>CM035770.1:22413773-22756722 GCA_020466155.1 Pachypeltis micranthus | reverse complement strand
AAGTAGTCATGACCTATATACCGTTATTACACACCGGTTTATTATTCTCTTGAACAGCTTGACCTAGTCTCATACTGCCAAGACCCCGATTCAGCGATTGGCATTTGGACTTTTCCCCACTGTAATTACTGTGATTTCACCATTTTCCGCCCGGATGCAGCCGTACTCCTCTGAGAGTTGTTTCATTCGACCAAGCATCTAAAAATACGTCGTAACGATACTGAACACGACATATTTGCAATAAAACTGCAGAAATTCCGTTCTTGTTAATTTTTTAAACCATTTTTTTGTTCATGACAGCCGTGGGCTCCGTCCGATCGGATTGACGAACACGCGGGCATAACTACATACCAAATGGGATTTTCGTGCGAGTGAAAGGATTTTTTTAAGAACCTTAGAGGTACAAAACGAATGGCGGACGAACATTGCAGATATGGAATCCCAATGTCTTGAAACGTAAAGAATCAAATTGGGGGGGGGGGGGGAACAAATTTTCCTGCCGGAAAACAGAATAATAAACCAAAATATGTTCCTTAAACTGTTTCAATTTTTTTCACAATAAACGTGAGTCTAAATTTGATCAACATGGCGGAGTGTTTTTAGCAACCTATACCCACATTACTGGGCTAAAGTCAGCTAAATATTCATAATTGAATGTTTGACCGTTTGCACAGAAGTCATGAATGGTCGAAGACGTGAAAATGAAGCACATTTGAAGTCGGGGGAACAACATCAGAGTTGGACGTTTTTCGGTTTTTTCGAAATATGGCCACGTTTAAAATAGGTGACCTGTACCCCGAGATCTTGATCCATTGCCCGACCTTGGTTAGAAATTTATTTAACGTTCATGTCTGTGACGTCCACGACTTCTGAGTAAAACGGTCGTTAAGTAAAGTAAAAATTTTAAAAATGTTGACATAAATAACGTTTCCCTGGTTTCAATTTCGTTACATACGCACGTCTGGCTATACTAGGCTTGTTGGGCTACGACCGAAATCATCAGGGGCCAATTTTGAACTGGGTGCGATTTTGTAAAAACAGAAAAAAGTCCGACCTCGATATGGTTCCCCTGATTTTAAATTTGCTTCGTATTCATGTCTGCGGCCATCCATGACTTCTGGGCAAATGGCCAAACGTTCGATTATGTAGATGTAGTTATCTTCAGCCCAGTCCCATATTTCGTTCTCCACAACTTGTTCATTAACCATCCGCTGAACGGCGATACACTCGTGAGCCAAAATTCGTGGGAAAAATAAGATTTTCATCGAACATTTGGGGATTTCTATTAACCTGTGGCTACATTTATTTCCTTGCACCAGATATTTTGTAATTTGAATAGGATTTCTTCAACATATTGTGGTACCCGATTACCTCCATAACGGGTTACCGAAATTATTCTACAATTTTATCTTAAGGGTGCCATTATATTCTTTTCGTGCAGGTAGTTGATCAGGCTACCACAGTGTTTGTTGTGGATGTGCCAGTATTATATGAGTGGAGTTATTAGGGAAAATCCCAATTCTCCAAAATTTTCGAGGCATTTTTTCATAAATAGGAATTTTAAGGTACAGTAGTATCTTTACGAAATGCGCATGGATAAAATTAATTGTTTTGAGAAAAATGTGGTTTTGATCGCTATGTTAACTATAGTTATCAGCCGATTTTGCTTGTGCCCTTATTTTGGCGTCCCATTGTGTTTTAAATTTCAAATTTGATTCAGCCGTTTTCTCTGAATTGCTCACACACAGGTGTTGTTACCTTATCAAATGGCTGTTCTTGAACCGTCCAACAGGGTTGTATCGGTCGACTGTCATGAAGTTTGCGGTTTCGTTATCATGCCATTGGCTCAGCAGCTACCGCACCCAGACCTGTGGGGGTACGGAAGGTTTGGTCATTTTTCCAGTCTCCCGGTGGAAAGTGGTTGCCCGTTTGTTACCGCGCGGAGGTACGACTTCTCTGGAATCTCGTGCCATTTGAGAGGAGTTCTTAATCTGGTTTTCCACCTGACATAACTATTTACTTAG
Organism: Pachypeltis micranthus; assembly: GCA_020466155.1. NCBI lineage: Eukaryota > Metazoa > Arthropoda > Insecta > Hemiptera > Miridae > Pachypeltis > Pachypeltis micranthus. The sequence goes on along the minus strand of CM035770.1, from coordinate 22,754,698 downwards.
GTGCCAAGTTTCAACTGTGACCACGTTCTGGACGAAACGGATATAGGCTTGATTTGTAGTAGTCAATGCTGGTAGGTTTTAATGCTTTTCCAACAACTGTCGCGCCATGTTGTAGGAACTATGGTGAAGCAGCACGTGGTTTCTTGTTACTGGAACTGGCTCGCTCGGTGGTTTGGATCAACACACTTTCTCCTTAGACGTTCAATGATGTTGAGAAAAAACTCAAACGTGTTTTGTCCCTTTGATGAGACTTCCCATTTCTCTAATGCTCATTCATTGATGGCGGTAAGTTTTTGTTCAACAGAAAGATCTGCACGGAGTTCAGCCCAGAGTGGGGGAAGCTCCTGTTTCATTCCCCACTTGTCAACCTTGCACTCAACAGCCAAGTCAACTGGTAACTGACCAGTGATCACCTGGAGTCTTATGGCCTTGGTGATCCACAGGAGCGCAGTTCTCTGTACTCTCTTTTGGTTGACTGCGAGTTTGCACAGTAGTAGTCACTCAAGCTAGATAGCCTTGTACGTGAGGATCGTGTCATGGTAACACACTCCTCGCGTGCCCTTACTAATTTCTCGCAGTGAGGCAAACCTTGCGTGCCTTTGAGGGACCGGAGGTGTTGTGTGAAGCCCCACCTGTAACTTATATTTACTCCTAAGTACTAGACTTGCTTCTCAAGAAGGAATGCTGTGGCCACCTATTCGGCAGCGGAATTCTGGCCCCCCTACTGCTGAGTAGCGCACACACAAATACGAGTGCACTTCAACTAGCAGTAACGACGGCTCAACAATCCTTCATAGTCACTGCTTAAATATGGATTACTTCCCGACAGTAATGGATAGACCTCGTATCGATCTGAAAATTACCTGAAAGTCCTCAGTAGTCACGGAAAGATTAGAGCATAACAGTACTGTAGTGGGCACGTGGACAGCCAAATGTGCTTCTACTCATCTTCAGGAGCTCAGGACTGAAGGCAAAACATCTTCGAACCGTGAGCCGGTTTTGTTTCGTGTAAGTTAGGTTAACCAATATTTAGGGTAAAAGCACCAATTGTTGACACTACTAGGAAGAAAAATCATTCAATTCTGCGTTATACAAACGTGTTCGAGAAAATAAAACGTCCAAGTAGTTATTATGAATTGTGAGTTCCTTGAGAACAACTTGCACGTATTGGACTTACCGAAACATTTTTTTGTACTATCACAAACGACTTTTTTCAAACATGGTTTTTTACCCCCACATGACACATTTGTCCTCGAAAATTCCATTTGTTGACATCTGCAGTTCCTAATGTTGACACAAACTTAAATATTGTCCCATCGCTTTCCAGAAGAACGAAAGATATTCAAAATAGGATAAAATATATTTCAAGGAGTTACCTTGGAACAGGAACATACTTTATTAAAGAGGTACAGGAACAGAAACAGGGAACACAAATTTATTGGGATTTAGGCAACACAGCCACAGTCATGTCTCCTTCATTAATTCATACTACTTCATCCACGACATGGCACAACGTCGCCATTCTACTTCTTCCACAGTGGTGGTTTTCTCAGCACTGCGGACTTTGTTTTGCCTGGTCGACTTCACCGTTTGAAGGTCCACTTTGTTTGCTGGTACCTCCTGGTAAGCATATCGGCTCATCTTCTTTCAGTGATTTCTTCACTGGCTCCGCTTCATTTGACAATCCCTCATCCCTTCCACCAGTTACGGTATTCTGTTTTCTTTTCGAGTAGAAAAAAAGGCGATGTCAACATTAGGAACGAAATGTCAACATTGGGATCAGACGGTGTCAACTTTAGGTTCACTACGTTAAATTAAAAACTTCAAACCTCGTGATATACTATAAAATTATTCAAATTTAAATATCACCCTAACAACCAAATCAACAGTTTCCCCTAATGTTGACACCTGTGTCAACATTAGAACACAACACTATTTCTTAAGACCCTAATGATGACACCTTATGTAACCATGTTTTCCTAGTAAATTTGGGGTTTCAATGCTTACGCATTCTTCCTTATGTTATTCAAAGAGCCTGCCATGTGAAATGGTAATTTTACGCAGAAAATTTGACTTCAAAAGTCTAAATTTGGTGACTTACCTCACTAACCTGCGGCACAAGGATGGCGCCGACGGAGTAACTGGAACACCTGACAACGGCTTCAATTTCAGCCAGCAGAGTTATATCGGATATTACAACTAGGGGAGCCCGCCGCTCTCATTAACTACATTCTTATGTACAGAATGACGCCAATTTCAAGTACCTTCAGTGCCCCAATAGCTTATTTTTACGTTTTAAAATTGAAGCGTCAACATTAGGAATAGTGTCAACAATTGGTGTTTTTACCCTAAATTATTTGACTATAACGAAAACTAATTAGTACAGCTTGAGATACAACTTTAAATTGTACCACCCATAATGGGGCAGGCGTGAGTAACGTGTTAAAAACCAAACAACACACACACAAACCATTTCCCGAAATAATGTGAACATTTTAGTTTCAGCCTAACATCTAACTGCCAAAATGCGTCATCCAGGAGTGAAACTAAGAAACTCGGCCCTTCTGGCTTACTTCGGCAGGGTCAAGAAGCAAAGCCCCAGCTGATTTCACAACTTGCTTTCCTAAAACCTCTGACGAAGGAAGGTAACAATAAACATTTTTCCAACTAAACGTTCCTTTGACCGCCTGTTTAACGGAGATATAATCCACTATTAGTCAAAAGAATACTTTTTTCAAATTTTTGACTGGAAATACCGAACTGAATATTATGAATTGGACAAAGTAGCAAACTACACCCGCGCTTTGTTCCGCAACGATTTGTTGAATGGAGGTATCTTACAAAAAAGTCTGGCATTTTCCGAACGTTAAAAGCTTCTTTTTTAAATTATCTCAAAACAGGTTCTAACTAGTTGGATCCACCTGACATATTATATTATTATTTATACGGATATTTTCAGTTTACGTGGGAGTGTGGAAAGTGGTGTGATGCGCCGCACCAGATATTTTTCCCCGAAGGATATTCAATTTCCCACTTTGTTCCGAAGTTATTGCTATTATTGATACCAACTACCCCTCGTTAAATGCTCGTTGTCTAAAAATAATGTACTTCGAAAGTTGAACACTCCCCCCCCCCCCCCTAAATCATCATCATCAACCGTCATCCCCTGAACGCACACCTTCCAACCCCCTTTCAAGAAATAGAATATGAGGAGGGTGGGTTCTGAAGGTTGAGGTGGCAACAAGAGGAGGGTTGAAGTGATGGCGTGTGGTGTGCGGTGGTGGGGCGAGGCCGGCCATTCAAAGAAGCTCTTCGGCAAATCCGTGACGTCATTACTTTCCGACCAATGGGATTCGTCCTTCATTCACTCGGCGCCCGCCGTTCAGTTCAGTCCATTTCAGTCCTCAAAACCTTTCGCATCTCCGAATCGTCCCCCTCAATATTATTCAACTTCATCTTATCTTATCAAACACTTCGTAACACACAGACACACAAATATTTACCAAACCCCTCTCTTCCACTTCTTAATTTCCCCCAAAATTTTACAAACTTTTATGGCAACTTCGAATTACATTAAATTTGAATTTTGATGACACGTAAACGTAATTTTTTGACAAGTTCGTTCTGCCCTGTTTACGAGCGAGGACTCGATGCAAAACGCGCGACGTAAGTAAAAAGTGCACGTTTGCATGGTTTTGCCATGAGCATTGTCGCCGTCGTAATTTTTTTTTGTGATTAGTGCATGATTCAATGAATTTTTGTAAAAACATTTAACGTTTAGCGCCCAGAACTTTAAAATCATAGATTTTTATTAAAAGCTCAATTTTAAACAATTTTTTAATGCATAACGCGCTCTTTTTCGTTTTGAGTAACTACCGACAACGTGTGGAAAAATGATCGTTATGATTGTAATAGACAAATTTTGAAATAGGGATTCCTCGTTCTCGCCTACGTGTTTGACGTTCAATACGCATCTATGACGCCAGCGCTCTGACGTCACAACCAGGCCCCCTTCAGCCTATGACGTCATCGATAAACTCCCTATCCACCTTCAGCCCAAATCCTTCCCCTTCCCCTCAGTTCCGTCGAAGGGACCTACTTTTATCTTGAAGGCTTCTCAATCATTTACGTTTTTTCTTTCTTCTATCTTTGGAAATACACAACAATTTTAGACGACCTACTACGTCTATTTTTATTGACGGTCCGTTTCTCCCTTTTTTTTTGGCCCCTAACTCAGTTTCGGTTGAAAGTGTACATTGAACGTATAATTTAATTAACTAATTGAGTCTGAAGTGAATTTTATTATTTTTTGTAGGTTTCGCAGTTTTGTTTCTTCGACTGGGAGGCTATTTTGATATTTTGATGATTATTCTCTCTTCGTCTTTTTATTGCTCTCTCTGTCTCTCTCTCTCTCTGTCTCTTTAATTCTTAGATGCACCAGTCACTCTCTACCTTCTCCGATCACTCACCGTTTTTCCTTCCGCGTTATTTCAGTTGGCTCGATGGCCAAGTAAAGTTCTATGTGCTAGACCCTAGAGACATCCAGTGCACACATTGCTTCCCATAGCTCGGCTTTCGTAGAGCAGAAAATAACTTAATCGGTTATAATTCGTCCTCCATTTATGTAGTATCAATATTTTCGCGGAAAAGCAAAACGCCTTCACTAACCGTTATATTTAGAGCTACGAAAAACTTAATTCGTTCGGCCGTTCTCCCGTTAGTGTGACTACAGACACACACACACACAAACCTCATGCCGAAATTAGATTTTACCGATTTAGAAAGCCTCGAAACGTGAAGGACCGAAGAAAGCTCAGCTTTTTATAACCAATCTTGACCTTTCTTTATGATTTCAACAAAGTACGAGTCACCGAAAATACAGCGTCTACATTCATTGTCTATAAAAATAACCTGTTCCAAAGAATATTACGTGACAGCCCTATAAACTTTCTAGGCGACGTATATGCTGTGAAGTTTGTAGGACAATTAATGCGACGTTGCGCACTACCGATAGTTTTACTTTTCCTTTGTTACCACTTCCTATCTTCATTTTACTACTAAATTAGTTTGCAAATAAGCATACTACTCAACAAAGCATGTTTACTTTCTACAGTCCTACGATATATGAAGGAAAGTCATGTAATCGACTGAAAACGAAAAAAAACATTGAATTGTCTTCAGATCTCCTGAGGGCTGCTGAGTCCTAAAAACGCCATTTAAAAAAACGGTCTGTGTGTTTCTTAACGCGATTGAGAGAAAACGGCTGAACTAGTGTGATTCAAATTTGATCACCACGAAACGTCACTTGTTTTTCGTCACACGAGCGCACTACTTAACTTTTCGCAGAAATTCCTCTCTTCCTGTTATTTATTTTCTGTTTAGCATTTTTCAGTCACTTGCTTAGCTGTGTGTGCTAGTAATTGTATGGTTTTAGGTTAGGGATTAAGGTTTATCTTTCCTTCCTCACTATTTCGTCGCGTCACAAACTTCGTATTTCGCATATTGTACATCGAACGAGCAGCAGAAAAAGCAACTAACTTACAGTATCAGGTGTTAAGGTGCATAAATGACCTCATTCTCATGCCGTCTCGATAATACACGTTACAGGTGTTAAACCTACTGTCAATTCATTTCCACAGAAAAGGTTATACAAAAAAAAAGAGGATTTATAAATAATGACTACCCCGTGATCATTTGGGGTTTGAGAACGTTTAAAAACTTATTAAAGGGCAAGTGAGATGGGAATCCTTTAAGGAGACACGCGTGACATTTTCCCACTGCCTCAACACGTTGTCAGTAAAAGCAGGTCGAGCGGCTGAACTAGCCTGTTCCTCACTTTACCTCCTAATACGCACATAGCTCAGTTCCAGGACGAAGTGAATGAGAGACGAAGAGGCGTTCCACACTCTGGCTAGACCTTACAGAGAAATAAGTCAGTGCTGACTGCTTCCAAGCAAGATTTGGATGATGGGACTGCAGATCTTTGAAACTTGTTGGACATACAGAGATTAGGGCCAGGTGGGAAGCGAGATTAGCTTGATGGTATGGGATTCCATCAGTTTTCCCCTCAGTGTTCTGTATAATGTATGATCTGTATTTTCAAGGCTATGGGCCCTCACATAGTACTCAATCTCTTCTCTAAGACTAAGAAACAGATTGACTGCTGGTTTGTACGGGCACCAATCACGATCACTGTTGAGCGATGATCCGAGCTTCAAGATGGTTAGAAACGACCGTACTGTACCAGACTCATGACTGAAAACACGCATCATCTGGGTTGGGCACACAGGGATGGCAAACAGATTGCTAGCTTTACCAGTCTGGACACGAGATCACTGCTTAAGACTTTGAATGCATTGGCACTGGATACTGTGTGTTGGTTGTACGTGACCCACATCTTTTTTTGCACGAAGGGAGGTATTGGAGGTTCTGCGGGTCTATGTTGTGAACCTAGATATTGTTCCCAGCCACCGTGTCGTACGACCTTCACTTCATAACTGAATATAAACCTATCATTGTTCTGGACGCTGAGTACTCGAACGAGGGTGGAAACCGCTTACGGAAGGCCACTGTCAACGTGGAAATCCCTCAAATTCAGCGCTTCTCTCCAAGAATGAAGCCAAGTGTTGAGATCTCATGCACATCATCCCCATCACAGCTAAAGACTACCGATTGTTTTCTTAAGCTGCAAAGCAGCTAGAGGATAGGACCAACTTTTGAAGTCTGTGGGAATTTCGTGTCTGAAAACGCCACACCATCCTGCGGATTTTGCCCCGCAGAGTGTCTTTATGCTGGAGCTCCCGATTTAGCCATCTGGTGTTACATATCGCTAGTCATTCAGCAAGATCTTCCAATGAGAGGAGACGAAACCAAAAGTTAATACGGCACTCACTTTCCCGTGACGTTCAACACACCAATTTCAGGTAAAACATTGTCCTTCTCTCAATCATTTTAGAATGAAACTTCCAACCTCCAGAGCCTTCTTAGGTCGAATTGCATTGCAATTTCCAAGGCAACCTGACCTTAGTGGTCCCAAGATTGCTAAAACAAGGTCGGCATTTGACATATTATTTCATTCATATCATTATCGCAGTTGTCGAAGAATTAATATAAATTATGCGATTTGTTGCCCGAAAAACTACTGCTCAGCAGACAAAGTACATAATTGGAACTTCAATGGTATCAGACTACTGCATCAGAAAAATAAATATGAAATGTGCTATAAATTGAACTGGTATTCCGAGTTTCTTTCAGTATTGTCATATAATTTGTTTGAGCGACTATTTGACCTAAACGTAATTTTAAATAACGGAAATTAACCTCTTTTTCCTGCCCTGGCCTAGCAGTGTGCAGTCCACCTTCGATAGTTGCGTTTAGCTCAAAAGACGACTTTATTGAAATAAATTTCACTGTCATCTCCACATGGAAATACAACACTTCCGCTTTTTTGATATCTGACGTTTCTTATCAGTGCGAAAGTCGAGGGAGGTTACGTTTTCTTGTTTTCATAACCTTCACGAAAAACCTCCTCGCTCGAGCTGTTGTCAAGTAAGTGACTCTCAGCCCCAGCAAGACATTACACGTTGGAACGCTGTGTGGCTTTTCACTTTGACACATCTCTTTTATTTTGGTGTCGATTCTAGTTTCTCAATTCGTGAACGTTTTATCAACTGTTGCTTCAGACGACGCTTTCTGCGGTTGCTTTTTCAGTATTCGATAGCGCGCAAACCTGTTGTCATTTTAACGTAGCGAAGACAATTCTTAGTGCTCCGTAAGAAGCTGCTTTTACCGGCATTAAGTTGCAATATTTACTGTTATTTCGACCTACTGTCCTGTTTACCTCGACATTTTATCGTTAGAGTGAGCTTATGGTTTCTGTTCGGTACAGTGGCCGAGTCGGTGGGGCGAAATGAAAAGGAATTCGTATTTAGCTCAATTTTGGGGAAGAAAGATATTAAGCTCACTGATTTGAGTGACTCGGGAAGTTGATAGAGAATTCAAAGTCACAGGATGTCACTGAAATTTTGAATAACTTGCTCTGGCACTGATTACGACAGAATAGAGACACTATATGTGCGGAGGGTTTTGCTAAAAGGCGTATGACAGGCGAGGAGACGATGTTTATACTATCGGGAAAAACGGTGGTATCAAAAAGCGCAATGAACTCCACTCAGCAATGAGAGCACGGAACATTTGACTAGTATTTTGACAATCTAATCTTTTGACTCATTGACAGCCTAATCTGGGCGTAGGGAATTCCTCGGGCACGTTGACTGCTGAGATACGGCGTTTGGAAAGGTTTTCGGAACCATGGACGTTTTCCCACATCCCTCTTTACTTTCTACATACCTGCGGTCTCTGCTGTCGTACACAGAACCCACCGAATGAACAAGTCAATGTCGCAAATTATAGACTAGCACATCCACTTATCTTCTCATTAATATTGTTCAAACACATATTATTAAAGCAAAACATTACTGGGACCTACTGATGTGTTACTCAAACCAACACACCCGCTGCTCACAGTTTGTGTAACTCCAACTGATACACTCGTTGTACAAAGAGCTAACTATTCGTAACTTGTGCTTTCTCGTTAAAAGTTATATCGAAGAGCGACTGAGAAGGGGTGCCTTCAGGGCTTGGTTCTCGAACTAGCCCTTTGGAACGCCTTCTTCGAACGTCTTCTTAGCAGCTACGTGGAGGCTGACTGTGTGCCATACGACATGACTGTGCTGATCCGTAGGTCGTTCGCCAAATCGAGTCAAAAATCCATCACGTGCTCTAAATTGCCACCCAGTGGCGAGAGCTACTCAAGTTGCTGGTATCAGAGGAGAAAACCTGACTCATGACATGACTCTTAAAAGGAAAACTAAAAGCCGACTGTCGATGCGTCCACAGTCTCCTTCTTGAGAAGCCAGTCAAGCACTTTGACGTAATTATAGGTTAGAGGTGGCATTTCAGCCAGCACCGTCGAGTTAGCTCGGCATCATCGGCAACATCGGCGCTTCCCTCGTTGCGTTCCCGTTCGCCTCATAGAGAGCAGATTAGCAAGGCCGCTTGGGCTGTGTGGTAGCGTGAAACCATTCTTATGTGCAAAGACATTTACTGAGACGTGATTGGCTACTATTCTGGTTTGTGGGGTAGCAAACTAGCGGTTAATCAAAATAAATCCTTGAGGGCTGCTCTCCTGAGGATTACCAAGGCCTGCAAGGCAGCACCCACTAAAGCGCCGACTAGTTGAATCGGCCATTGAGTGTACAGAGTGCAAGTGGAGAGTGAAACTGAGCTTCCCTCACTAACGGCTGAACTCCGTTAAACCTCTACTGAACGAAAAAAGACGAGATGGATGAATGGTCAATAGTCTTTCCCCCAACATCCGTGAATGTCTTAGGAGAAAGTTGGTTGAGCCAGACCACTAGGCGAGCCAGTTCCACTTCACTTCTTTTTCAGCCTTCAGGGCGGAGGAAACAAATAACCGCCTTCTGCTCCTTAGTACTTCCTACCACAGTGAGCGATGGTTGAGAAGTCAAACCCTCCAGCTGTGACAGCTACTAAGCAAGTTTGTCATATTTGACCTTTGACTCTTGCTACCCAAGAAAAGAGTTAAACCAAGTGAAGAACCGGGTTAAGCTCCGAAGAATAGAACGCTCACTGGGGTTCATGTTACCTTCGTGTGGTAACACCCGAGCCTTCTACCGGAAAACTGGTTAAATGACGCTGAGATGCCTGAAGTACTTCCACAGCTTGGGTGCTGAGCGAGTCCGCAACTTTAATGATATCCTTAAAGTAGCGGCCGACCCTCGATTGATGACAAGAAAACAGACCTGACGCGTTTAACCAGATATTTTGGTATCCTATTCTAAGCTGTTAGAACCGTTGGGTAATTACCCAACTGTCGGAATGACGAATTTCTGTCCTTGAAATCGCCCAGACCTGGCGCCCTTTCTCTTCCTCTCGCATCATCTGGACCTGGGAATCATTCATTCCTTGCGCCCATGTAGGTCCACCGCCTTTTGTATAATTTGGTACACATAAACACTTACCGATTCCACCATTCGAGTGAAAGATATGAAAAAGTTATCAAAGGGACGACATTAGTTAAAATTGCAGAATTTCATGGGTTGTGATAACAGTCGTGTAGCTTATAGGACCACCAACGTTTTTTTCTATGAGTCTCATCACATGTCTGAATTGATAAAGAAAAATCACCTTTTGCCGAATGCACTTTTATTGTGCTATAATCGTCACGAGGAAGCAAGTGTTACATCATTGTTACGTAGTTTGGAACCGTTCACACAATTAATCAAAATGGTTAGATCAGTTTTGAGGGAAAAGACAGTTTGTGTTTGATTACTATGATAAGTATAGTAAGTTTTGGACAGACTTTGCTCAAAACATTGTCGCATGGTGATCAGCCGTTCCCTCACAATCGTGCTCACAGACACACACAGAGACCCTTCTTTCAAATGGTGTTTATATACACAGAAAAAATTAAACCGTTCCGATCTGACGAAAACTCAGAACGATGTTTCAGTACACAACTTTCCTTCCTACTTCGTGGAGCAATGGAAAACTGTCGAAAGATGCTCTCGAAATGAGGCTTAGTCGGATTACGCGCCTTCGTTGATTTGCGTTAGGCAATCACGCAACGTTTACTTGTCGTGACGGTGAGGTAGCTCTCCTCGCTCAACCGACGGGCTCTCTCACCTACACAGTGAACGCCTAACGTGCCATTACCTCTAAAATGACTTAAGGACGTTAATTTCGTCATCCCTTCTACAGCCTTCGGCGTTTCTATGCCGATGCGAACAGTAATTTCGTTTCGACGAAAAGGAAGATTGACTGAAACGTTTCATTTACTTACTAGAAGAACAAAAGCGCACCTTATTTCAATTCATCTCATCTACTTTGCAGTGAATAAGTTTGTAAAAAAAAAACACATGGACAAATCCCCGCTACTTGTTGTCACTTGCAATAAAAGTCACCGAACAAAATTTAGGTACTAGTTACCTGACATCGCCCTGTGAGCTCGGCATAAACCGTTAGAGCATTTTTTGAGAAAATCAAGAGAACGAAAGAAACTTTTCGTGTTAGGAGAATCTTATTCTCTAATGTATTTTGACTTGATGGATGCCTAGAGAAATAGTTGAGAAACGTAATGTGACATACGCACATCATGTGGATTAAATTCAATACCGCGTTTATTGTGAAAACTTTGAAAACCTGAAAAACACGTATTTCGTGTATGTTATTTTGGTTAACTCTGTTCAACGCACTGTCAGAGAAACCTTTATTGACAACGATATATAAGGATTGACCTGTTATAGACGCCTGAGTTTATCTAAATCGCTGAAGACGTGTTTGTAATTAAGTTCGTCATAATCATCGAATGTGTTTAAAAAGACATCATCGAGAAACAAATCTACATACTGATTAGTAGGTGATTTGAAAGATGAAATATCTGGTGCGTTGCAACACAACTTTCTACGTGGCTTTTTTTATTTAATCAATTCATTTATCACTCAGTTCATTTGTACTTGGTCAATAACACTTCACAGCTGCTGGAAGCGGTAGCGCTTTCAGTTCCGACATGTATTGTGCTACTCGTACTCATCCCGTGACCATTATTGAGCGATTGGTACTCAGAGAATTAATGAGGCTGTAAACAACATTTTTCTGAAGGGGATAATAATCACTTTTACAGAGTTATTGAGTGCAATTTAAGAACTGGTAGTAGGCGAAATGGTGGTTGTTGAAATTCCGGAATTTCTTGAGGGACCCCCCACACATCTTATGAGCGTGTTTAAACTCTCATCCTATAGGTATTGAATCGGACTACTACACCAATTTGTTTTAACATTCTAGTAACATTTCAGCGAGGTTTATAAGAAAACAATCGCGCCAAAATCGATTTTTAGTCGAAAATTTTGATAATTTACTGTGCTGCTCTCGTCATTTTCCCACAAATGGTAATTTTATGGCATGATTGCCTTATTGAGAGCTATCAACATAAAACATGTAATCAATATCGTTAGAGCTGTTTTTGATTTTAAAAATTTGGTGTTTTGACCACTAAGACAACTATAGTCAATTTACGGTGGATTTTGCTCATACCCTTATTTTTGCGTCCCATGGTAACCTGTAGGCTAGACATCAAGTTTCAGCTGATTTGGTACGGTTGTTTTATCTAAAAACCGCGTTAAAATCGATTTCGTCGAAAGTTTTGGTAATTTATTGTGCTGCTCTCGTCATTTTCCCATGGATGGTAATTTTATGGTATAGTTGCCATATTGGGAGCTATCAATATAAAAAATTTAATCAAAATCGTTAGAGCCGTTTTTGAGAAAAAAAATATTTGGTGTTTTGATCACTATGATAACTATAGTTAACTTTCGGTGGATTTTGTTCATGCCCTTATTTTGGCGTCCCATGGCGACCTGCGGGCGAGATATCAAGTTTGAGCTGATTTGGTACGGTCGTTTTCTCTAAAAACCGTTCACAGACACACACATACAGACAATTTTCCCAAATAGTGTTTTTCGTGTCTAAAACGTAAAGATCCGAAGAAAACATTTTTTTCCAGCCGATTACATAACTTTCCTTTCTACTTCGTAGAGCCAAGGAAAGTAAAAAGTTAGTAGTTGTTTTGAGAGATGATAAAAACGAACAAAAACCCTCATTTTTGGTACAATGTAAACCCCCACTCCTCACCACCATAAAACTGCTTATAATCTTATTCTAAAGCCTCAAAAACTAGCTCAATCAGTTCAGATATTCTCCAGATGCTCCGAAACCGCTCAACGCTCACCTAAAGTAGCAATTTATTTTCTCAAATGGTTCGTTTTGCTGCTAAACATAGGAAAAAGCCTTCAGAAACAAATCAATTATATAACTTTCCTTTCAACTTTATAAATCTAACAAAAGTACAAACACGAACTTCAAAAAAGTTTCGTTTAGCCGTGGTTCACTCTCGGTATGCAGATACATTCCAGTTGTGGGCTCACATTTTCGTGGTCGACGTTTCTCTTTTTCTATTTTCAGTACGAAATGGTGCGGCATTATTACTGCCCTTGGTCGACTTTTCGGCAGTAAATATTCACGTGGAGCTCTTCGAGCACGAAAAGTGACTTGGTAGAAAATTGTTTCAAATAGCCGAGTGAAAAACGTAATTAGATACCCGTCAGGTTGAATTTACGCAAATATAAGTAAGACCAGCCCGTATGTTTTTGGTAATACACAATAATAATAATGGTAGTACACAAAAGAGAGCCTATATGTCTCGCCTCACCACTCAGGCCATTGTGCCTGTACCAAAGTCCCGCTTAATAGGTACGTCACGCCACATGCCGCTATTGTTGAGAAATGCGTGGAGTGACTAGAAAGACCCCACAATTGTTCCGGGAGCGGCTTATAAGAGGTAAGTTTTTAGTTGGCTAATTTCACTAGGATATGGAGTGTCCGATAATTTATTTACTAGTTCATACGTACCAAATAAAAATACATGAAATAAAAATAATAATATTAAAAAAAAGCGAGCAATGCCGATTTAGAGTCAGTGACGGTGTTACTAATTAAATCTGATGGTCTTGTGAGTGGTCTACCCCCCCACTCGGCGTAGAACTGTGTTCTTTGTAGTGGGGTAGTTCCTGTTGTTCAGCCAATTGTAAATAATGTAGTTCTTAAGAGGAATAAACTTATTATTCATTTCATTTCATTTCATTGCTCACGTGTGGCTGAGGCATGTTTGCGATTCAGAGCAAAATGTCTCGCAGTATTGGCACGCAAATAGCAATCTAAGGCGCTCCCTAGTTTGCCCTCTGAATGGTAAATGTTGAATAGTTTCGCCAGATTGTGGAAGTAATTTGTTAAACCCGTCAAATTGTCAGCAAATGCTTCCCACGACAACTCAATAATTCGAATCGTTCAAACGGCAAAACGTCCGAGGGCAGCTTCAATTTTCCCGTCAAATGTGCAGAAACCCGCACATTCCCCTGCGTCATATTGACCTAAATTCTCGTTATTCTCGTGACCCGGATGCGCGGGAGAGGCAGCGCGCAGTCGTGACGTCATCGCCTAGCCGCCCTCTCTCCGTTCCCACGCCATCGAACTGCCCCCACCCCCCCACCCCCCTCGCCACTTCCAGGGTGCCCACCAACTCCAATCCCTCGTGCTAAGAATAGCTCGTTCTATATTTAGCGCGGCCACCCAGAAAGCGGGGGCGGCCCAAGTTTCACTGAGGTGATGCGATACAGCTTCCGCAACACCCTGCACCCCTATCGCCCCTCGCCGACTCTCGTACCCTCCCATACTCCCCCCAAGTCTTTCCTAACATCACACCGTAGGAAACCATTTATTTTCAATCTCTCAATTAATCAATTTACTTGTCCTCGAACAACTGCACTTAGCCGAAATGAGATCGGCAAACGTCCTTGAAGGGCGGTTCTCCTTCGAACGGGGCAAATACGCGCACACCGCACGAGGGTTCTGCGTCAAGCCTCAACAATCCCGCCGATTTCTAATATCCTTAGCCCTAAGAAGTACTAAGAACAGTTTGGATGTCACAGAAGCTCAGGCGATTGTCATCTATTTTCAATTTACTTTCGGACTAAAATAATTTTTTCATTGTGGTCTACCGTCCTCAATACCCAATTTATCACTGTAACAGTGGACGACAGAGATGGGGCCACACCTAGATGAAAAATAGCTCGAACATTACCTACATCTTTGCTGCTGCATCTCATTTTCTAAACTCTACATGAAAAAACTCTTCGTCAACCGGACTACGTGTTTTCTACGGTTAGCGTACTCCACAAAGCCATGAAATCAGGCAAATTGATGGATAATGAAAATGTGAACTTCATATTAGTTCGTAACGTTATCGACTGAAATCCCGTTTTTCAATTTTTTGGGAGCCTTGATGTGTGTAGAAGGTCATGTTGCATCGAATTCATCTTGACTGAGTAAACTGGTTCTATGATGTGTCGCACCACATATTTACTTTCCATGTGCGTGGCTGTTGAGGATGAATCGCTCGAGCTGCCGTTTTTTTGGGATTTTTCGAAGACACGACAGGTTATGAGCGTTTCCCATCGATGGGTAAGGAGGTGGGGACAAATATATACCACAACAGGGGGTTTTCACTTTTTTTCGTTAACGGTTCAATCGATTTTTAATTAAACTTTCGAATTATCGTCCACTAGTTAGTACCCAACTTAGGTTTTTCCCATTTTGTTAAAACGGCTTCATCAATTTTCATCAAACTCACAGGATGGTGTAAAGTTTAAATAATCAATATTTACGTATTTCTCTCAATAAATGTTCCCCTGATAACTGCTTCACTGGATTTGATCAATCTTACGGAGTGTCTTTTAGCAATCTATACTCATCGCAGCTATTTCTGTATCCATCTGTTGAACGGAAATATAAGCCAGGATAGTTCGGAAAACGAGTTTTGTCGAACATGAATTTGTCGTTTTTCCAATTCCCTCGAAAATGGCTCCAACGATTTCGATCAAATTGTAGGGGTACTCTCAACTAACTGTTACCTAAATATCGTTCTTCATAAATGTTTGCGTATGTATGTAGCGGGTCGTCGAATTATCGGGGGAAGTGGAAAGTTGTGAGTTACTACGCACCGAGATATTTGGAGAGAATGGTCGAACGAATGGAGCTCGTTTTCTTTTTGTTCGGCCTAACTGAGGTTGTAAGCTGTTTCTGTGTGGTAGTGGCGGAGAGGGGGGGGGGGAGAACAAATCTGCTAAAAATGCTGCTGCAACGACTTTGCGTGAAAAACCTTCGTGGTCTCCATGAAGGTTCAACGAGCAGCCTATGTAAAACAAGGTTTTCTTTTTATGATCTTTTTTCACTTTTGTGAGCAGATTTAATGATTTACATCAAACTCGCAGGTTGTCTTTAAATAATCAACATCTACGTATTGCTCCCCATAAACGTTACTTCCAACAGCTCGCTTAACAAAGATATTGCGCCGAAAAAGTGGTTTTAAAAGTTATCGGGTTTTCTTCGATAAATGCAGGTTCAACTTAGAACTGACCCGATGCCAGGCCGATTCTAGCGAACTATACTCACATTTTGTCACTCGACACCACCCTGTACAGACCCTGGCCCACGCCGAAGATTTGTTTCTTTAATTGCTCAGTAACGTCTTTATCATTGATCGGCGCTGGCCAAATTAGTTGGGGGTTTTGACCTTGGAATGTCCACACTTTCTTCAACGGGACTCATTGTTCTCCCGAACACCTGTTCTCAAGCCCTTTTGTTTGTTTACCTATGGAAAGTCCAGCCCTTCAGTCATTTCCGATTGACAACAGATTTCACCTTCTTCTAGACTTTCCAAAATATCCTTTTCCCTCCTCTCTTATTACTTTTCCCTCCTCAACAGACAGCTTTTCCCAATACTCATTCACTTACTTGTTTGCACGATCGATAGTCATTTACCAGTTCTCTCAATGTACAATCATCTATCTGCACTCGCAGAATTCAGTCGTCTCCCAGTTCTCCCAACAGACACGAGCTTCGCCTCTCTTGGACATCTAATTCGAATTCCTCTCATAGGCATCTAAAGCGGATTCCTCCTTCCTTCCACACACAAGCAGTTTAACGCCTTTAGAGCCCCCTTGTTCGCGTTTGTATACTCAAACTCTTATGTGGTTCCAGCTACTCCTTCTTTGTACATGTAACTGTTCGAATATTTGTTGCGATTTCCCCACTCTTCACTTACAAGTTTCGTGCTACAGTAAAACCCAAGTTCTACAGTGGTCAAAACAATTATTTTCATCAAATTCATGAGGTACTTCTTGTTGACTAGCGCCTGCGCTGAACGAAGATACGCGCATCGCATTAAAAATTTCTGGAATGAATAGCGCTCATTCTAGTACACTAGATGTGCGTACACAACAGAAGTTGTGTGTCCAGAAAAAGCAGCCTCAATGCCTAATGGAATAAAAAAGATTGCTAGGCTTGTTAAAGCTCATGCCAAAACCGGTTGCTGTCTTGAGATATCAAATTCGCGTGATTAGAAGGTGTAGGTGAAAATGTTTCTACGTTAAGAAGCTTTAAGTTACAGTCGCAACTTCCGCCTTACACGTTCCCAGTGGGGTTTGAATGCGTTGCTTCTATACAACACCTAGTCGTGCGGGGGACACTACAATCAGATTGACAAAGAGCCTGCAGTCTTTAGGCGTCGACTTAACGCTTCTCTCTGACCATAAGTCCCTCGTCACGATTTGCCAACAAAAAACCCCTCTCCCCCCCCTTATTTCTCTGCCCTGTGCTAGTAGCGTTCATTCAAGGTTATCAGAACGAGGAAGCGAGTACGAAGGTAACGACGAGCAAATGCAAGTGAGCTGTTGGGATCAGTTTCAGGATATTTGCCAAATGAAACAGAACGCGTCGCGGATGGTAAAAGGAAATATTTAGTGCGACACTTCACACAACTTTCCTCAGTGTTTGGGTTTCGTTTACCAATTTGTATTACTCCAGCAACAAATTAAAATGTGGTAGAAGGAAGCTCAATTTTCAACTGGTGGAGCTTCAAGTTCCAAAATTTATTGAGTTGCTCATACTTATGCCAAGAGGCTTACTGAGAATCCAACGTATAGCCAATTCGTGGGGCTGACAACGCGATTTATGAGCTACCGAGCCGGTGAAGGTGATTCTGAGAAAATCGCTGAACCGAATTGGCTCGTACCAACCGAAATGATATTCTAACCAAAAGCGGTTCAAAGCTAATTAAAATTATCATAGTGATCAAAATACCAAACTTTTTTCTTAAAAACTTTTTTAACGATTTTACATCATTTGCATAGTTTCAAACAACGCAGCGGTACCGTAAAATTCTCAACTCTGCAAAAATGACGATAGCAGCGCAGTAAATTATTAAACCTTTCGAAGAAAGTTGTGCTTCTTACTAATCCCGTCATACTGTACTAGCCTTTTCAGAAAAACTAGGGTAGTAGTCCAATAATTTACCTGTACAATGAAGGTTCAATGACATTCATTGGATAATTAGGAGCACCATAAAAAATTTTGGTATTTAAACCTACGCCGTTTCTCACAGTGTTTACCCGATTGTTCCAAAACAGACTAGACGATCCTACCTAGAAAAATCGAGTTGACAGTCTCATGAACCATGGACGCATTGAAGACTCAATCAAGGCTGTGGTAGAAGTAGGACAACTCAATAAATTTCGGAACCATAACCGTCGCCAATTTTAGTGTTGAACGTTGAAGTACGGCCATGTAAACTGAAAAACACATTATAAGTTACCAGAGCGATAAATGTAGCGCGAGCGTTCTCACGGGGAGCTGAGGAAAGGTGTGAAAGGTGTCGCATTGGATATTTTGGAGTATTTTTGTCGTAACAACACCGACAGCGTATTTAAATAGGCAAATTGACTCAAAGTGGCCAATAGACGCGTTGAGTCCTGTTCGTCAAAAACGTTCATTGCAGTGTTAAAGGGGGGGGGGGGGGGAGGTACGCGGGTTTTGGCGGAAAATGGTTAGGAAGCAGGATTTTATGAAGGGGTTAGCGGAGGTCGAGAGGACACGGAGGAAGCACACGTGGACCAGTGACGTCACTTGCCTCTCAATGGCCTCCATTCAATACTTCGTAGGCCGAGAAAAGGCCCCTTCCTCAAGTTCTTCGCGATGTTAATTCATAACTTTTCTTCTCTTCGACCCCTCTTCACCTCCTCCCTATCTATGCCAACCATTTCCCCATCCCTTCCCCCTCATTGCCTTCATCCGGTACCCTTTTGACCCAGCCGCCAAGAAACACTGCGATAAATAAAGAGCTCGTGAATGCCCATTCGGTTTTGTGACCTGAATTAAGTCCAAGTACCATAAGTTTTATTTATGTGGCGTTTCTCGTTCTAAAAACACACTGCCAGAAAACGTGGGGAGTTTTTCTATAAATACTTAACGTCGATAGATTGACCTCCTTTTGTTGTTACAAATTTTATTGGTCGATTCTGCTCATTCAGCAGACCCCCCAGAATTGTTAAATAATCCCAACCGCGATCTTCTGGTACCGCGAGAGGTTTTTTTTTTCACAATGGTAAGTGCCCACAAGTATTTTAGGGTGGGGAACAACCCAAACGTGCAATGTCTAATACTGTATTTGTACTATCTGCAACCCAAGGAGTATAGACCCTGGAATATACGATTTATGAGTCTATTTTTATTTATTTATTAGAGGGGAAATGCCGTGGAATTTAGTGCGACACATCACCTAGTTTTCCTCAGCCCAGCCTTACATTCCGCTATTTTTGTGGTTTCACCAGTCAAAAAGATTTGTTTTTTCGCAAAGAGCAGTGAGCGAGGGCCCGTGATTTATTGAGTGGCTCGTCCTAGTGTTATCACCTCTGTTGAGAACAACGTGATTGTTTTTGAGAAGATTCTTGTTCACTGATGTGAAATATCCAATGCGTCGGACAACCTTTCTCAGCCCCACGTAGATTCCAGTTAGCCCTCAATTTATTTTTTCTCGCAGTTCGTAGGGCAGCACATTATTACGCAACGGTTTATTGTTTTCTTCAACAGCTTGATTTAGTCTCACGCCTATGAGAACCATCCCATTCGACCATCGAAAAATATCAATAAACCGCACGAAGCATGACCAAACCACTACGAAACGACGAGCATTACAAACTTCAAGCAATTTGCACGATGTGAAGCGTCGAACTGACGGGTGGTTGATGTGACACGCTGAAACGATTACTTTGCTGTATCGTCCCGTGAGTACTTTTAATTAGTAGACTTTGGCTCACTATAATTACAGTAACTTCACTGTTTTCGACCTATTCGCTGTTTTATAGTTCTGATACTCCTTCCATTCGACCCCGTCCTAAAAATACAAAAGACGGCGTATTGCAGTTAAACTGTCAAAGTTGCGTTTTTGTTCATTTTTAACCATTTTTCTGCCCATCACAACCATGGGCTTATTCCAATCGGATTGATGAGAAGAGGGGGGGGGGGGACAACTAGGTACCAAATAAGATTTTTGTGCGAAAGAACGGATTTTTTAGTGCACGTTAATGACACACACATACTTGTACACTGCATATTTGGAATCCCGATACCTTAACTTATAAAGTGTCAAATTTTGAGAGAGGAGGGTAGGGGGGTTGTAAAAAAAATTTCCTGACCGAAAACATAGGGTTATTCTTCAGAATGAAACCAAAACGTAGCGCACCACGTAGAAACTAGTGGCGCTTACAGTTCCGGAATTTATTGAGCCGCTGCTACTTATCCCCCAACCTTAATTGAAACACTAATGTACGCGTAATTGATTGAACTATCAACATGATTTTTCTAGGAAGATTCCTGTTTACAATCTTAGAATTAAACAGGGAAAACTGAGCGAAAAGCTCGTCAACAAAAAGACATTACCTAGAATTCCGGAATTTCCGTGGTTGCTTCTGATATTGCAATAACCATCGTTGAAACTGCATCGTGTACGTAATTTATTGGACTATCTTGATGATTTTTTCGAGAACGCTAGTGTTATATGAACGAGGTTTATGAAAACAAAAATCGCTTTTCGTCGAAATTTGTGATAATTTATTGTACTACTCTCACGTTCCCGCAGATGAATATTTTATGGTACGGAGCCTATTTGAGAAAAATCACTATGATAAGTACCGATTATGCTTCCCAAGCACACAAGCAAAATGTAAAACGTGATTCATTTAGGTTCAGTCGTTTTCTCTCAATTAGGGACTCGGAAGCCCTTAAAACGTTAAGATCTGAAAAAAACTCAAAGAAGATTTTTATCTCAGCCGATTAACCAATTTTCCTTTTTATTTCGTATGAATAAGCAAAGTAGAAATGTTGCACGAAGAAACGACTGTTTGAATCATGACATTTGGTAGGGCTTCCAATTATTTTGTTAACGTCATTGAACTACCTATATTGGACTATGTTCATCAGCGATGTACTGCCCTAAGATCTTCGAAGCTTTCGATAATTTATCGTGCCCTTCTCGAGTATGAACATTTCAGGTTAACCGCCACGCGGGAAGTTTAATCAAATCTTTTGGGCCATAATAGTTATAATTATATACGAATTTTCATATTTTCCAAGCCCTACGAAATTGGTTTTGAGTTCCCATTTTACTTTGATCGCCAACATTAAATTCCACGCAAAAGAATATGAATTAACGTTAGTATTTTTCACAAGATTAATTTCAGCTGACAGCAAACTAGTGGTTTGAGTTCCTTCACGATCGCGTCAGAGTAGAGACTCGAGGCTTTGGTGTTGACGCAACTCAGGTTCTTACAATACAATTACAGTGGACTATGCGGTAATTCAATCCTTAGATCATCCGTCTATATCATGTCTAATACAACTCAGTAACGCAAAACCAACTTACTGACGTAACTGAGAAAAGATAAATTTGCGTCGAGCGTCAGTGAAATGTCAGTGTCAGACTCGACCCATTCTCTTGTGTTCATTCTAATTCTTGTGGCTGCTTTGCATGAAAAATCCTATTTATTGTACGTCACGCTCAACGACCAACAACTTGGGCTCTGCTTTATGAAATTGCTATTTTGAGAGACAATTGGTACGCACGTAATAATAATAGAATTAGTTGAACGTCTCTGTAAGATAAACTCCTAGATATATCCTGTGTGTCGTGCTCTTACTCTGCTCGCTAAATTCATGTTTGTCGCACGACGAGTTACTTGGGCTCCGTTTTATAAAATAAAGTTGCACAATTCCATCGTTCATTCGAAAGAAGCGAAATCACAGAGCCCACAGGTTACCACGGGACGGAAAACTACGAGTATGATCAAAACTCCATTATTTTTTTATCATAAACCGCTGACGATTTTGATTAAATTTCTTGTATGGGCAGCTCCAAATGACACGACAATACGTTGAAATTCTCATGTGTGTGAAACTGACGAGAGCAGCACAATAAATTGCCAAACTTTTCGACGAAAATAGTTTTTGAGCAGTTTTTCCTCTATAAATTCCGCTCAAAAGGTAAAAAAATATTCAAAAAAATTGAGTTGGTAGTCTAATCAAGTACTAACACGATGGGCGTAAGATGTATAGGAGATAATGTAGAAATTCCAGAATTTCAAACCGTTTTACCTACTACCGTTTTTACCCGATTATTCCAAAACGACATTCTCTCAAATCACCCGTGAACTGATTGCTCAATAATGGTCGTGGCACAAAATAGGAGCAGCACAATAAATCTTGAAACCTTAAATGCCGCTTGTTGTCACGCAGAACGTTGTTATACACAGATTGGATTGGTTGCTGGAGTGAATGCACTTGAAGCCAAGGGAAGTTGTGTGAGTCGTCGCACTAGATATTTTCCTTCTGAAGACAAGTCATATTGGCAAGGTATCGTTCGAAAAGGGGGAACTTCCACATAATTTATCCAGGAGGGTAGGAACAACTAAAGGCTGAGATCACTATAGTCGAAATCCATTTTGAATTAGAAATATCTGGTGGGTAGCAACCTATGTTTGCTTTCTAGACCTATATCTCCACCTATATCTCCAGTTGACTCGATTTTCATCGAGATATTTATGAATAATAAAAGATAGGTACTAACTAGTAGAAGATGAAAGTTAATTCAAAATCGTTAGAGCCGATTTCGACAAAAACCCTTGTTTCGGGAACATTTTCGTCCCCCTTCGTCCTTTTCCATCGACCGAAATCGCCCATAACCTTATTTTTTCGCCGACGAAAAATAACAAACAAAACAAAAACTGAACTATCTCAATCGGTTCGGCCGTTCTTCCGCAAATGGAACTACAGACACGCACACACACGCGCAGAAATTGGATTTTTCTGATTTTAGGCCTCAAAATGTAAAGATTTGAAGAAAACCCAACTTTGTGTTGACACGATTACTACGCGTTTCTTACCCTTTGGGTCGCGGAAAGTGAAAGTCAAACTCCAATCAGTTCCAGACCATTTTAAATCCGAGTCCGTGGAAACCCCGTCGGTGCGTGAGTTTGAATGTCGCCCTGCCCAGGGCGCACTCCTCAACCCGTTATGATGAAACAAATTTCCATGTTTCCCCTAATTCAGTGGTCGCGACAGATCGGTTATTAGCGTATGGCGCGGCACGCTCTATATATTTATGGAGAACACAATTTGGGTACTTGTGAGTAAAAGATGATTTGAAAGTTTAATCAGGATCGTCCTGGAAATGTCCTCGTATTTGATCAAAATGCCAGAATGTCTCCATCAACCTCTACCCACATCATGTTTTCCGCTACAGCTCTTGTATCGAGAATTTCCACCATAATGGCTCTAACGATGATGTTCAAACTCGCGGGGGGTACCTCCAGTTCACTACATTTAGCTTACTTAAGGTTTCTGTAGAAAGACATTTAACGAATGCGTACATCAAGTACCGTACAAGTCACGATAGTGTGAGGACGGTTGTGCGGTACGTCGCAACAGGTGGTTAATAATTTCGAATACATAGAACAATTGGGACATTATTTTTCGGTGCGAGTTAGCTTTTAGCTTCACTAATTGTCGATTTTTGTCGTAATTTTTGTTTTCGCACAATTTTCTTGTCAAGTTCAGGGGAACAATATTTTGTGGAAGGTTGTCACATAACGAAAACTGGCTTTTCGTCAATTAACTGACCTCAGCGCGAGGGAGAAGCCGGGATTCAATGGATCGTCGCAGAGGCTTGAAATGGAAGGACGATGGAAGAGAAGGGAAGGGAATGATGATAGGTAAGGGGTACGTGATGGTGATGAGGGGAGAAGGAGGGGGGGGGACTGTGACAGAACAGGAATGAATAGAAGGCCTCCTCCTGAAAATCTGTGTACTGCTCAATGGAACAGCTCTGGAGCTGGGGAAATGAACGAAGGATGGGGTTAGCGGGGGAGGTGGAGGGGAAGAAGAGTTGGTTGCACGTGTCACGGAAAACAGGGTCACGAGGACATGCACGTGTACTGCTAACGTCAGCAATGACGTCAATGGTAGGCCTCGAACCATTCAACGAAAAGAGGTGGACGGCCTACCCTAAAACTGGGTCAGGAACGTGTAAGGGCTCCTGAGGGTTGGGGTTCATCCCCCCCCACACCCCTCATCCATCGACCCTCCCCATTTTCCTGGTCCATCCCCCCTAAAAAAATCTTTAAACTTTCCCTTCACCCTTCTTATCATAACTAGCAAATCAAAAACAAAAAAATTTATTCGCACAAATGAAACTCATTGTAAGGTTGGCTAATTGAATGAAGTAACGGAAATCGTTAAACGATAATAAAATCAAGGTTAACTCCGAAGAGCTACTTCTCCAAAGGGAAGTACCATACAAATTTCTTGCGAGACATAACGAACGAAAAATATCAGGTGCGACGCATGACACAACATTCCTCGGCCCCACAAACACTCAACGATTTTTAATGCTCTCGTAACTAATTCATTCAGACAATATTAACTCGAACGTACCGCCCTGAAAGCAGCGGGGCTTAACGTTTCGACATTTATTGACTTGCTCCTACTTATTCCTCGACGTTTAGATAGTTAATGGGACTGCCGACATGCTTTTGTTCTGTTTGGAACGGTTCAAACTCACACTCCTAGCTCAAAACGGCGATAGTTTTTATCCGATGTCTCCTGATGGCCATTATTAAATTTTCGTCTTATCGAACTAGCGGTCGGATTTTTTTTTTTTTTGAGATCCCTGTCACGTGAGCGAAATTCATCAGGAAAATACTGCAGTACAATTAATTTTCCTCGAATTGTTCATAATTTATTGTTCTTTTCTCGTTATTTAACTAACGGTGAAAACTTTGCATCACGTATCTCTGTGCGAAAATACTTAATTTATTGATGAAACTCTGAATATTTGTTTTCTTCAAAGTGGCTCTTACAAGAATCATCGTTTCATAACTAATTTTAAAGTTGCTTTGGTCACTAAAATTAATTCTTAACAGTTTTGAAGCTATATCGTTAAAAACCTCATTCTTTCGTCACTAGTTTATCTGTTGCATGTTCCATTTCGAATAGCAGAAATTAGGCTTTTTTCGAGGAAATAGACTTCAAAGTATAACTATCTGGGGAAAACTCGGCGTTTTTACTGTCCTTGGAACTACGAAGTAGAAAGGAAAGTTATATAATCGGCTGAAAAAAAAAGTTCAGTCCTTCTCTGATCTTTACGTTTCAGACCCTGCTGGGTCCGAAAATCGCTATTTGGGAAAGTGGTCTACGTGTGTGCACGCAATTGAGAGAAAACGTCAGAACCAAATCAGCTCCAACGTGATATCCAGCTCGCTGGCCACCATGGGAAGCCAAAATAAGGGTACGCGCCAAATCCACTCAAAACCATCAAAATTATTTTCTCAATAACGGCTGAAACGATTTTGACTAAATTCTTTATATCACCAGCTGCTAATAAGGCAACTATAGAATAAAATTGTCACTTGTGGGAAAACGGCGAAAGTAACACAATAAATTACCAAACATTTCGACGAAAATCGAGGTAGCGTAATTTTTTCCGTATAAACTGTGCTTCAAAACAATTGAGGTGGTAATACAAACGGATAGCAATAACTCTCACAAGATATACAGGGGCCGCTCCAAAATTCCGGAATTTCAACAACCACTAACTACCATTTCTAAACGTTTTTACCCGGTAACTCTGGAAAAACGGTAATAATGCTTTTCCAAACAATTGAGTTTACTGCCTCATTAATTCTTTGCGTACCAATTGCTCAATAATGGCCTGGCCATATGTACGAGCAGCGCAATAAAATCCTAAACTCTAAGCGTTTCTGCCGCCGTGAAGTGGTGTTTTACCAAGTTCAATGAACTTAGTGAAGAATAAATCGATTTAGTAGAAAAATCCATGAGCGCAGTGAATTGCCGGAAAGTTGTGTGATGCGGAGCACCTGATATTTTACTTACCGCTGCCCAAAGGACAAGACAATCATCGAAATCCGATTAAAAAAATAACTTTGTAAGTTTTGAATTCCGGCGGGCACTGTGCGTGTCTGTACTTTTACGTGAAAACGGCTGGCCCGATTGTGCTGGTTATTTTTCATCGGAAAGCGCGAAAATGAAGTTATGAGTGGGCTTCATTGATGAAAGGGGAAGGGGACGAAAATTTGGTTTTCGCTATTTTGTGAAAAACAGTTTTAACGATTTTGACGGAACTTTCAATATGTTGTTCCACGAAGGTACAGTCGAAACGTGCTAAAAATCGTGTTTTTTAACGTTTTACTGAATTTGATCAATGACAGTGCCAAACACTTTTTTTTCGCTTATATTGCGAACGCTGGCTGAATCCCAAGAGATAATCAAAATAATGCACTACAGTATTGTACACCTTAAAAAGGTCCCGCGATGGTATCTCTCTCGCTCTCTCTAGTCTATTTAATATATATCAATATGACCCTGTACAGCATGGCCCTTTACAGCGGTGCCTATAAATTGCGCGTCGAATTCCGCGCTTCGCCCTAAAGCACTTTATGATTAGCAGGCATCGGATTAATCGAATAATTATGAAAATTGTAGGTAACTGAAAAGGATAGGAATTTTTCGTTGTGATTGATGATATAATTATTGATTACCTTTCGTTTTTAGCCGAAAGAATAGTAAATGATATATTTATGACTGCAGCACAAACTAATAATTTGTGCAATTTATTCATAATCATAACGTATAGCTTCATGGTGTCTTTCTGAGAATTACGTTTTGTACGGAAATCAATATCATGTCTGGGAGACATCGTCGCGCGAAAATAGGTCTGTGTTGGGAGCACGAGGGGGGAGCTTGAAACTGAGAAATAAATGAACGTGGGGAGCGTGGGTGAGGACTGTATTACACTTGACAGAATAGTGATATCAGGTTGAGTGTGATTATATAAACGTGAACAAGGGGACTCTAAATACACGTGAACCGTTGGCTTGGGAAACTAAGTGGAGATAAACAACGAGTTGAGTTGTGAGTAATGCGAGGCTTGAGAGAAGAATGAGTTGGGAGAGCTGGGACGACGCGAGTGCTGATGGGTGACTGACTTGGAGGGAGCTGCCTGTTAAGAAGAGAAAAATAAAGGAGGGGTGAGGCAGGAAAAGGATAGTATTTGGAAACCCCAGGATAGGGGGAAATCTGTTGTCAATCGGAAATCACTGAAGAAGTGGACTTTCTATAGGGGGTTCTATAGTGGACCGACACAGGGGGTCGGTGCTCGGGGAAACGATGACCTTCCACTAGGCCTAGTGAATCCCATTAGGGCAAGTGCGGACATTTAGGAGGTCAAAGACCCAGCTAATTCGGCCTGCCGAACAGTTGTAGTATAGTGAACGCCAGAAGAACAACGCAAGGTTTACAAAACCGGGCTGAGAACATTCAAATAACTCTGAACAATAGACCATCTAGGACGCAAATCTGTTATTACGGGGGAGATTAATATAGTTAGCGATATCGCACTAAGAGAGTTGGGAAGTTGGTACGATACCAAGCCGAATGCAATTCGAACACAGAGTTTTATTCTCGAATTGCATTCTGGGAAGTTTTACCGCCACATACCGGGAACTGGGTGGGAGCGAATACGAGCGCAGGCGACATGGCGACGAGGGAACCGGCTCGGTTACAACTGACGGCAGCGAAGTCTCGAGTGAATCGGGACATTTGAGGTGCCCAGTCAGCATAAATGCTGCGGACAAGCCTCCGCTGAATCGAAGGGTTTGGTTCGTCCCGTTACACTGTAATGACGTTGGTCAGATACGACGTTCTTCCATACTAATATTACTAAGAGAAAATATTTATATGCAATAACTTTAAAACTACTAGACTTATAAGTTTAAGTATCTTTATTTATCTTAAAATGTTTTTTTTTTTTAATTACCACCCGAATTACCAAGCCGAAACGGGCAACTAGTTCACAACTATTTCTGTGACACTGGGCCAGGACGTGTAAGGGAGTCTCCTCAACTGCGCCACACCATCAACACCACGGGTTTGATCAAAGGCAGTGCCCCGTGATGATCCCTACAATCTGCCAAGGGTCCATCCTCTCCCTCCTCACAAGGCTCCGTCTTATCACGAGCGTTTGCCCTAAGATACAGCGTTTGGAGTGCCTCACTCCCACAGCATTCTCCCACAGTCCTCTCAACTAGTGACAGAGAAGTCCCGCAGTGAGGACCTGGCCCTATATGTACAGTAGACGAACCAAGTCTGGCCAGATGGTCCGCCCTCTCATTTCCCTTTATGCCCGATAATCCAATACACGTTAACTCTGTATTGGCTAAGGACTCAGGGCAATCGCGTTCCACGTTTCCCTGAGCCACGTATCCACACCCCACAGCCCCTGCATCTGTGTAGATGTTGATAGCATTATTAAACCGGTTGTTCCGTGATACACATTTTATGTTTCGCGTGTCGTACGTATTATTCGATGCTGAATCGAATGAGATCGGCCCCGAAGTTCGGAGACTACATCAAACAAGAGAATAATAATCCGGTGTGTAATAATTTGCAGAATTTTTCATTTAACGCAACTGTTTGGGGTGATGTCAACTTTCGTTGCATTACGCGAGCGTTTCATTTTCCGTTATTTACATATTTTATTTAGTTCGTGCGTCGCCATTGTTTGTTTACGTTTGGTCAAACGGTCTCAACTGATATCGTCAACAGTAAACATGAACGGTTATCGTGAACTATACTTGTGAACTCCATTAATTTCAATATCAGCCGATTTCATAACTTTCTTTCATATTTCGAAGAGTGAATAGAAGTACAAAGAAGAACTTTTAACTCACAATTAGTTGCCATAAGAAGACAATTTCAATTCTTTAAATCTTCGAATATTTAGAGAAAGGTTGAAGTTTCAACAGCTGATTTGGCAGAGCCAATGTTTTCGGAGGTACCGAGAAGTGAATTCATCGCGAGTTGAACGCGAACTGAGCGGAACTCCGGAGGTCTGCGGTAACGAAGTGCGAGAGACTGAGGAGCAAACAGCGACAAGATGAAACAAGTCTTTCCCGACGTCCTGACGCCCTTCGCCACCACCCGCCGATCGACTCTGAAAAACATTTGATGCAGAGAATCACACAACTTTCCTCATCCCTTCCAAAATCCGCGACCTCATCGTACAACGTTGCCCGAACATTGGTAGTAATTATGGAATTTACATAGCGATTTTCGTCAGTCACCCTCTGCATTTGTGAGATTTAGTAATAACCCTTTTCATCAATCCTCTTTCGTGTACGCATGCGTCACCTATCGTAATGTTGGTAAACCTTGATTTGGGCTATCATAGCTCGGGGTTTCACGGTCTTGGTGCGTTAATAAGAACTTCCTGTAATGTCGGCCGCGTTTATTGCGTCTAAAACGGGTTTTTAAGAAATGCCAACTAAAGCGCTTTCTGGTTTTAGTATTTCAAATATCTGGTGCGTAGCAGCACACAACTTTCTACAAATAAATTCAGTCATGTGTTCGGGCGCTGTATTCTCCCGATATATCCAAATATTATTTTCAAGATTGCAATACTCTCTTTACTAATTCGATAGCAAAAAGCGAAAACGAGCCAAAACATCATGGCATAGTCATTCGAAGTGTTTTGCGCAGATAGTTTTCGAAATGTCGTCAAAATGAACTCAGCCACGTCATATATATATATTCGTACAATTTGAGAACGGGGTTTAAAAGTGTGAAACGCAAAGCGAAACCCCCGAGTGCTTCGTTCATCGGATCAGAGAAAACATTCAAGTGCAAGCCAGACGAAAGGGGACAAATGTGGTCTGTGGGTCTCCCCGCGCGCGACCTTTCGTACGTGAACGACTAATGTTATGAAACAATTGCAGATTCTTCGACTGCTTTTATTTTTTCGGGTCACGCAATGGTGTCGAAAAATGTACGGAAATCAATCACCACTCCTAGGGGTGTGTACTGTTGCTAAACTGTAGTAGACTGATTTTCCAAGACGCTGGGCGCTTACGTGTTCATCGTCACAGCGCTGAATTTTGAACATTGCTTAGTTAATATCTGGTGGGTAGCAACACACAACTTTCCGCAACCCCCGTAAATTCGACGACCTGCTACACATACAGTCGCTTTATCTTCGTTCAACGCATTTCTACAGAAACACTTATGTGGAGTCAAGTGTAGGTACTAGTTAGTGGAGAGTACTACGTAAGTTCGAGCGAAACCGTTACAGCCGTTTTTGAGATAATTGGTAACCCGATAAATTAACATTCGACAAATCAATGAACTGTCAGCGGAAGATTTAGGTATTAACTATCTAAAAACATTCTGTGAATTTGGTGAAAATCGTTGAAGCCGTTTTGCGAAAAAGCGCAAAATACCTACTTCTGCTTTTTAGGCCTATATCTTCGTTCACCGTGTTTACGTGGAGATATTTATAGACAAGAAAAGTTAGGTATTAATTAGTACAAGATAATTTGAAGGTTTAATCAAAATCGTTAGAGCTGTTTCTAAGAAAAATGCTGAAGCCTCTAGTTTTTCGTTCATTTTCGTTCTCCACCCTCTTCCCCATCGGAGGAAATCGCTTATAACCTCATCTTCACGTCTACGAAAAAGAACTAACAAAACAAACGAGCGGTGCGTAGTAGCACCCAACTTTCCACCACCCCCGCAAGTTCGAACCCCAGCTGCATACATATGCGGGCGCGATATCTTCGGTCCACGCAGAAATATTTACGGAGAACAAAATGTAAGTTTTCCGTAAGGTTTATCGAAATCGTTAGACCCGTTTTTCAGAAAATTGGAAAACCAATAAATTGATATTCGACAAATCTCCTTTTCTGAGTTAACATGGCTTATATCTCCGTTCAGCATATATATACAGAAATAATTATACAGAACGAAATGTTGGTATGGGTGACTAAAAGACACTCCATTAAGATTTATCACATCTGGTGAAAGAGTTGCCCTGGAATTTACGGAAATGTTAGCAAAAATGTTGTTTTCGACACATTTTAATTTTTATCTCTGTTCAATGGACCGTCACAGGAACATTTATTGAAAAGAGTATGTAGGTATCAACTATTTGAAAACATCCGGTGAGTTTGGTGGAAATCGCTGAAGACGTTTTGCACCGATTTTTGCTTCAGGGGCCCATATCTCCGTTCACAGTATTTTCATGGAGATATGTATGCAGAAGAAAAGTTAGATATTGACTAGTAAAAGATAATTTGAAAGTTTAATCAAAATCGTTGGAGCCGTTTTCGAGAAAAATACGAAAAACCCTAGTTTTTGGTACATTTTCGTCCCCCACCCCCCTTCCCATCGGCCGAAATCGTCGATAACCTTATTTTGGTGTCTACAAAAAATAACGAACAAAACAAAAAAAGAACCAGCTCAATCGGACCAGCCGTTCTCCCGCAAATCGAACTACAGACACACACACACACGGACCACGCGCCGAAATTAGGTTTTTTAGACTCAGTAGGGTCTGAAACGTAAATACCGATTGCTATACTTTCTTTCCCTTCGGTTAGCGGAAAGTAAAAATTTGGGTTTTCTTCAGATCTTTACGGCTGATCCGATTGAGCTGGTTCTTTTTTTGTTTTGTTCGTTATTTTTTGTAGACACCAAAATAAGGTTATGGACGATTTCGGCCGATGGGAAAGGGGGGTGGGGGACGGAAATGCACCAAAAACCAGTGGTTTTTGCATTTTTCTCAAAAACTGCTCCAACGATTTTGATTAACCTTTCAAATTATCTTTTACTAGTCAATATCTAACTTTTCTTCTCCATACATATCTCCATGAAAATACTGTGAACGGAGATATGGGCCCCTGAAGCAAAAATCGGTTTTTTACGCTTTTTGGCAAAACGGCTTCAGCGATTTCCACCAAACTCACCGGATGTTTTCAAATAGTTGATACCTACATACTCTTTTCAATAAATGTTCCTGTGACGGTCCATTGAACAGAGATAAAAATTAAAATGTGTCAAAAATAACGTTTTTTCGAACATTTCCGTAAATTCCAGGGTAACTTTTTCACCAGATGTGATAAATCCTAATGGAGTGTCTTTTAGTCACCCATACCAACATTTCGTTCTCCATAATTATTTCTGTATATATATGTTGAACGGAGATATAAGCCATGTTAACACAGAAAAGGAGATTTGTCGAATATTAATTTATCGGTATTCCAATTTTCTCAAAAACGGCTCAAACGATTTCGATGAAACTTACGGAGTACTCTCAGCTAACTAGTCCCAACATTTTGTACTACATAAATGTTCATGTAAAAATGCGTTGAACGAAGATATAGCGCCCGCCTACGATGGTGGTGTTTGAACTTAAAGGGGTGGCGGAAAGTTGTGTGTTGCTACGCACCAGATATTTTTTTTTACTATACTTTCCTTCCCTTCGGGTAGCGGAAAGTAAAAAGAACCAGCTCAATCGGATCAGCCGTTCTCCTGCAAATCGAACTATAGAAACACGTACACGTCTATTTCCAGGGCCCTCGGAGGGGGTTATGTCAGTCGACTGTCATGGAGGTTGCAGTTTCGCTATCATGCAAGAGGTGGTTTCGGTATCTCCAAACATTTTCAAACTGCTCGTAACAGTAAAGTAAGCATTTCGGTTGCATTCTGAATGGAATAACCACGCTCGAGTTTGTATGGTTGCCCTAACTTGCGACACATTTCTACGAGAAGTCTTCGGTCGTGACTGCAGGCAACCCGCAATGCTTGTTCGAATTTGGTTATAGAAACCTACAACATAAGTAGGTAGTTCCCTTCACATTTTGAGAGTAGGCAATCTTCGTTCTAGAACATGCTCCAGTGTACTTTCCATCTCCTGTTACTTTGGTCTTTTTTTGTTCAATCCAGTAAACTGCCTAGTTTCGTACAAGGATTGGTTGCAGAATTGATAGAAAATCGAAAATGAACAGGAGCCAGCGCGCGCAAACCTGGCGGGTTGCCTACCTTCAAATATCTGGTGCGTAGCAACACACAACTTTCCGCCATCCCTTTAAGTTCGAACGCCACCTACATAGGCGGGCGCTATATCTTCGTTCAACGCATTTTTACAGGAACATTTATGGAGAACAAAATGTAGGGACTAGTTAGCTGAGAGTACTCCGAAAGTTTGATCGAAATCGTTAGAGCCGTTTTTGAGAAAATTGGAATATCGATAAATTAATATTCGACAAATCTCCTTTTCTGAGTTAACTTGGCTTATATCTCCGTTCAGCATATATATACAGAAATAATTATGACGAAATGTTGGTATGGGTGACTAAAAGACACTCCATTAAGATTTATCACATCTGGTGAAAAAGTTATCTTGGAATTTACGGAAATGTTGGAAAAAAATGTTATTTTTGACACATTTTGATTTTTATCTCTGTTCAATGGACCGTCACAGGAACATTTATTGAGAACAATATGTAGGTATTAACTATTTGAAAACATCCTGTGAGATTGGTGGAAATCGCTGAAGCCGTTCCGCCAAAAAGCGTAAAAAACCTATTTTTGCTTCAGGGGCCCATATCTGCGTTCACCGTATTTTCATGGAGATATGTATGGAGAAGAATCGTTAGGTATTGATTAGGAGAAGATAATTTGAAAGTTTAATCAAAATCGTTAGAGCCGTTTTCGAGAAAAATGCGAAAAACCCTAGTTTTTGGTCCCTTTTGGCCCTTATTTTGGTGTCTAACAAAAATAACGAACAAAACAAAAAAAGAACCAGCTCAATCGGATGAACCGTTCTCCCGCAAATCGAACTACAGACACACACACACACACACACACACGGACCTTTTGAGACTCAGCAGGCCTCAAAACGTAAAGATCTGAAGAAAACCCAAATTTTTTTGGGCCGATTACTATACTTTCCTTCCCTTCGGGTAGCGGAAAGTAAAATGACAGGGAAGAGGGCTTGTATATACCAAATAAACGTCAAGCGAATTCTCAACCAATTAAACCCAAGCTGACTCTCGTACATGCGTTGCGGGGTGACTGACTATCTTCACGATGAAACGTTTCCCGTCAAAATGTGTGTGTAGGTTTGCTCAACCGAGCAAACTCAAGTTCTTTCCTAGAAAATCTCGCTCATGTTGAACGAGCAATTTCGCCCTACAAAACCAATGAGCGTGAACGTAATGATGGCAGTCATACTCTCATCAATATTCAAGTTTCTTTCACAATGGATTCCCGATGATTGCAGAACAGAGAACACAATCCATCCCATGAAAATAATGTTGGCAGTCTGATAAATTAAAGAATCCCTCTGACATGACCCGTTCTATATAGGACAAGCAAGATTAGGCCTGGTAGGGTATTTTGAACAGCACTACCGCCCAGTTTGATGCCATTAGGCCTACTACCGATGAGCTGCACTCTCTGAGGCTTTTAAAATTTCCAATTTTTGTTTCGAACACAACTAAATAAACTAAATAATACTACCTTCTCAATCAAGTCCACTGACTTTTCACTTTCCTTGGCTCTACAAAGTAGAAAGGGAAGCTATGTAATCGGCTGAAAAAAAACATTTTTGAGTTTCTCTTCAGACCCTCCTGAGTCCAAACACTATTTGGCAAAATGGTCTGTGTGTCTATGTGTGTCTGTGAACGATTTTAAGGAAGAACCACCGTACCAAACCCACTTAAACTTGATATTTAGCCCGCAGGTTACCATGAGATGCCATAATAAGGGCGTGAGCAAAGTCCACCGAA
Organism: Pachypeltis micranthus; assembly: GCA_020466155.1. Lineage (NCBI taxonomy): Eukaryota > Metazoa > Arthropoda > Insecta > Hemiptera > Miridae > Pachypeltis > Pachypeltis micranthus. The sequence goes on along the minus strand of CM035770.1, from coordinate 22,720,037 downwards.
AGTTAACTATAGTTATCATAGTGATCAAAAGACCAAATATTTTTTTCTCAAAAATGGCTCCAACGATCTTGATTGAATGTTTTATATTGGTAGCTCCCAGTATGGCAATTAAACCGTAAAATTCTCATCCGTGGGAAAATGACGAGAGCAGCACAATAAATTACGAAAACTTTCGACGAAATCGATTTTAGCGCGGTTTTTAGAGAAAAAAACTACCAAATAAGCTGAAACTTGATGTCTAGCCTACAGGTTACCATGGGACGCAAAAATAAGGGTATGAGCAAAATCCACAGAAAATTAACTATAGTTATAGTTATGTTACGGGCACGATCGGAATGAGCTGTGACTCGGAACTCCGGTAACATTGGCGCCCAACTAGTTGTCGAACTTCCCCTGCAAAAGTTCAAGATGCCGGCCACGAGGAAAAACTTGAAGGTTCTTCTAATACGATGGGAATTTTTGATCCCTCACCTTCAATTTTTCTGCCCTACTGCTGTAACCTACTCTCTCGCCCGTCATTATGTTCGGACGTTGTCCGTTCTTGACGAACAGTTGAACACAGCTTTGTGTTCAATCGACGACGGCTGCTTGGAGGAAGGCAGCACAGATGTGAAGGACCTTCTGGTCTACCAGCATCTCGGGCACACATACATAGATAAGGTCAATGCTTATCTAGCAGCGAAGAAGGATGAACCTACGGATGCATCAACAGCGACATCTTCCCGCGTGTCTGTCCCCAAACGACCTCGCAAACAACGAGTCCGGGGAAACCACGAGCCACCAAAATGGACTGGTCAACACGAGCCCACATCGCCAGAGCCACATCCCTGCCCTATCTGCAGTAAGCATCATGGGGTAAAGAAGTGCCCACGTTTCCTCAACTCCAGCCAGGAGGCTCGAAGAATCTACGTGGAAGAGCACAATCTGTGTACGAATTGTCTGGCAGCCTCACACACGCTGAAGAGCTGCCACTCCACGTACACGTGTGAATGCTGTCAACACAGGCATCACACCCTACTACACCCCATGAGCCAGGACGCCGCACTTGTTCCCAAAAGTGCAACCAACCACTGCATGGTAGACGCAGCATCTGCGCTCTGCGCTTCCCTTCTGGAACACCTGAGGGCAGGTGTCCTCGGAGGAGGAGGGAAACTACGACTCCTCACCCAGAGAGTCGTCTTTGCCAAGAGATGGACCGATTCTCTGAACCACGGATGTCGCAACTGCGTGGGACGAAGACGTACGATCCACATATTCGACTCACACATCCGATCCACACATCCCAAGATGTTTACGTCAGAGACATTGTGAGGTGACTGTTTATTTGTAGTTCTAAATTCAATACTCCCACCACAAACAGGGACACCCTTTTGGAACTTTAATCAAAATTATCTCTCGCTCTCTATGCTCAAGATTAGGTTCCCATTTGTTGGGTGGACAGCAACGCCCTGAACTGCAGTGTTCATAAGTACCTGAGGACAGGCACTTCATCAAGGGCGGAGTGGTGTTACGGGACGAACCAAACCCTTCGATTCAGCGGAGGCTCGTCCGGGGCATTTATGCTGACTGGGCACCTCAAATGCCCCGATTCGCTCGAGACTTCGCAGGAGTCAGTTGATTCCGAGCCGGTTCCCTCGTCGCCGTTTTGCCCGCGCTCGCGTTCGCTCCCACTCAGTTCCCCTGTCTGTGGTGGTAAAACTCCGAATGTAATTGAGAATAAAACTCTGTTCCAATTGCATTCAGCTTGATATCGTACTAACTTCCCGACTCTCTTAGTGCGATATCGCTTCAATATAAATCTCCCCCGTAACAGTTATCATAGTGATCAAAACAAATATTTTTTTCTCAAAAATGGCTCTAACGATTTTGATTAAACTTTTCCTATTGATAGCTCTCAATGAGGCAATTATACAGTAAAATTCCCATTGGTGGGAAAATGACGAGAGCAGCACAATAAATTATCAAAATTTTCGACGAAAAGCGTTTATAGCGCGGTTTTTTTCCTTATAAACTTCGCTGGAACGTTAGTAGAATGTTAAAAAAAAATTGGCATTGTACTCCAATCCAACATCTATGGGGTGAGTGTTTAAAAACGCTCATGAGGTACATGGGGCTCACTCCAGAAATTCCTGAATTTCCACTACCGCCGTTTCGCTTGCTACCAGTTCTAAAGGTTTTTACCCAATAAATCTGCCAAAGTAATTACTCTCCTTCTTCAAAAAATTTGTATTTATAGCCTCATTAATTATCTGTGTACCAACTGCTCAATAATGGTCCTGGAATGAGTATGAGCAGCACAATAAATTCCGGGACTGTACGCGCTACCGCTTCCTGCTGCCGTAAAGCGTTGTTTGACCAAGTTCAAATTAACTGAGTGATAAATGAATTGAGTAAGTGGAAAAAAGCCGTGTACCCGAGTGAATTAACGTAGAGCTAAGGAAAGTTGTGTGTTGCAACGCACCAGATATTTTTTGCCTCAATATCCCCGTAAGTTCAGAACGTCAAACACCTTCTATGTTGAGAGCCTCGTCAAGCCTCGTTACTCAATGAAGTCTTAAGTAGGGACAACTCAATAAATTAGTTAAATTCTACCAGGTGCGCATACATAGCCTTCTGACTGTCCCACAAGTGGGATATGCACCGCGGCCAGATGACCTATTGTGCCAGTCCTAATGTCTTACAGGCCAAGACCTAGCCTCCTAAGCAAAGCCAGGTAGTTCCTGCAAGAGTTTTCATTGGTATACACCCTGGAAGAAGAACCAGAAGTCCAGAAGTCGCTCTCCCTCAAGTCTCCGGCTGTGGGCCCAGACATGGTAGGGCCTCCTCATCCGTGCCACACCCTCTACATCGAGGTGTTTGTTCATTCTGCAGTGCCCGGTTATGATCCCAACAATCTGCCTCAAGTCCTTCCTCAGAAAGTAGTGACTTATCTCACCTGATTGCTCTGAGACAAAGCGTTTGGAGTGCCTCACTCCTGTAGCACTCCAGACTGTCTGATGCAGTCTTCTGGCATGTTCTCCCACAGTCCTCTTGACTAGTGACAAAGAAATCCCACAATTGGTGGTGGCCAAATAGGTACCGTAGACGAAACACGTCTGGGCAGATGGTCCTACACAGCCACATCCTACGCTCTCGCACCAATTTTGAGGTGCCCATAAAATGAGTGAAAAATGTATTAGATTAGTAGCTGATCGCTGAATCCACCTGGGGCGGATTTATTTTCCCAAGTTAGCGGGATATTTTGTTTCTGCTAACGTTTAGTTTATTAATGTGCAGTTAACTCGAGTCCAGTCAACTCACACACCTTGAGATTGAAAATAGCGAGATTTCGGCGGCAAGTCATTGCTGAATTGTCGACACAATACGAAAGTCGTCGTCTTCAATCTCCTCTCAAATTGAGTTACAGCAAATACGCTCTGTAAGGTTTCGACGAGTGTCTGCCAGTTTCATTCTTTCGTGTTCAAGCTCCTTCGCGAGGAATTGACGCGGCGAATGGATCGAATTGCAATATTCTCTTTCTTCTCTCGCTCTTTCTTCGAGTCGATACACGAGAGGGATAATGAACAGGAGGGATGGGAGAGTGTGCGTGCGTGTCTGTGTCAGTGTCAGAGGCGGCGATGTCACCACTAGGGCTTTTCGAAGCCTCAACATTTCAATCGATATCCAGACTTTTTTTATCCTCTCACTCTCCACCTCCCCTCTCTTTCTCTTCCTATCGCAGACGGTTGGGACAACTATCTCTTTCACCAGGGTGGAGGAGGAGGAGGAGGAGGAGGAGGGGAGGGGAGGGGAAGTCGAATTCAGCAGGAAGAGGATTCATTGCTAACAAAAAATTCCAGCAATCGAATTCGTATCACATCCCATAGTTTTGGTCTGTGATCAACATTAAATAGGGGCTGACTGGCGCGGGCATATGTCAATTAGGTGGTATCGTAGTGTAAATATTCAAATTCATCACCGGAACCACTCGGTAGAGGTCAACATTTGAATAAAAGTTTCACTAAAATTCTTTGTAGATCTCCAAATGCTAATCCTTAGAGGTAATATTATTCAGGTATCTTATGATGGGTAGAGGACCGAATGCAGACATAAAGCACAACCAAAGGAGTGCAAGTTATTGGGAATTTTTACACAGTTTTTGTACGACAAAATATCCGGTGCGCTGGTTTGAGTAAAACTTGGGAATGAGGGGATCAAACTCAGGAGCCTGGTTAAACATTTTAACTTTCCTCGGCTCTACGAAGTAGAAAGGAAAGTTACGTAATCGGCTGAACAAAAATTTTGAGTTTTCTTCAGATCTTTACGTTTCAGACCCTCCTGAGTCCGAAAAACACTATTTGGGAAAATGGTCTGTGTGTATGTGTGTGTGTCTGTGTCTGTGAACGATTTTTAGAGAAAACCACCGAACTAAATCAGCTCAAACTTCATATCTCGCCCGCAGGTCATCATGGGACGCCAAAATAAGGGTATGAACAAAATCCACCGAAAGTTAACTTTAGTTATCATAGTGATCAAAACACCAAATATTTTTTTTTCTCAAAAACGGCTCTAACGATTTTGATTAAATTTTTTATATTGATAGCTCCCAATATGGCAATCACACCATAAAATTCCCATTTGTGGGAAAATGACGAGAGCAGCACAATAAATAATCAAAATTTTCGACGAAAAGCGTTTTTAGCGCAGTTTTTTCCTTATAAACTCCGCTGGAATGTTAGTAGAAAGTTAAAGAAAATTGGTATTGTAGTCCACTCCAAAACCTAAAGTGTGAGTGTTTAAAAACGCTCATGAGGTACATGGGGCTCACTTCAGAAATTCCTGAATGTCAACTACCGCCGTTTTGCTTGCTACCAGTTCTAGCAGTTATTACCCAATAACTCTGCCAAAGTGATTACTACCCTTCTTTAAAAAATTCGTGTTTACAGCCTCATTAATTATCTGTGTACAATACTCAATAATGGGCCTGAAATGCGTATGAGCAGCACAATAAATTCCAGAACTCTAGGCGCTACCGCTTCCTGCTGCCGTAAAGCGTTGTTTGACAAAGTTCCAATTAACTGAGTGATAAATGAATTGATCAAATAGAATCAGCCATGTACAAAGTGAATTGTTGTAGAGCTAGGTTCTTATGGCCATGTTTCTTATGGTCTTATAAAGTTCCTTCGATATCAGCGCAAAACACTCGGGGGTTGGTAAGGAAAAAATGTACTAACTGCTAATTTAAATAGGAATTTTTGATAACGGCGTTGTTCTCGTCATTTTTCCACGAAGAATGTCATAGTCGCCTGTCCAAGCAAAATTTTATCAAAATCGACGTAGCCTTTTTTGAGACAAAATATCCGTGTGACGCATCACACAACTTTCCTAGGCCTCACGTGAATTCGGCGATTCCCTTTAGCGACTAATCAAATCTGCTTTTCATGTAATCGAAATTGTTCCAGCGAGGAAAAACGCTGCAAATTATTACACAACTGTTTATTATCACACCTCCGAGACCCGTCCCATCCGATTGAGCATCGAAAAACACCAGTAAACTGTACGAAACATGACAACGGAAAGACGAAAATTACGTATTCCAGGCGCCTGTGGGAGCCTGTTGGCAAATGGCACAGCGGGGCGAGTAAATCTTACGGGTGGTTGGAGTGAGACGGGAGGGAGTGCCAACGATGAAACGATTACATTCGCTGTATTGTCTCGCGGGTTCTTTCAATTAGTAGAATTTGACTCACGACAATTACTGTGGTTGCACTATTATTAGTCTAGACGCAGTCGTACATCTCTGAGATTCCATGATGATGTTCCATTCGACCCAGCATCTAAAAATACCTTGAAAACGATGCCAAACACCAAGTATTTGCGTCAAAACTACCAAATTGCGTTTTTGTTAATTTTATAAACCATTTTCTGCCCGTAACAACCACGGGTTTCGTCCGATCGGGCACAACTCTTCACCAAATTGGATTATTGAGCGAAAGAACGGACTTTTTAGTCCACGTTACGGGCATAAAACGCAATCACATTTGCAGATTTGGATTCCCGATGCCGTGAAACTCAAAGTGTCAAATTTTGAGGAGGAGTTATAAACAAATTGGGTGTTTGAATAGCCGCGATAACTGATCGTTAGTTTTGGACCAAAACCGTTTGAGTGGTGTAGTCATTTTTCTTAATTCGCAGGAATTATTGTGACGATCAATGGGGTGCAGCAGATTGCCAGGGAAGAAGAGAAGCGGAAAATGTAGGTGAAATACGTAACACTAACGGTACTGTCGAGGGCATGAAGATTGTTTCTAATTGGAACTTGCCTGGAATCTTAAAATTTGGTCCCTGGCGGAGATATAAAGGTTTTGATGAGAGGAAAACGAAAAAACTCCGACCAACCGTCTCAAATGCCGTTTTTAGAACTCGAAAGCTCTTGAATAGTCAAAATCTGAAGACAACTGTACAAAAATATCTGGTGCGACGCATCACACAACTTTCCATGTCCTCACGTGCATTCACCGATTCTCTTGACTTAAGCGACTAATCTAATCTGTTTTGCATTCAGTTAATAACAACGATCCGTATGACACAGGAGAGGCTTATGGTTCAAGTATTTATTGTGCTGCTCCTACTTGTGCCACGACCATTATTGATTCACCAGTTCTCTCCTGAGAGCATCTTCGCGATTTTTTTTTTGAAAAGGATGACATCTACCGTTTTAGTCGGGTGAAAACTGTGATAAATGATAGGAGTTGAAATCCTGAAATTTCTGGTTAGGCTCCTATATATCTTATGAGCGTTATTGAACGATCATCGTGTAGGTACTTGATCGGACAACCACGTCAATTTTTCTAAAGATCCTAGTAATATTTGAGCGTTTACAAGGAAAAAACTCTGCTTAAATCGATCGTCTTCGAAATGTTTCGTAATTTATTGCGCTGCTCTCGTCCCACGAACGAGAATTTCAACTAGACCGACCACCAAACATATCAACGTATTTCGTGAAACGTACAAATATTTAATGAAATATCGACTTGTCACCCCATAAACTATTTGGCCTGACGTTGAACTTTTTACTTTCCTTGGCTCTACAAAGTAGAAAGGAAAGTTATGTAATCGGCTGAAAACAAAATGTTGAGTTATCTTCAGATCTTTACGTTTCAGAACCCCCTGAGACCGAAAAACACTATTTGGGAAAATGATCTGTGTGTCTGTGAACGATTTTTAGAGAAAACGACAGTATCAAATCCACTCAAACTTGATATCTAGCCTGCAGGTTACCATGGGACGTCAAAATGATGGTTTGAACAAAATCCACCGAAAGTTAACTATAGTTATTATAGTGATCAAAACACCAAATATTTTTTTTCTCAAAAACGGCTGCAACGATTTTGATTAAATTGTTTACATTGATAGCTCTTGATAAGGCAATTATACAATAAAATTCCCATTCGTGGGAAAATGACGAGAGCAGCACAATAAATTATCGAAACTTTCGACGGAATCGATTTTAGCGCGATTTTTAGAGAAAACAACCGTACCAAATCAGCTGAAACTTGATGTCTAGCCCGCTGGTTACCATAGGACGCAAAATCCACCGAAAGGTAACTATAGTTATCATAGTGATCAAAACACCAAATGTTTTTCTCAAAAACGGCTCTAACGATTTTGATTACATTTTTTATATTGATAGCTCTTGATAAGGCAATTATACCATAAAATTCCCATCCGTGGGAAAATGACGAGAGCAGCACAATAAATTATCAAACTTTTCGACGAAAAGCGTTTTTAGCGCGATTTTTTTCTTATAACCTCCGCTGGAATGTTAGTAGAATGTTGAAAAAAATTGGTAATGTAGTGCAATCCAATACCTAAAGGGTGAGTGTTTAAAAACGCTCATGAGATACATGGGGCTCACTCCAGAAATTCCTGAATTTCAATTACCGCCGTTTTGCTTGCTACCAGTTCCAACAGTTATTACCCAATAGCTCTGCAAAAGTAATCACTATCCTTCTTCAAAAAATTTTGTGTTTACAGCCTCATTAATTTTCTGTGTACCAATTGCTCAATAAAGGTCCTGGAATGAGTACGAGCAGCACAATAAATTCTACCGTTTCCTGCTGCTGTGACGTGTTGTTTGCCCAAGTTCAAAGGCCATGTACACATGAATTGACGTAGAGCTAAGAAAAGTTGTGTGTTGCAACGCACCAGATATTTTTTACTACAATTGTGGCAAAAAGAGATCATGAAAGGTGGATTACGTATCAAAATATCGCATGAACTATTGTTATAAGATTTTTGATGACGTACCTAATAAAGTAGTTCTTGAAATGTGGCGTCATCGTACAAAACGAACGCAGTCAATTTTCTTAACAGACGTCAATAATATTTGTGCAAAGTTGGAGGCGGTATACTTTCATGAATCCAATCACTGTGCGAATACTTGACTTAAACTGACGGGATGTTACGGTTTTCTCGTTTTCCGTTCTGTATAAATAAATTTGGAAGAAAGGCAGGGCCGTGCTGTACAAGAATGACGGCAATAGTCACGCAAAAACGTGATACAACACTTGGAATGCCCCTACTGTAGTAAGAATATCCTGCACTTTTCAGTATTTTGCAGGAGCTCCTTCGATTGATGCTTCTGCGGATGACTTGTGAGCTGAAACTGTCCATACAAAAAAATTTAATCAAAATCGTTGAAGCCGTTTTTCAGCGGAATAAAATATTTAGTGCTTCAATCACTATTTCAAGCGTGGTCAATGACTGTGTCCAAGGTAGCATTGAGCAGGTGCTCTGTAGGTGCCCAGAGCTAAAGCCCGGTAATCGTTCAAGATCAGTGGCGAGTCTAAATAACGCCCCCCCCCCCCCGCCGTCCAACCATTGACATCAATGAGCCGACTTACCGAAACCAGTCTGGCTCATTACCCCATTTGGTAATCGTTAAGGTCCCCCGTTTGATGGTGGACCACAGTACAGCATGAGGCCCAGTGGAGGGGTGGCCCTGCGCACCTGAAAGGTGAGATGGGACGTGGTGCAATAGGCAGGGAGCACGACCAACAGGAGCAAGGAGTGCTACATCGTCTAAGTGATGTCTTCTTAGTAAATGAAACGGCGATGGTTAGAATCTTGGAATTGCGGAGCTCCTAATTGTATCGTGAAAGGTGTCAAACGCTCATCGTTTAGGTCATTTATTGAGTCTTTATTTATAAGGAGAAAACTGCTTTAAAATGTATGACAATTTATATAGTTGCTCACATCGTTTTCTCACTAGTAGTCATTTTATGTGGCCATTGTGTAGTGTGTCCATACAAAAACTTTAATCAATTGCTATGGCGTGTTCGAGATAACAAACTTAGTGCTTTGATCACCATGATAACTATAGTTGTTTTTAGGCCTATTTTGACTCGCGAGCAAAATATCAAATTTGAGCAGATTTAGTTGGATCTGAAGAGAACTGAATATTTTTCCACATCAAATTGTACATAACTTTACTGTGGAGCTAAAGGAAGTAAAAAAAACTCTCAAGACATTCTCCAAATGTCGACGAGAAACGTAGTACGACGCCTCTCGTCAAAGATTTGAGCGTCCTTTCGTTCAAAAGCCGAAGCTGTGCGATTCCCCACTTGGTCGGACATCCCGTCGGTTCCCCTCTTTAGATTCCGCCGTCCTTTCGAACTTAAAATGAGTAATAGGAACGTGAAACCCTCCGCTCGTGCAAGAGCTACCACACCGCCGGCGGTAACAGGATAAACCTTTTAGACAGAAGCCCCTCAAGCCCCCGGTATATAACGTAAGTTAAGGGCGGCGGATGTCCTTTAGTGTTCGGCAACCTACGACGTTGGGGCTCGTGGCAGGTGCCAGGGCCAGGCATCTCAGAGGCAGACAGACCAACTCCCCCCCACCCCCACCCCCGTCCCACCTACAACACAAACACAAAGTTACCATTTATTTTCTGAAATTCCTTCCACGCTACTTGTCATTTGGTTAGTCTTAGTTCGAGATTCACAGTTGGAATTCATCGACCGCCTTCATCAATTCATCGCCAATGATCGTCACCTTCTCAGGTATAAATCAATCACAACGTTATTCCACCTAGTAATTGTTAGTGGCACATTTTTCTGCTTCTCTTCATCAACTGAGCTTTCGTAGTTTTCTAGAAATATTGGAATTGTACCAACTATTCGACTAATTAACAATATGAGAAACTCTGAAGAGTCGCCTCATTTATTTATAGCCTATTTATTACAATTACCAACAAGAAAGGTGAGTGAAGAGTTTATTGATTTAATTACGATAATCATTTAATGTTATGACAGTAAATCTGTACAGCCTAACCTATCCAGTCTTATTAGTAACCAACAATATAAATGAATTGGAGCATGCAGTTTAATTATTTATGGAGCCTAAATATTTATTAAAATAACTCAATTTAAAAGTAAATGTTAGGAATTAGGCCTACTTATCAATTTAGTGCGGTTATTAGTTATAACAACCAACAATAAATATGAACCTGCAATATTGAGTTGTAGCCTTACGAAGTTGTAAAGGAAATGATGTAATCGGCCTTATAAATATCTGGTGCGACGCATCACACAACTTTCATTAGCCCTACGTACGTTCGCCGGTTCTCATGGCTACAGTTACTGATACAATCAATATTAAGACGTAACTTCCCTCATTACGTAACAAGTGCTACTTGCGGTTAAAGTTACGGAATTTATTGCGTTGCTCCTACACACGCCGTGACCATTATTGAGCAATTACTGGGCGGAGGGTTCATGACACTGTCAACACGATTTTTTTTGAGGGGTTGATTGTTACAGAATTATCGGAATTTCTGGGGTCACTCCTAATTACGTTATGAGCGTTATTGAACGCTTGACGCATAGTTAGTTATTGGACTATCGCCCTGTCCTGATTTACTTTTTTGTGAAGATACATGAATCATATGGGCGGGTTTTATGAAGACCCTGCGCTAAAATTCGTTTTCTTCGAAACAGTTGATAATTTATATCGCGCTGCTCTAGTTATTTTCCAACTGATGAGAGTTCTACAGTACTGCTGCGTCATTCTATACCAAAATGTTTATGACAATCGTTAAAGCCGTTATTGAGGGAAAAAAAGGCGTGCTGTTTTGATCACCTATAACTATAAGTACTTTTCCATCGATTGTGTTCATTCCTTTGTTTTGGCGTTCCACATGGATTTGCAACTCGAGCAGCAATAATCGAAATAAAATATAATAAAACTTTTAAAAATGTTAAGCGATCCCGGATGGAGCCGAGGAAAATATAAATACCAGGGTCGACGCATCGCACTACTCTCCTCAGCACCACAGGCCCACAGGAGGTTTAAGACTAATCCAATGTGTGACTCACTCAGTTAATATGAGCCTGTTAAAACTTGCCTTAACGTTGTATAGCTGTAAACTAGTACTCGTTCATTACGAATTCCCTAGTTATGCCGCGGCCCTTATCGAGAAACCAACGTATAGATAATTTATGTTAATGCCAACATGATTTCGTCGGGAACGCTCAAAAACGGTAGGGGTAACCGCGAGTCAAAGAAACAACAGTTTGAATTTCGGAATTTATCGCATTGTTCCCAATTATCTTACATCAATTCTAAAACTTACGCCGTATAAGTACGAAAAGTGTTCTTCAAAAGGGTCCTCACTTCTCTAATTTGATTTTTCGCTTTACAGTATCTTTATAAATCTGTATAAATGTAATGAATGATAATCAATATTTGTGAACCAGACACACTTACCGAAAGAGATAAGTTAAGAATATTTAGAAGTTTAGGATATTTCACTCCCGAATTTACCAAAATTACCGTCGTAACTTCTTTTCAGAGCGTATTCTACAGTAAAGATCGTGTCGTAAGAAAGGGCAACCCGACACAATCCCTAACAGTTTCTGTAAATAACCTTGAGCATCTGTTCTACTAGACCCTTATTAACTGAGAGAAAAAAAAATTTGATAAGTTGCTTTAGCAAAAACAATCGGCGAGACGTTATTGCGAACCTAATGTGATGTGAAACACTTGAGAAGTATTAAAACAGGAAGTCTGAGTCAATCCCCGTATAACTACCACTATTTTGGGTCATTACGCTGAATAAACGTTTTAAAAATTAACTTGGCTCAATCCTCAAAATTGTAATTTACTATTAGTTAGTGTTGTAGACAACTAGACATAATAACCAATAGTAAAGGTAAATTTGGAGGATTGAGTCACATTAAATTTTATTTTAAAACAAAAGAAGGCCATTTATTTGCTCGTATTTACGATAAACGGGAGGTAGCCCAGTAATAATAGATCAATGTTGTGGGGTGTGGGTGGGGGGTTACAGAAACCAGCAGAGTTAAGGGGAGTCAATGAGGGGAGTTCAGATAGAAACTAGCTAGTTGAGAAGGTAGGGACGTAGGATCTTGGACGCAGTAGGCCAAGATGGGAGGAAATGGACGAAAGCAGCAAGTTGGCAGTCCAGGGTAAACGGCTTAATGGGAAGTGAGTCATGTAGGAAACAAAGTCCGAAAGGCGGGAGTTTGGGAGGGGAACGTGTGGGTCAACCTGAGGGGGAAGGCAGGGAGCACCAAGCCAGCCTGAGAGAAGCATATGGAAGAAGAGCAGTCAGTAGACCTCAGGACATAGTGTGTGACTCGATGCGCTCGACGTGACAACTGTAAAACGGACTTCAGATGATGGAGCTGTATTCGAGAATAGGAGAAGTACTCAAACCGCTGCAGCTTGTACAACAGTGAGTGTAGCCAAACCTATCAACAATGACTGTTGCAAAGCAAGCCTATATTGGTTTCGCCCAGTTTGCAGAAAAGGTCATGACTAAGAAACGTGGTCACAGTTGATCCGTACCTTTGCCACCTAAATAAATGGTTTTGCCAGGTGGGAACTAAACTAAGAAGTCATTTCAGATGGTACGGGAGTTCTCAGGTGGTCTAACATGGGCAACAGCTATCCACTGGGAGAATGGCTAAATACCCGTCGTACCTCCTTAGGTCTAGGTGCTAGGTGGCCAGCCTCTTGCATGACAGTGAAACCACAACTTCCATGACCGATAAACCTCTTCCAGGATACAGGAACAGCCATTTGATATATGGAAACAGGTCTGTTCAATATAGGACATTCAGGGCAGGAAGATAGGTCAACTGCCTAGCGTTTCTTTTCACAAAGCCAAGAGAATGCATTGCACGAGTGGAAATCTGACAATAAGATCTGTGAAGGTTGCTGGGTGTCAAAACGTATTCCGAGGTCCTTAACCAAAGAGGGGTGGCTATATTTGAAGGTGGAATAGCTACATTCGAGGGCTGCCGTTTTTGGAGGTTGTAGCATATCCCACTACATACAGCCAACCAACCCCCTGTCAAGTTGCCATTACTTCAAATTGGCCCTGCTGAGTGAAAGCAACCGTTCAAATAGTGGACAGCGGTGTTTAATATTTGAAGGTGAAATCGCATTCGAGGGTTGCTATGTTTGGAGGTTGGAGCCAACTAATACAACATCAACCACAAAAACAATAGATCAGGTCAAAAGTCGATAAGGTCTGTGGCCCAGAAGGAAGCGATAACTTAGCATTTATAAGGGAAGCCGAAATGACCAGCGTCCAGTGCACCAGCCACACCAGGCTCATGGCCCAATTTTTTTATCAGTACAGCGGGCAATCCGTTTCAACACTATTAACTAAATGGTTTATGTTTGGTATTGTTATCGGTCGCCCTGTATAGAGGTTCACGTCGATACGTCCATTTTCTATTGTCGCTCCTTTCCATCTTTCCCTTCTGCTTCCCTTTAGTTTGTCTGTCGCCGCTCTCTGGTAGATCCGCGACTAGTGCCAGTCCCAAAATCTTTTTCCTTTTATTAAAGCAATTGGGTTATGTCCGCCAGTAGGCAAATTATTAGTAAAGTTAACGTACCTGTTAGGTGAGTCCGTCTCCTCTGGCTGGTGAGTTACTGTGGGCAAGCGCTTTCGATGTAAAGACATCATCGTCTGGCCGTTAAGTCAGTACTGGAGTCAGTCAGTTGGTCGTGGTCTTTATATACGAAGAGAAAGGTAAACGGGATGATAGAGCGTCAGGGAAGGGGCGGTGAGAGGAGGTCATGTACCTCAGGGGGAAAACCCCTTAGAGGTGAATGGAACGTCTTGAATGATCTGTCAATTGTGGAATTTCCGTCTTTTTTGTGTAGGGTGGTCTGTAAATCCGTCAGTTGGTTGTTTCGTTTGTGTAGTGTTTTGAGTGGTGTGAATATGGTGTCGCATTTTGTGTTGATTTGTTCATTTATGATCTGTCCATTGAAGTTTTTTTGTTTGTAAATTTCCATGTTTTCTAATATGTTCAGTTTTCGTCCTTTGTATTGTTTGTGTAGTAAGATGGTACAGTCCTGTATTTTGGTAGGTTCATGTCCAGTTGTTTTGAGATGGTTAGCGAAGTTTGAATCGTCCAAGCTCCAATCGAAACACAAGTAGGAGCAGCACAATAAATTCCAGAACCATAAGCCCCTCATGTATCATACAGAACGTTGTTATGAACTGAATGAAAAACAGACCCGATTAGTCGCTAAAGTCAAGAGAGTCGCTGAATGCTTACGAGGCCAAGGAAAGTTGTGTGATGCGTCGCGCCAGACATTTTTCTCAAGTTGCCTTCAGATCTTTACTTTTCAAGGGCTTCCGAGTTCCAAAAACCGCATTTGAGCCGGTTGATGGGGGGGTTCACCTAATTTTTTTCTCGCTGGAACACTTTTGGTATGATGAAATATTTCGTGTCGGAATATTCGAGCGATGTAACAGTAACATACAGTTTTAATTCGCGAAAATCGCTGCAGTAGCGCAATGAATTATCTACAACTTCGTCGAAAAGCGGTTCAAGTGCAGTTTTTCTGGTTTCAGATCCGGCACATATGACATTAGCACTGTACAAAAATCAGAGTGGTAGCGCAATAAGATTCCTGTGCGATAAAAGCTTATTAGTATTCGGAGGGTAATCAAGAGCAACCTCAGAAATTCCGAAATTCGAAGTAACTCTGTTCGTAGTGTTTTCTCATGTAATTCCAGAAGTGTAAACACGAACCGTCCAAAATAAATCTTTTGATAGTCCCATCCTCTCGTCTGGCATTTCACATCCAAGTTGGTTGTTCAATAAAGTACCAGTAGCCCAACGAAGACTTTAGGGCTAATATTAATTACTTCATTATTGGCTCACTAGTTGAAAAACTACAACACCTGAATTTTTGTTTCAGAGCTCGTTAGACGCTTCAACAACGTCGGCTCACTGTATTGGAAACTGTGCTAGCTGTTGGACACTGCTCAAGATTATTATTGTTACTCTTGTGCGTGTGACAGCGGCTATCTCAGTTGTCCGTGACCGTCAGAACTCAAACTTGAAGAGCAGCCTGTCGGGAAGACTACAGCTGAAACACGTCAAACTGTTGTAGATTTTATTTCTTGTACTTTTTAGGATTAATAATGTGGAAATTTACTATGGAAGCCACCGCAAGGTGAGATTGGCTACAAAATGGCTGCTACGTGTATCTGCAGCGTGGCCAGAAGACCAAAGGCGGTTGGAGAGGGTATCCAGCCCAGCGGCCTTTACCCCTCTCCTGCTATCACGCTATATAACATGGGGAGCTAACCTTCATGACTTATATGATGTATGCGAGACTATTTCTGACTACTAGATTAATTTCAGTTACTTTACGTGAGAACTGCAGGCGTACTTTTGTCTGACAACACACTCCGCTTAATGCCAGACTGCAATATCTAGTTCATGTATTCCAAATTTGTAATTATTTTTAAATATAATTCTTTTTCTTTAACCCCTTTGAGCTTGTAATTAGACACTCTCCCTGCATTAAACCAATTTCGACGTTGTGAAATGATAACCAGGAGCTTTACAGGATGCCCGACTGCTTGCTACTCATAATACTCGTAACGTACTCTCGAGAACTACAATGACAACATTTAAAGCACTAATCTCCACCTCATGGTGAGCTCAAGTGTAACGCACGTTCCACCGTTTAACCACCGGAGAGGCTACAGCACCTTCTTAGACTCCTGTAAGTGTATTTGGTTACGTAAATCTAAAACACATGTTTACCAGACCGTCACTCTCGAGCAGGCTCCCGTTCAGTTTCAATCTCCTGTTACGTTTGTCTCTTTTTAGTCTCCGCTACCCAAAAGTATTGATTGATCATGTCAAAAAACAAGTTGAATTTACTTCATATCTTTTTGCTTTCAGGCCAAGTGAATCCAAAAAACCTAATTTGCGGGCCTGGTCCATGTGTTAAAAAAAAAAATTATTTGCGCTTGTGCGCACAACGAGAACAAGCGTGCGCAGTTAAATACACATTCTGCACATTTACTAATAACTTAGTAAGTAAATAATACAAACATCATGATTATACGGCGCCTGCGAGAAATAAAATATTAAAAGGTACTGGCCAGCCACTACATTGCAGTGGGCACATCCCTTGCAAGTGAGGCTGTGGACACCCCAGGACTCGGCCAACGGAGAACGTGTTCATCTAGTCCTGGCTGACGGCAGATGCTGAGCAAGGACAGTCCATAGGCCTGCCAGAGCTAAACCCGTTGATGTAAGACCTCGCCCCTCCATAACCACAGAAACTCATCTCTATCTACCTCATCCCGATTTCCTGCAATTCGTACGAAATAAGGCTAAACTCTATTACGGTCGCCACGTACGTTTCTGTGATAGGACACCTAGGCAGCAGAACCTGACTGTCCATGTAATATAGTGGCATTCTGCGAGCTTTCCCCAGCCTTCGGCCTCGACAACAGCTGAATTCAAAACGCTTTTCTACGCACTGAACATCTCTAACACCTCACTAAGGAGGATTTTGCACATGGACTTGTCATTCCATCCGTACAAGATTATGATTGTTCAGGAATTGTCACCTCCAGACTACCAAAACCGCTTGAATCGATGCCAAGATGTTCCCCGCACGCCTCGTCTCTCTCAGGGGTGACTTGGAGTGGCCGGCTAGATCGCCAGATTTGAGTGCGTGTGATTTTTTCCTGTGGGGCTACTTGAAGGAAAGGTGTTCAAACATCGACCTCACACTCTGGAAGACCTCAAGATTCGAATCAGGGAAGAAATCGCCGCGATTCCCATCGAAATGTGCCAGAGGGCGGCTGAAAATTTCAGGAATCGCCTACATCAGTGCGCGCCCACCTTCCTGATGTAATTTTCAGGACTTAATCTACCGAAATGGGGTGATGTATGGCGTTCAATAAAACCATCCGTAATCTTCTAAGTTGCACCGTTTTTTTTAAATCGCCCTTTGAAACTGCACCATTTGTTATGGCTCACCCTGTACTTCGTTGTTGGAGCCAGACTCCGTCCACTTTGTGGTCAACTGCCATCAGTATACACTGAAAAGTACGCAATGAAATCCTCCCAGGTTCCAACAGCCATCTTTGCTGGATACAGCCATCTACATAGCGGCAATGGTCTCTCCACCTTTCCCCCCATTGATGGGCCCGCCAAAATCCAAGGCGTGCATCTGGTCCATGTGTGTGGCTGAGCCGATTGAGCTAGATCTTTTTTCTCTTTGTGAACCTTAATTTATCGTTTTAACTATAATCCTCAAAATGGCTTATTTAGGGGGTACTCTCAACTAACTAGACCTACCTGTTGTTCTCCATAAATATGTTCAACGCAGATACAGCGTCCGTATGTATAGCACGTAGTCCAATTAACGGGGCAGCGGGAAGTTGTTTGCTTCTACTCGTAAGATATTTCTCATTCCCTTCCTGGAGTATGAAACTGTCATTCCTTCAATTTCTTCTACATTTTCCCCACATTTCAATTCTAGCGATCAGCCTTGCAGTGTTCAAAACTAAGCCAAAATCACTGGTATATTACAGTAATGCGCAATGATATAAAATGCTCTAGGATCAAAGAAGGCACATCCACTTGGTCATAATTATGTATTGTTTCTTCATTGTTTCTTTTTTTTTTTTAATTTCACAATTTTCTTCTAGTTGCCACACCGACAATAGTAATACGGGCTCCGAACTTCACCAACTACACAATAAAAACTTCAGATTAGGAGTTGTACAAATTTTTGTTTCCCCTCCCGTTCGTCGTTAGAAAATCAAAATATGATTAATTACCAAACGTATAATCGGCGGGAGAGGAGGACGATAATTGCCTCCAACTCGAAAACAAACCCGCAGACAGTACAAACCGCGCAACAAATTTACTGTAAATGTAACTTAACCCTTTCAATGCGAAATAACATTGCGTAACGCGAAGATGAACAGTGGCACTGACAGGAGTTGCGTTGGAACCACCAACACGAAGCGTTTACCTACACACAGTGCCACACGACCTGCTACTTCGTGAAATTGAACCAACCAACCCATACATGATCATTTGCCTCAAGAGATCAATCGAGTGGTCCTATCCCTTTTATATTTTTCAACGAGACCAGGTTTTTGAGTACGGGGTGGTTCGACATTAGTTTACACCCCTTGAGCCCTTCAACACGAAAAAAAGTTGGCTTTCGATCCTTGTACTGACAAAATCGACTACAACTTCCTAAACTATCACGTTTCAGCTCCCACGACTGAATCAAACCACCTCAAATTTCACGTTCGACCCATTTGGGTTGACGTCACTAGAGGTTTTGAGGGAAAATCGGCTAGTGGCCAATAACCCAAATAATTAGTTAAATTTCGGAGCAAATGAAGCTTCTGCTACCGAGGCACCAAGCTTACAAGTGGGAATATCCGACAAAAAAGAGTTTTTGTTCAGACTTCCTAACGTACCAGTACCAAGTTCAACGTCTTAGGGCTGGATCCTGGGAACCAATCTTGATAAGCACAATACATAGCCATTTCCTTTTCTCTTACTTCTGCGTCACTGTTAGTTATACGAGGGCAGTAGTTACCAGGAAACTGTTGACAGATTGCCGTTTCAATTTGTGTATGCGGAAAAGTGCACATTAATTAGGTGAATCGGCTTGAGTTTGTTGAGGACTTGGAACAACATCAAGTACTTGACCTATGAAAGAAGTTTCTCCTCTCAAATATCAGAGACTGGTATGATGAGAACATTCCTTAAAACCTCGCTCTTTTGATGGCAGGTAGCTCTTGCGATCTTTCAGAGTTGCATTGAATTCACAGAGCACTCCGATCCCCTCCACACCACTTACGCCATTCATAAATTCCTCCGTGCAATCTTGGAGCGACTCCTCACTTTTCAGATCTCATCACCAGCACCACTCAGTCAAAGCCGCTATTGAACACACAAAACCCTCATATATAAATATTAATCAGTCCTCATTGGACTTCTTGTATGATGGACATGCTCTACATCTACGATCTACAGGTAGTTTCGTCGCTTGGAACGCCATCAAAACGGTTAGTTAACCACACTCCACCTATGTCAAGAAATTAGACTATTATCGCTATTCACACTTAGAATCCCCATCAGAGTTCCGACAGTCCATCGCAACTTAACTGGCTGCACTGGCACTCGGAAGGATTCTCGTGAGGGTAAAGAGAAGAAAGAAGAGTTGCCATTGCAGAGATGACACACGGAGCCAGGACACACAGACACTCCCTCCTACGTCCTATTAAATAAATATTCACTAGCTTCTAAGGGCATTCGGCCTATCGACTTCACCCGCTTGAATTGATTACGCCATACACTGAACTTCGCTCTACTAGTCATTTGTCATCGATGAACTACCCTCAAGTGTCTGAACAAACTCGGTATGAACTATATTTTTCGTCATACTGGGCTTGAGCAAATGAATTCAACCAAGACGGGGGGCTATGAAGCCTCAAATCCAAATTTACATGGCCGTTAATTCAAAGCATGAGTTGCCGAAGGCGTTTTTTCTTATTAGGCTGTTAATTATAAAATGTGCCCCTGCCCTCCCTTTGAAACCAATTAATATCAACTCCCCTTTTATCATCGGTCGATAATTGCATACAGCTCAAATTTATTAATGCCGCGTTACGAAAGGTAAAAGTATTTTTACGTATTTAGGTTTGTTTTAATTCCGCATTTCCTCGGAACATATTAACTTCACAAATTGAAATTCATAGGTGCATTTACAACTGACACGGCACGAGTATATTTTATTGTGAACTTCTACAGAAATCCCCGATATAGAAATTATTGCATCAAATGGTTTCCAGCGAATACAAATTATAGCGCAGCTACAATTCTTTCTAGCTTTTGCGGGGTTTTCCTCTTGTGCGCAAAAAAACTAAGCACTTTTTTAATCAATATTTGGGGAAATTACATTGGAGGAGGATGCTGCGCATCTGGTACAAGAGCGACCAATGGGGCATTCGATCGAAAAAGTGCTTAATGGTTTGCAGAGCATCGAGACAAGAGGATAATTCGAAGTACTCACATCCTTCCATGCAATTTGCCAGGATGGGACTAGCACTTTGAAGAAGCCGTATTTTCAACAGGAAGTACTCGCTGAAACGGTTCTGGTACCCTTGGGGGCTCAACATGAAGCGAATGGTGCACTGAGGGGGAAAAGGGGGGGGGGAGTTGTTAGTTGAGACTCTACGAGAATTGAACGAGCCAATTCCCAGTCCTTGCTGCTCCTAGAGCCACGTTTGAGACCACTAGTGTCGCTTGTCATTGCAGTTTGTGTAGTCGCCAGTGCGCATTATGACGCGTGACTGTCTCTGCCTTCAAAAAGCTCCCAACGATGTACAATGTACTCTAATTTAATATAATTCGGTAATGGTGATACAAGACCAAATCATTCTCTTCTTCCTCCAACAGTAACTCTATTACTTGGCATTCTATTAGTGTAAATCAATGCCCCAGTCAACACAATTACACAACTGACTTCATCGACAGGCGGAGATACTGAATGAAACACTTATGGCAGTCTTCGTCTCTAGTCTCGGCGCAAGCCAACGCCTTTAGGAAACGAACGCGTTCTTTAGACGAGGACATTTCCTTCGAACACCCCCCCCCCCGTCATTGTTACATATATTCATGGTTGTTGCCCTGAGCATTTTTGTACACATTGAACTCTCACAATGAATTGGCGTGAAATGGTCTCCAAAAAGACGCAGGGAGAGGTTTAGTGTGGAATCATTCCAACGGTATTTTGCACATTTTTACAGATTTCCAAAGGCAACTAGACATCGACGAGGGAATGTCCAAACATTCTTTCAACCCCAACAGAATGAGACCGTTAGCTCGAACTGTTTGAGATATTCTAATATTTCTACGTTCTACATATCTAACGCCATTCTTGTTACAGAGACGAATGTTAATTGACGAAAAGAAAACGTCCACCAACCACCTGAAATGAACTAAATAAGGTTCTTCACCCACCATCACCCCCTCTCCCACCACATCGGAAGTTTACAGTATGGGCGCACTCAAATTAAGCGTACTGAAAACCCCATTTCAAAAATGCCCTCCTCCTCACAGCAACTCCCACGAAATAAAATATCAAATACGCCCAATTCCTGTCAGTCAAATCTAGCATTGAAAGGGTTAAAACACTACATAGAACAACGCGTTAAAATAACCCAAATGACCAAATTGGAATTGACGTCACCCTAACCCTTGAAAAAACGAGAAAAGATGGGGGGGGGGCGGAGGAGAGGAGGAATTATACCAACGACGACGTAATATTAAACGTTTAGGAGAAAATTGGAAGGGGGGACAATTAAATATTTTATTAAAATTTATTACGTGAAACGCAGAAAAGGGAAATTTGATAAGAATTAAAAAAAATACAATATATATATAAATAAAAAGTTGAATTTAGATCTAAGTAGAATTATATTATTGTAACTATTTATACGAATTAGCTACTAGAGATAAGAGAAAGAAAGGGGAAGGTAAAAAAGGAAAAGGTTATTTGAGAGAAGGAGAAAGGTAAATAAGAGTTGTCAATTACGTGCCAAAATACGGGAAGGGGATCCGGTTTTTTTTCCTAGTTGACACATTAAAATACAAGCAAAAACTGATTGTACGCTTTCATTTATTACGAGTGTACTTTTGCTTGGAGATAAAGAAAAGCGCGATCCCCCGAACGTACGAAAAGGATTTGAAATGGTGAAGAGGGATGGGGGGGGGAGGGAGAATAGGAAGTTACAGTCCATGTCCATTTTGTTCCCGAAGAACGACGATCGTTACGACAATGTTAATCGATACAACCGACGAGGGCAAAATAAATTAGTACCGATGATCAACTTGAGCTAATTAAAACGTTTCATCCGCGTCGAGGATTTCAAATTCCTCGGGCGGAAAGAAGATGATAGAATAAAAATTGAAACGAAAAAGGAAACGAGACGTCGCCACTAATGTTTGTTTGGAGAGGAGAATCGACTGACGAAAAAACTTGATAAAGCTGAGGTGGTAATGGCGGTTAGTAGGGGTTTTTGTCGCTCACTTCTGTCCGTAAAAATGTATTCCCCTTTCATTCCTATGGTTTTTTTCCTTTTTATTAAGCTAAATTTTCTTTTGTAGTTCTAATTGTCTCCCTCTTCATCTTCTTCTTCTTCAGATTCAGCTTCGGCGAGCCAAGTGAGCCACTGGTTCACCTGCAAATAATGTATAACTGGTCAGTTCGAGTTATGGAAAACTGTCTGTAGGATGTGGCAAGTTGGAAATTATGAGCCGAACCGAGCACCGCTTAGTTCGTTAATGACCCGCACTCAAATAGAGCAGAACCTTAGGCCACACACAGCGATACTTCTTTAATTTATTGTTTTCTTCAATATTAGCGGGAAATGAGAAAGAATACACCAAATTCTGCTACAAGGTTTCCCTAGAAGGTTCAAGCACCAGTCCATAAAGGAGTCACTGTAGAAGTACATTAAGCTTCGACTCGTCAATTTTTACCCATTCGCGTTTCGCCTGTCTCTTGAACATCAGCGTATAATTCCGAGAGGAACATCAAAATCATTTTCCGGTGTGCTCCATCCTCAATCAATCTCCATTACTACACTCCCTGAGCACAAACCAGTTCTCATTCTGGCCAGTTTTTTTTCTTTGCATACCTTGCATACCTGCAAAGAAAGCAAGCATTTACGGCGCAAGAAAAGAATAGTGGTAGAGAGAGATGGAACACTTGAGTCCTCCAAAGCGAACCGTAACGTTAATGTAGGCTCTCGATGACGCCTCTACCCGGGACACAGGATTCGCCAACGACGAAACCCACATCCACAGCCTTCACGCTGTAACCTTTGATAGGACGGTACCAATGAAACCGAGACTCACTTCTCTGGATTCACCTCCAATCCACACATGCCTAGCTGCCTTACAAACTTATCAAGGGCGATCTGCAAACCCTGCTTGGTACCAGTTCTTTGGAGAGCAGAAAGTAAAAATTCACCGTTGACACTGAAAGCAGCCAAAAAACTTGAGACTACAGAACTGAAGATCAATATATCCATGGTCAATTTGCGAATGTGGCGATTTGGGAATGGTGGCGAAAGTGTTCGTCTTAATTGAGTCGTAAACTGACCTCGAGCTGACGTTTCAGTCCGACATGATTTATTTGTACCGGAAGTGCCTGCCCATTGTACAAAACAATTGGTTCTGACAGGCGTTCTGTACTGTAAATGAGGCGAACCTCTCGTGAATGATTCCACGAAGTACCTTCGCAGGTACCTTAAAAGCTCAACGATTGCCCTCAAAGCTCCTACATATCAAGTATTTTTATATATTGCATGAACTATCTGCATGGGGGTATGAAAACTTAAGCACGTAGGGCGGAAAAATGGGAACAGAAAGAAAGAAGAGACGGCATAGAAGACGAATAATGCAGTTTTACTTGGAGCGATATTTCGGCTGTCGGCAAACTCAAATATGAGTTTTTTCGTAATTACGATAATACTGGTACTGCGCCAGGATAACCCCACAGGCTTGAATTTGTTTCTTACAAAGTGAGACTTGCATTCACCTCCTGACTCACTTCCAGCTTCGAAGTTTACGATTGAGCCCTTTACTGTTTACACACAGACCTAGGCGAATCAGCTCAAGGAGTTGGAGGTACGAGCCCTCCTCCTTGAGTGCAAGTAATTCGATTTAATTTCTTCCTCAAGGTAGTGGCGCCAGACTATTCAGCTTGGGTTAACCGTTCAAAAGATAACCCGAGTCATTTTTCTCAATAAGCCAATAGGCTGGTGAAACAGCTTGGCTCATTCCACACATTAAGTAATGAAAGAACTTAATAATGAAAATATAGTCGCTCTTGTTCACGATCAGAACAAGAATGAAATATACTTTAGAATCTCCAAAAATATATTATATCCACTTGATCGTCAAGAAGTATAATAATAACTAACGGTCCAACGGAAACGAACAAAGCTAAGTGGAGGGAGCAGACATCAACACAGTACTGGATGCACAATTGTGTATCTACAACCTTCTTGTGGAATTAAGCGATGCCTCAACGTACTGGCGTGTTCAGCAGGCACTGCCTGCCGGTTGTGTCCACGAATTTAAACAAATCAAATAACTACGGAATTCCTCAGACTCTCAGATTCAGTGTTTGTGATGGAGGAAGAAGGGTACTGAAGAAAATTCCTGTGCCCTGTCAGAACTCACCAGTGAACGGTGAAAACATATAGTGTGCGAGCGAGTTTGACTCCAAAATGAGAAGTTTCTGAACGACATGAACGACGAATGACATAATAACGTAAGGAAGGTATTGTGATCTTTCAAAAAACGAAACAAAGACTGGTGCAATCACACTTCTTTCTGTTTTACATCTGAAATTATTGGAACGAAAATATCAAACCGTATCAAAGTTCTTCAGCAGAATTCATACGAAAAAAACTGCAGTAAAATGGGTTTTGGTTGACATTTTCGGTAACACAACCCAACAAAAAAAAGTGGGAGGTGATGGGCATGCCACTAGGTTCACCTGATGGTTTTGAGGTCGTTGAATACGAATTTGAGGTTAGAATTGTTCTATCATGTCACAGTTGCCCTAACCTCAAAAAATAGTAATAAAAAAAAAATAGCTAAAACGACCAATTAAAACAATTAAATTATGCGTTATTGTTGATTTTCATTTTTCTCTTATCGTTTGGTATAATCAATACTATAGCAGTACATATACAGAGTTTGTTGCTAACCTCAAAAAACGGCTGAAATCGTATAAATCGGACGAAAAAAAAGGAATTAAATTACATCTCTCTCCGAGCAATTTATCGTATTGTACGTGTTTGGAACAGCTTAGCTATTGCGGTCGCTGGTTGATGAAGTTGTGACCCTAACCTAAAAATTTCACCTCAAATCATCAGGTGCCTAATTATAAAAATTGGCATTTCGACGTGTGAGGAATCTTATCATTTTGAGGCAATTAAATCTGAATATGGTTTCTGACTGATTTCAGTGAATCAGCCTAAAATATACCCAAAAATGTACCGTACGCACTCTTATAGTATGGAGACTACCAAACGATATGAGAAAAATAGAAATTAACAATGAGGCGTAATTTGATTGTTTTAATTGGTCGGTTTAGCTATTTTTTGAGGTTAGGGCAACTGTGACATGATAGAACAATTCTAACCTCAAAACCATCAGGTAAATCTAGTGGCATGCCCAGCACATCCCACTTCTTTTTTTTAATCGAGTTGTGTAGTTTATTGTTTATCAAGATCGTAGCTGCCGTTCAATATATATTCTTTTGCCCCTACCCCCTTTTTTCGGTATCTTACCTTTCGTTCTTCTCTTTTCTTCTACAAATCTGCTAAATATTGTACACCGTAATTTATTGTTTATTGTCATTCTCAAAAAAGCACACGAATAAATAATAAATACCTGAAAGAGCGCTTTTCCTTTGCCTGGGTAGATGTCGGTGACGTCTTCTCGCCATTTCAGGAAAGCTTCTTCTTCCACGATTTCAAGGTGATAAAGATTGACAAACCAGCGAAGCAGCATCCCTGGAAACATGATCCACGCATACGTTAGTCATCGTATCATGATTCTGACGAAAAGAATATTTCTGTAGTTCAACGTGTGACGTAGTAACTCACACAAGGCAACATTAGTAATCGACTTCACTCATGTTTCATTATTTCAACCTTCAAATAAAAGCTTGGACACCTTTTTCATTCGCGGAAACAACTAAAAGCGACTCAAAGGCAGCTATAGTTCCAGAGTTTCAATGACAACATATTCCAAGTGTCAAGACAGACAAATTTAATTACCTTTAGGGAAATCGATGGCAAAGCAGAAAACCTGAAGAGCGTAAACAGCAGTTACTTGCAGGTTGACATCTTCATGCAAAAACGCCTGCAAAACTGATTTGAATCGTTCCAACAGGGCCTTTTCTTTTTCTTGAAGAAGTTTGGCGTCTTGAGCAGTCTCCGTGCCAATAGGTTTGCCAGCATTCGCTTCCTGGAAGATTATGAGCCAATTTAAGACACTAAGTTGAAGTACAGCGTTCAAACGTACACGTACTAGATGACATAGGTGTGTTTGTAGCGGAAAGTACAATTAACCTAAACATTGTTCAGCGTATGGCACGAAAAAACTCAATTGTGGAGTATAACAAAATGGATTATATTCGTGCCATATCAAAGGTGAACACAAATATCAGCTGCGAAACGCCACACAACATTCCTCAATGTGTTAATTCGAGGACGCAAGTATCTCTCCTGTGAATCAGCAAGGCCCACAAGGCAGCGTCCACTGAAGCACTCCAAGTGATAGGTTGTTGAGTTCATGGTGGACAAGAGGACAGTAAAAAAAAAAAGCTTCCCCCGCCCTGGGCTGAACTCAGTGTAGATCTACTGAACAGAAGCATGCTGCACTAGATGAATGGGCATTAGATAAATGGCAAACGAGACAGTACGAGTTTTCCCCCAACATCCATGAATGTCTAAAGAGAAAGTGGGACGAGGCGATTTCTGTGTGTGGCTTCAAAGACACATCTTCCTCCCTCTAGCACATCTTGCGCCTCAAAGGTAGAGCAAACAAGAACTCACGCGCTGATGTACTGGTAGTTCCATTGAGCAACGGATGGTGGAAGACTAGCCAAACCTACCAGCTTTGGCTGGCACTAAGCAACCTTAAACCTTTATTCCCAGTTTGGGGAGGTTACGATAAAAAAAACTTGGCCATAATTGATCTCTCCCTTTGAAATTAGCTGCCCAAGTTCATAGATAGCTCAGATGAGGAACCAGGGTCACCACCCCAGCTCCCTAATGGGTCTAAATGACAACCTGCCGTACCTCAACAGATCTGGGTTCGATGGATGCTGAGCAGGTGCTTGCACTATCGTATGCTAACGGCTCGACTGACATAATCCTCTTAGTTAGAGTTCTTGAGAAAATCTAAGTAATTGTTGGACGTTAGAGCGCCTTGAAATATATCCCTCGCCCACTAGCTCCATTCAGCGTGCGATTCATTAACGTTGGCCTTCCGCGCTAGGGCAAGGCATTCTTCATAGCAATTGTAGACCTAGCCATTAGGGATTGGCTAAAATCGTCCCTTTCCACACTAGTTGTCCATCCTTTCTGCCAGATTCCTCACCTACCTATTTTCTAGTTACTAAACCATCTGTGCACAGGTAATAATGCTAATTACTTGGTGCTTTCAGTGGAAGTTCAGCTTATATCGAGCTATTTAGTCCTAATTTAGAGGTTTGGTAACAGTTGCTCAAGCCTCTCTAGCAGCTGACAAATCCATACTCTCAACGTTAGCATAAAGTAACTTGTGGGTTAGACATAAGTCTAATTTCCCTTCAATATAAACACAAAAGGTTGCATAGAGCAGCGTGAGTGTAGACCCATAGTATATATGGGTATAGGTATCCATCCCGCTGATCGAATTCAGTATCATATTTACTTTGGATAATTGGAAGATGTTACAAAATGGGTTTTTGGGTACAATTAATTCATTCAACAGATTGTCAGTCGTATGTTTATAACAAACACTTTCCAAGTACCAACCAGCAGAAAAGATAAATAGTTAGAACCATTTTACGCAAAAATGAAAACATCGTCATTCACCGTGTTTTGTGGAAGTAAAAATAAGATTTTTAGTTTTATTTATATTACTAAAAGGTTTCCTGTAAATTGCAGCTCGTAATATCATTATTTGCGACCCCGTCATAAAATAGACAAAACATCTTTTCAGTCATTCTACCACCAACTTGATGAGACTAACAGACACACTCACAAATTCTTTCGTCTGGGTCGTAGAAAGCAAAACTACATTTGGTTAGAAGAGACAGCATGATGATCCCCTATTCAGCGATATCGTGAATTGCCCTTTCGTGTATATTCGACACAATGTTTGTAAATGACGAGATGAATGTCATTTCTGCGATGTTCGATTGCTTCGCTTTCTGGAATTAATTGGATTGCCACTGCTTGCCTAGTTACTTTTATTGCATAACCCCCTAACCAGTCTAAGGCCAAACCAGCTGGGTAGGTAATTTTTGGGACAGTCAACGAAATATTTTTGAGAAATATTTGGGTTATTTAATTACAGAGAAGTCACAAGATGAAAGTTCGTCGAAGGAACGAAGGAAGTTTCAATTCTGGAATTTCGTGAGATGCCCTCAATTATTTAAAGATCAGAATCCAACTACCATTGCCTACGTGGCTTATTGGACTACCAACATGACTTATTTTCGAATTCAGTTGTAACAACTGCATCAAACTGAAAAGATAAATGGTATTTCCTTCAAACGTAGCATTTCCCCTAGTCAGCTTAAATAGGTCAACGCCCCAGTGTTAGATGTATATTGACGGTCTGAGAAAATACTATTGGCAAATCCAGAGAAGTAGTTGCGACTCACCTGCGTGATGTACCTCAAAGTGACCGTCATCAAAGCAGTAATGAAAGCTGGCGATGAATGGTGTTCAGACGAAATGCTTTCCTTGGCACAGCGATACAGTGACTGAGCAGTGGGTTCTCGCTCGAGAGCTGACCACAATTCTCGCTCTAACACCAAGAGCGGCTCCAAGAATACGAGCTGCCGTTCCTCGAGTACTTCATTCAGCCTAGTTTTGGTTCTTTCTCGATCGCTCAGCGCGTTCATTAAACTCACCTGGGGAAGAAAAACAAGCCATCAATATCTGCAAGTAAGTTTCAAACTGAGCAACCTACAATGTAGTGATTTGTGCCGCATAAAATGTGTTTAATGATGAAAGCAAATGAGATTAACCACAGAAATTAATTTTCAACGAGGAACACGCTTTACAGCCTCGAGCAACTGCCGGAAAATATCGAGTGGAATAGTGATAGGAGGGGGATGCAGGATCAGGGGGTAACTCAGAAGATGATGAGAATGCGTTCTTCTTGCAGTTTCCCCATGAGTGCAACAACTCATAATTCATATCATAACGTATTGATTTCAAAGTCGCTGTTATCAGAGAAATAAAATTGTTCGAACTCTTCGTTTTTATCTAATAATACTCAAAAGATAATGTTCGCCAAACAATATCTGAAAATCATTAAACGTGACCTAGTGTTTTCAAGAAGAAAAAAAGCCCCAACTCGAACGATCGCGATGTGAACACTCATAATTACTGAATTCAGAAAAATCAGTCAGTAAATTGAATGAAAGGGTGTATTTATTTCCCACGTTGGATGAAAAGTTGAATGGTTACAAACAGAAATTAGCTAGATACCGTGCTAACTCAACTTTATTCCAAAATAGCTAATAACTTCGGCGAAAGGTTTCACAGTAACCAACAACAACTGCAGACCTACCACAGAAGAATAACTAAATGAATTATTATTACACCGTAATCAACTGCAAATACATACCTTGCTTAGAGAAAATAATTCCAAGAGTCTGTCCTTGCCTAGACCTTTGTTGAGCTCGGCGAGGGTGAGGTACAAAAGCGGGTAGTTTGATCCATCTTCCGTAAGATCGCCAACCTGTGCTATTGTCAGGTAGTTTTCCTTAATTGCATCCGACGCCATTTCTGCACAGATAAAGGGTAAAAACGTTAAAATTGAGCAAGTATGTAACTGAGGATGGTTTATATGGCAAATTTGAGGGGACGGAGAATGTTTTTGAATGGAGAACCCCCAATTTTTTTTTTCTGTTGAGCAACAAAATCCTTCCAATTTCTTCAACACTGCCCGTTTAGAATAAGCCAAAAACAAATATGGAAGCTATTTTTTGAAGCCCACACAATACCACTGTCCAATCGAAAAACACAGGGTGTTTGGCACACAGAAAAGAGAACTCACCCGCGACATATTGATACATGGAGCACGAAGAATCAAAATCGGGGGCCGCTTTGACTATTGATCTAAAAGCATCGCTGAAATGAGCTGGCGTGAAGGCCCCCTGCTTATGAAGCGCTACGAGGAACGCTCTCAACTTCTCTTTTTCTTCATCTGAAAATCACAAAATTAAATAATTATTGAATTAACTTTGCTAGAACTAGGATCAGATTAGTAAAAAGCACAAAGTGCCACAAAAGTACGTGGTTGTTGAGAAATAAAAGCACTGGAAATGAGTGGGGCTGGCTACTAGAAGCACGGTGGAGAGAGCCAAGGCTAGTGGTTGGAAGCGACAGTTTACAGCGTCACAACTTCAAACAGGAGTGAAGAGGTCTTCTTGAGAAGCTGCGTCAAAAGTTTCACTTGAATTTACTTCTTAATCTATCGAAGGATTTATTTTCCCTTTGAAGATTTTCGAAATCCATCTAGAAAGACACATAACACTTTCATCTCAAACTGAGCACCCAATCCAACGGAGCTGCCACTACATTTAACTTTTTTTCTAACTCACCCCGTTTAACTTACTCATCATTCATTTCTTAGAGGTTAGAAGGGTATACATATATATGTAATGTGCGAAAAAGGAAAATTGAAAAAGACCTTTTTTCAAAGATTTGTGAGTGTTTTAGGGCGAATACGTAAGAACTGTACGATTGAGCGCCTGACACAGGAAAACCGCAAATTATTACACAACGGTTTATTATTTTCATGAACAGCATTACCTAGTCTTCCAACTCCGAGACCCATCCCATTCGATTCAGCGTCGAAAAATACCAGTAAAACATACGAAGCATGACCTGACTACAACGGAACGGCGAAAACTAAATATTCCGCAAGAAACGTGGCCCCTATTCCTGGGAAAAAGTTGTGCCCTCGCCTGAACGTGGGTCGCGTGCTCCCTGACCCCATCTCTACACAGGCAATCGTCTAACTCGCGACGCCTAAAAAAGAGGAGCCGCCGATTAAAGGCCCCATGGACAGACAGCAGCTGCACCATCACAAAGGAGGAGTGCCATTGCCTCATCCACAGGCGGCCCCGCAATAACAATTATCGCAACCCCCACGAGTTCAAGTGTACGCCTGGACTACACAGTGCAGCGTGACTTAAACTGGCGTTATCGTCCCAACCTTTCAAACACACCACCACAATATGCAGCGATCCGCTCATTGCACGAAGTTCCATGCTCTTCTGCACCACATTCTCACATAAATGCCCTGAAAGTTGAGAACGAATTTGTTGGTCAATTACACAGGAAAATCGAAGGGACGTAAATGACGTACCAGTCTTAGAGAATGAGAGGCTAGCTGCTGTAGAGATGCATTCGGAAATGAGTCGGTCTTGAATCTTGAGCTGGCTGAAATTAGTGGCAGCTTCATCGATATTGCAGCCTGTCATGACTTCGGTTGCAATGTTACTCGTTTTTTTCAACGTTTCTTCTTTCGTGGCCGCCTGAAGAAAAGAAATAAGGATCGTTATAATAACAAAGGTGCGGCGAACAGCGAACTTTCATAAGACTAACTGACCAAAGCAACTCTGTGAATACAAGATCTATACACGAAATTATGAAAACCTGTTTTCAAAGTGATTTCATGTGAATTCACCAGGCAGGCAACCAAATATGTTCTCAAACTCTATTGTCCACTGGGTAATGTCCATTAATATTTATTGATTAAGAGTAGTAGATTAGAAGTGAAAGTAAAGGAACTCAGCATGTACGGCATTAACTACTAAAACCCTTCCACTACCCTCAATAAAAGAGAAACGGAGTAGGAGTGACTGTCGAGGGATAGCAGTTTTGGGGAATTTAAACTAAATGAATGCAAACATCAAATAGATGGTTCACTAAAAACAAATCTGGTGTCAACACTTCTCAACACTACAATCGCAACCTTGGTCATTGACTGCCACCATCCTGTGGCACCACAAATCGTTTGACCACTTTTTCCACTTTACTACCATTCGAGTTCTATACAACGTGCTGCTATTCCTAAAAAAACTAGCACTCAGTTTGGAATCGTACATCAGTAAAGGAAAACTCCTGCCTCAGAGCGAAAGTCTCCTCAACCTTGGCATTGATTGAACTGAACTTGAAGGCAAGGTCTCTCTCACTCATGGCGACAGCCATACCTTACCCAATGGCTTAGTCACTCGTTCGTACTTTTATCGTTCAATATTTATTAATGATACGATATTTTCATTTGTTTTATGAACTATAGAAATACGGAGGCTAGAAAAATAGTTTAGTTATCCCTGTGGATATAAACTAATTTAATTAATTTATTTTAATTGATTAAAGTGGGACAAAACAAAAACGTTTTCAACTTTTGATGCATTTATTAATGAATCAATGAATAACGTTAATCGTTATTCAATAATCTGACTATGGAACCACAGGTCTACAGTCCGTTTTTTATATGTATTACCATAACACTCAGGGATTTGTTCAAGTTATAAGGAACGGGAACTAGAAGAGAGAAAACAATAAGCAATGGACCATATAATAGTGTGTGTTGAAGAAAATCGAAATTGAGTAAATTAAGAAGCCCCTCTACATATATTAATAAAACTGCTGCACACCGGCGGATGAGGAAGTGAAGTAAAGTTCTGACAGAATTCAGAAAAATTGATGACGATTAGATTTACGTTTCTTTTATTTACGTGTTGAATTTGAGAGCAAGAGACTAATCAATTTCAGACAGAAAACGATATAGGGGAGAAATCGAGGCTCAGGAGGCCGAAAGTTAAGGATTGGGGTGGTGTGGGGGGAATTGAAAATCAAAGATTTAAGGGCTTTAAGGAAAAGTAAGATTCATAATTCTGATTATAGAGAACCTCGCTTTTGTGACAGCGACTGTTGCTATTTCAGACTAAACCTGAGGCTTGAGGGGTATCCGAAAATTATTCGTTATATTTTGATTTGTAAAATCACGAAATCATGTGGACATTTATTATATTCCACGTTTGACGATAGTTACCCTTTAAAATGCATTCAGCAATAAGTTAACACAAATAATGATGGTAGTAAGCAGATGACCTGAAAACTAGTTGTATTAAAATATAATTTCAGCCTTCTCAGAGCTATGGGTATATTCACTGCTCTGTAAGAGCCTAGTTAGTACTGTAAATCAAATTAGCTTATCACGATAATATGGTCAGAGTTCACGTTTCGTTTCATTTTTCAAAGTAAAAACGCGGCAAATTATTACACAAGGGTTTGTTATTCTCTTGCATAGCATGAGACCGCCTCACATCGCTGAGATACATCCCATTCGATTCAGCATCTAATAAACGATACAAAACATGACCTGCCTGCAACGGAACAACAAAAATTGACATATTCTAGGCGACTCTAGGTGATTGGCACGGCATGACGAGTCGAACTGACGGATGGTTGGAGTAGGTAGAAAGGTAACTTTCGCTATGTTGTCCCGCAAGACCCCTGTCCCACTATGTTTACTGTGATTTCACTGTTTTCCATCTAGATGCAGTCCTACACCACTGAGACCCCTCCTCGAAAAATACCTACGTATGTGGAAACGATACCAAACACAACGTATTACTATGAACCTGCCAGAATTCCGTTTTCGTCTGATTTCTTAAACCATTTTTTGCCCATAGGAAAAAAAAGTGTGATCAGGTAGCCGAACTAGATCCCAAATGGATTTTTTCAATTACTTGAAACGCAAAGAGTCTAATTTAGAGGTGGGGAAGGAGTACAAAAAATGTTCAGACAGAAAACAGAATGCAAAATAGACCAAAAATGCTTCAAGCGTGTCGACTTGTCAAGTTTTCATAGTTCTAATGTTGATCATATGACTCTAAAATACTTTTTTTTTAATGTTAAAACTCGATATTTATCGTATGAAATTTAGAATATTTCCCAGGGCAAGTATGGAGCCACTAAATATTTTTCATAATTCGGTTATCCTGCTTATGATGAAAATAGTATGTGCCAAGGCCCTACCTATGAGGCGCAACAAAAAGAACAAGCCGAAAATTATTGGAAGCAGCTCAAAATACTTGACAGCATAGCAAACGCTTCGTGATATGTCCGACCAAATAATCCCCACTGTGATCTCAAGGTTCAAACGGTGGACGAAGTCATCAGCAGAAAAGCTGTGGATCATGAAAATGGACTCCTCTAACACACTGACGTCGAAGCATTATATTTCCTGGGTACAGCAATCACATTTGACAGCTTTAATATAAAATGCTAAGAGTGAAGTGGGGGGAGTGGAATCAATGAAGGGCGAACTGCTGATATAAAAGAAAGGTTACCTAATGGGTTCATTTTATAAAATTGTAATAAACTCCAATTTAAAGAAAATCCAGTATATATGGTCGCCGATGTAGTAATGAAAAAATACTTACTTTTTCCTTTTTATTTGGCTTCCCTCGGTCACTGGCGGCCTGTTTGATCAGAATGGGGACTTCCTTAGTAGTTTGAATAGGAGGTGGATTCTGAGGTTTCAACGATGGCGTTAAACCGTCCGTCCGCCCTTCAAAATAAAAACGAAAAGATGTCAAATTAAGGTACAAAGGCTCACTATTCGTAATGTAGTTTGTGACTGTTTTTCTTTGTCGTCAGTG
The DNA here is from genome assembly GCA_020466155.1 of Pachypeltis micranthus. NCBI lineage: Eukaryota > Metazoa > Arthropoda > Insecta > Hemiptera > Miridae > Pachypeltis > Pachypeltis micranthus. The sequence goes on along the minus strand of CM035770.1, from coordinate 22,685,225 downwards.
TCTAATTTAATGTTATGGCGTGGTGAACCAAACGCCGTGATTCAGTAGGGTGGTCGTGACGGGGCTTTTCAAACTGCAAAATGTGCGAATAACACAGGAATGATCAGCTGCAACTGAGTAAAGTCTGTTGAGACGTACATTGCCTCCACCACATGTATTGGCCCCGCTTTGGTGGTTATAATTACAATAAGAAGTTATCGTTATTGTACACCAACACTTTCAATGTGGACGACTCAACCATTGAATCAAACAGGCTACATGCCAGTGATGAGTGACTCAACCCATGGAGTTGCTTTAATCATATATAATATCCATCTCGAAGAATTTCAAGTTCTAGCATGGCATACAGTAACTCCCAGAATTGATGCCAATCTGGACTTCTGGGCGATCAATTTTTTTTTTAGCGTGCGAGTAAACGAAGAGCGTTCCTGAGATACTAACAGTTTGGTTTGAATGAAAGTGGACAGGTGACATATGTACGGGACTCATATTCCCCACTATATAGGTTAGGTGTGATTAGGACATAACAAGTTAAATAGCTAGAGTGGTCACATTTGAGAAGCAGACAGTCTTAAAGATATTTTTGCGTCTATAAATTGAAACCTCTAATATTTAGAAAGGCCACTCGCCGCATGGGTTAGTGCACAATTCCGCTTAGTTTTGAAGATTGTTTACAGAAGTAAGTAAGCACAACTGAACAGAGATAATACTAAAGTTTTCGAAATCAGGCATTTCGTTCGAATAGGCCAACATTTGGCGAGATTCTATTTTAACTCTTACGACTAAATGTATTACCTGATTTTCGTTTGCATGTGTAAGTATATTTCATTTTTATTCTACGTGGAAAATGATAAAACAGGTTTTCTATTCATGAGCACCGCCTCATTTCTCAGCTACCCCTTCAGCACTGCAACTGGTGGCAAATGTATTGAGAGGAAAAACATTTTGCCTTTTTGTTCCGAACTAGTAGCACATGAAAGGTATCCCAGCGACACCGAAGATAGTAGCTGTGAATACAAACGTTATCCACCGACACGCTTTACTTCTTCACGTCAACATTTACACGAGGTTTGCACTCACGTTCCCACACGTAAACGATTGGGAATTAATAATTTTTATGAGAAACCAAAAAGAAAATAAATCCCAATCACCTGGAAATAACGACGACGAAACGGGTTTGGTGTTTTGAGGCTTAAATAGCATCGAATTGGCCGGAGGGCGGAGCTCGATGTTGGCCGAAGTGTCATGACCAGTTATAATTCGTTTGATGTACCGCGGAGCCATATCTTTGTTATCTGAACATCAAGAAGAACGAGATCGATTTTCGAAACAATATCGAAACTGAATGTCATCAAAATATGCACAAAACTCACTTGATACATTGTTGGAATTATTGTTATTATGTTGACTGATGTTGTAACGGTTTTGTTGATAGAAGTGGGAATTATTTTGCGACAGATGGTGGAAGTTTTGCCGCTGGCTTCCTCTATCCCTCGAGTTGGGGCCCAAAGAGTTGAAGGGGGATTGGAATCCATTTGAGTTGTACCTGGAAATAAACGTTGGTTTTGACACAAATTCAACAACATGAATCTCTTAATACTCAGAATTAATTACAGTAATAGCTAATTTAACAATTTAAATTATTAGAGAAAAACGTTGTCTAGAGCTTAGATTGTACGATGACGTGCAATTAGCCCAACAGTAACAAGCATCATGAAGATTGGTTTAGAATGGCATTTAGTCCAGTTCTAGAGCAGAATTTAACAACGAACACTACTCAGAGCAGCTTAGTTTCGTCTGCTGCCACTGTACAGAATTCGTTCCCTCCTACGTGTCCCCAATTCCAGCTCATGCACAACCAACAAGTGCTCTAGTCAAAGACAACAATCAACTGGCGTAAATCAAAGTAACTCACGGAAACTTGTCATGCTGGGGGAACGACAAGCCGCCAGAAAGAATATTATCCAGGCCCGAGCGAGTTTTCAAAGGACGAGGGAAAAACTCTTGTTGAGGCGGCCTTTCCGTGCTGTTTCCTCGTAAAGTGGGTCCCACGTCATCAGATAACTGTCAACAAAATCGGTAAATTATCAAGAAAAATCCGACGGCCTTAGAAGTTCTCCGTTTGACACTTTGAAAAAGGACTTACAGAGTTGTTCATTAAAATTAAAGCAGCTGGAATTATCGTAGAGCGCAATAATTGCAGAATATAAAGTATAACTAAAGCTGAATCTCATTTACTGTATCGCCATTTTTGTGTACGCAACAACACGTTGCTTTGAGGGGGATACTTAGCAATACGAAGTAATGATTATGTACTAGATGATGACCATTCAGTTTTCAAATAATTGTCATTTCTAGAAAAACGTTCATATCGATCATTTTCACTCCCTAAGTATTTTCAGTAAGTCATTTTGGGTAGCATAGGACCCCTTGGAGAACGATTGGGCTCGTTTAGAGCTCAAGCAAAAGACCTAACAGATTCGTTTCTCCTCACATTCACTTTACACGTTTGACCTTATCACTAAACCCCTTGAAAACTCGCTGTAAATTTCAATTCTAGGGAATGGAGTTTTTACATTCCTCGTCACTATTGGCACTGAGGAGTAAGAAGGAAAGTTAATCAATTTTCTTTTTCAGGCAAATTTTCATAGAAAATGTAGCTTTTGGAATCAGGCGATTTACTTCCCTCGAACCCAATCCTTATATTCTATAGGATAATGCGGGGGGGAGGGGGTGTAAGAAAAATGCGTAAACCTCGTTTTTGGTCGATTGTCACCCCCTCCCCTGAGGCAATGGAACCTGTTCATCGACTCATGCTCGCACCTTCAGAAAATCCTGAACGACACAAAAACATACAATAATTCTCTGCTTGTAAAAGTTGTAACCTCACTATTTCAGTTTTGATTATTTCTTGTTCAGCTCTCATTTCCTTGTACCGCTTCAGATTTTTCCTGTTCATGCAAAGTATTCTCCCGGACTAATTTGGCTTTCTCCTGTAGCTCTTGCAGTTTGAGTACGCGTATTTTCACTTTATGCTCCTCGAGAGTTGGGCCGAGGTTAATGCGGCCACTTTGGCTTCTGACAATAATTAGGTCAAATCTGGATTGTTGAGGATTGCCATCTACGGGATGGATGTATGGTTACAGGGCTGTTTACACGACGCTTGTTTACGGGACGAGATGTTGAACAGACGTCCAATTTCCTGGCTTTACTGTAACCTCATTAGTCCATTGCCATCTCAATATGGCTTAATTGCAGCGTAGTCGGGATCAGTTGGATCGCGATCAGTGCTATTTTGGGGAAAACGGCCCTAGGTTTTAAAAGGAAGAAATGTGGAGCTGTGAGAATGAAATGACATCAAACCTACTTGGTGGATCGGTAGGGGTCCTTCCGTGTTGGCCACTTTGCGAGGCACCCATTTGTCTCGCCTGAGCTCGATAACATCACGAAGCATGAAGCGGATGCGAATAGGTAAATTGGCGTTCTTCGACAAAGACGCTATCCGATCAAAAATTTGATTCATAATTTTCTGAAAAGAAACAAATTGACCGATTGATTGTGTGAAATACTTTTCAATGGAAATACATGGCCAACAAACAATTTCTAGTTACTGGTTTGGTCAATAAAAATTTAAATAAAAATACCTGCGCTTGATCGGTATCGAGAATATGGCCGCAGGTGCGGAGAATTTGACAGACGCACTCCAGATCTTCAGCCATCTCGTCAGGTGTTTTAGCTGTTTTGTTTTCAAGCAACTGGATCAAACACATGTATAAAACTTCACGCTGAAGAATCCCTAGCTTGCAAAGCTCTCCAATGAACTGAAAAAAGAAAGAAAACACTTTGCTGATATTATTTGTATACTTTTCTATTTTATAACGATATTATTAGTTTCATTTAACGAAACCATAGTCTTTAGATACTTCAAAATCTCTCCTGCCAGTGAGTGTCGACAACTTGATACTCCAAATTAAACTACGTTTACTAAATTTGAGCGGGACGACTAAAACAAAAAATAAAACGGGGCTAACCAGTGGAAGGAATAGCACCATAATTACTTCTCAAAACCCGAGGGGTCAAAAAAAGTGGCGGTTTCTACGATTTTTGGTGTTGATTTGTCCATGATTGAAATGAGGTCAACAAATTTTCTACTACTCAATACCTCAATTTTATTCTCCATTAACAACTCAGTAACAGTAAAAGGAAGTATATCGGGCATATTTCCTGTAATTTTTTTTCATCGATTATATCATTTCTGTTCTCTACATTATCCAGTTGCATGCTATTTCACTTCTACTTCCAATTTCGATGGAACAACCAGGTTCAAAGGAGCCTTTGTGAGATCTGATGTTTTCCTGGTTATCTGGAATGCATCTTCCTGGTAGCAAGAAACCTAGTGCAGAGATTGGTACGGATTCCTATGCAGTTTTCATCGAAAATAGTAGGCCCTGATCACAACCTCCGCGCGGAAAGGGACCAGAAAATGCTAGTTCATCCCCCTTACAGACTGGTTCTCCAAGTAGCGCAGATCAAACGTCGTTTTTTAAATCATCCCAACCCTACATAACATGTTATTACTAATGACAGGCTTTCAAAGAAATAACCGAATAACATACCTTTATATTTCCAAGCGACTTTCGTTTATTGCTAGTGTGCTTGGAACGATTTTCAAACTGGGCTTTACAGCTGGAAAGAAGCACTCTGCGAAACGGGCAAGGTTCAGGTTGGTCAGCACTTCGGATCTCTTCACATAGGCGCCGACAGAGCTGCGCATACATAGCACTGTACTTCGGCTCATCGAGTGCTTTTTCGAAGAGCTTTAACAAATCAGAATGAAAAGTTTGGTTAGGAAATCAAGCAGAACCACAGTAGCAATGATTCGTCGTAGTAAAAAGCACCCAGGCTATCCAGGAATATTGCGTGATTAGATTGGGGCAGTTTCAGGTAAGAATTTCAAGTAGAGGTTGAATCCATGCAGGTTCTACACATCAAATCATGACACAGTTCTTTCATAGCACTACTAAATTCGGACAAATGATTAACTCTGGAGTTATCAGGCTAAGGCCACAGAATTAACAGCGGTGCATGTCTTTTTCTGAACAGTTCGAGCTTCCTTTGATTTTTTCAACGGGATAAGATTCTCCCGAGACGAGGTGACAACACCAGATTTGTTAACGTTAATTCTCTTCCGTTCCACAAGCCATCATCTGAGAAAACAGTGGCAGGAGGGAACACAACGCTTATCTACGTGCATAGATTCAGATGTAACCGACATGTTTTTACATAGCTATAGTAAGATTCTCAAAAAAATGACAAGAAGCCGTTCAATTAAACCGAAGTTTTTCTTTCTTTAAAATATTACAAGATGACACACAGTGTAGGCACACGGATGTATGGGTTTGACTTCTCTCACTCTTTAAGTCACGTCGGGCTCGATTCTAAATCCTGCCACTTCTGAAAACAATAGGAAGCTTTCTTGCGTTTAGCTTTTGGTGTGTGTCACAGCGATTTAATTTCCCATTATTAACCAGACTACAAAGCCAGGTCCCGTTTTACCGCTTGTTTAATATTGGGGCGAAATTTTCTGAGGCCCTCGAACTCAGCGCTCTCCTCATTACTGACCCCGCTGCTCCTTTGATCAACAACAGAAAGGAGCAGCAAACAAACGTGGCCCTGAAAATTTTGCTCATCTAACCCCCCCCCCTCCTCCATTCCGCCGCTTTCTGAGCTGCTCATGCGATCAGTGCGTTTCCACATCTACTGCAGTGCAACCGCGTTCGATCCAACCTTTTATTAAGACGCGATCCATCAAACCCTTTTTCTACGTGTCTCTTCACTTTTACCTCATCTCATCTCTTCCCTTTATCATCTCCGTTACTTCCGAACATCGGTAAGATCGTTCCAATTTTCTTCCACACATCACGTCGCCACATTCACCGTATTTTCATCCACCTCATCAAGGGCCCCAACGAAAATCAAATTCATTTATTCATTTCTTTGCTCGAGCCTTCTTTGTATTTTCATTTTCTCAGAAGAATTTCTTATTTTAATACAAACCCCTTTAATTTCGAATTATTTTCCTCATTGTTTCTTTTCACCAAGCTTTCCCTTCTTACACCATTTGTTTCGCTAATCATTTCTCGGTATTTTACCGTGGTCCTCCAAGCCAGCCCTATGCGTTGAGGTCACGAAATTCCCATCGTAGCACCTTAACACCGCTCGTTAAATGAAATGTTAAGCTAACAAAATTGTCCGACAAAACGAACCATCTACCAGCTACTGTGAAAGAGGCAGTAATTCTTCACGTATAAATACAGGCTAAGTCAGTGTGTAAGCCACAAACTGTACAAAGCTAATAATTAACATCTGCAATTCTTCATATTTGGCTAACGGCTTGAGCATTACTCCTATTCCAATTTGAAGAAGATTCCTTTGACCCCCCCCCCCCCTTCAACTACTTATAACCACAAAATTCCTCTTCGGCTCTTGAAGGCAACTTCCAAGTCTCAACAGTAGAATGAAACCACGTACCAGTAGAATGACACCTTTGAGAATGACGTCTGCATTGAGTTCTTCTTTCAGGAGGTCATCACTTAGCTTGTCAAATTTCTCCGGAGTGAGTTTATTGAGGATACCTCGCACCTGAAAACCCAGACGTAAATTTATAGAAAAAATAACGATAACGAACATGAAGGTGAGAAGAATTAATTTTAGAAAACAAGCAGTTATGCAACTAAGTAGAGCTATACAACTAAGGTATACAGCACCGGTTACATTAATAAATTATGAGAACGAATTTAAAATGTTCCGTGGCCCTTCTGCAGAGCGGATTTTCGTGGGCCTCAGGAACTTACAAAATCCACAAATAGTTGCATTCAAAAACTTAGAGGAAACAACAATTTTGGTAAATATGACCACAACAAAAATTAAGTGAAGCTCGCGATAATCCAAAACTGTTCAAGCTATCAATTTTTCTTTCTCTCTATTTGTTGTAAAACTGAAACTGCATAATTTGTGTCAACACTTAAAGCAATTTTGGAGTTCTTTCAGCTATCCGATTTTGCTGATTTACGAACGTAGCCAATGGAAATGAAAGCTTGACAGTACTCTTAGGTTAACTTTGCTTGGCTCATTTCAAAAATTCTAAAACACATAGCTGGATTCTGCAACACGCGCATATATTCCAAAAACGTAAAAATTTGGGTCATCAGGAAATAACAAGAAACGGGTTTCAATTTAAAAAAGTCTTCTCAATAATTCGTAAACGACAATGGATTTATTTCTTTATAAGAAATATTTAAAAGCTCAAATTAAATAATTCTGGAACAATCTAACAGTCAGTTAACAAACTTAACTAACTTTCTACCGAACTATGAACATATTCTGTAATAAAAACGGTACGAAGTAATTGATGAAGGTGATTATCAAGTTCAACAAGTCACTAAACGGAATCATTTTGCCCCTTTCAAAATTTCAAATGTCACTCAATTAAATGTTGGGAGTACACAATAAATCAGTCGACATACCCGTCGAAAGATGGCGTCCTGTTTGTTCTCTTGTGTGAGGGCATCTCGCCTGACTTTGGAAGGAGGAACCCAGCGTCTAGCTGATATTGTTCGAATATCGTCCCTGAAAAACGGATACAATATTTAGTCGTTTTTGAAAGTTCGGTTGACGTTAGAAGTACTTGACTGAGGGAGAATGATATGCCTCGCTTTGAGCAGAAATGACTGGGGCGTGTGAAACTCGTTTATCGAAGGATCTAAGGATCTAACCAGGCTTAACGATCAAGCACATCAAGCTGTAGCGATGCGGGACACAAGAAAATATCTACGATGATGTAGAAATATAAATACATATTTATCACAGTACACCTAAATAACAACACCATCAAGAATCCTATCGCGCTTCGAGCACTTTTGTAAGCACAGCTAGTCACTAACTAGCCACATTTTTTGTACGGACTGAATCACGAATCCTTTTCAGGAGGGCTGCTACGAGATAGGAAGTGGTGTTCACTGATTTTGCCTGACGTTTTTTGCAAATAATATACACACAGGTTTTAAAGGAGCATTTTAAATGTTAGTAATTATTAATAGTTAATTGCAATAAGTAACATTTGGGAAGGACAACGGTGTGTGAGGAATATAGTTGAATGTCAACAAGATATAGACTGAGTCTCTCTCGTTGGTTGGCTATTAATACAGCTAATCTGTGAGCAGCAGCCTCGTGAAAATCACAAAGGATATTAAATGGGGGGGGGGGGGGGGGCAGCGAAGGCTGTAGACGGCGACTGTCTTGAGGTCTCTCACTTAACATAATAAAATATAATGGGAGCAACTCCAACCAACCACGGACAGTCCTCATCACTCATTGAGGCAACTGCAACGTATATTCTGCAGTTTGCCAATCCAACGTCACCAACAGACTAACACCAGTTGGATAAAAGCTTCACTGACCACGCGAAGGTCACGACAATCACCACCAATGTTCCCTGACCAGGATAATAAAACCAACACAGTAGATGTGGGAGTGTTTAAAGGATTAAAACGTACACCGCCAATTATTAGGGCGCAATTAACTCACATAGCAGAGGGTTTGCAAAAACCATAATTGGGGACTAACTTAAACGGTAGAACAACTGAGTCTGCGTACTGCAGGCAAACCACTAAAATGATCCGGCCAAAAAACGTATTCTTCGCATTATTGTAATTTCATTTTAAAATATCGATTACGACGCGCCACACAACTTTTCTCGGTTCCACTTGCATTAAGTGATTCTAGCATTTAATACGATTCGGTTTTCATTCAATTTATTTGAACTTCGCTCAACAGGTAGTGCTAAAGATTCGGGAATTTATTGGGTTGCCTGTACATGAGTCACGTCCTTCATCAAGTTGTTAATATTAACATAATTATATTTATCAACAACGCAATTTATAAGACTGTCGACCGTTTTATTTTTTAAAGGTTCGGCTCTATTTTCTGAAACACTGTAAACAAAATTAGCCAATGAAACAACGTTAGTTTGAATTCTAGAATTTTTGAGCTTGGTTCTGATAATCTCAAGATCAACATGCGGCCACCAGTGTACGAGTAGCTTATTGAACCACCAGCACGATTTTAGAAGAACGTTAGTGTTTCATATACGCGGGACTTATAACGATCAAATCCAAAATAAATTTTCGCCGAAAAGAAAATACATGATGTTGCGCAAAAACCTTATTGTGGCGTCCTGTGTTGCTCTCCAGGTTGAATATCAAATTTGATTTGGTTCGGACGTTTTTCCTGAAACGTGACCAGGCACAGAACACTTTCTCAAATGGTGTTTTTCGGACTCGGAATGCTTTGAAAAGCAAATATCTAAAGAAAGGGCGGAGAAGGGTGAGGTATCGCATAACTAGCACAACCTGGGTCTGTGAGGATTCCAGTTTGGGGCCACAGCATTCTCGTAACCTGAGAGTATTGTATCTTCTGACATTTTCAAACGAGAAGGCAACTTAAAGTCATGTCCCAAAGGGGTGGATTGAACCTTGTCTCACCCCAATAGCAGCACCCTTCCTGCGCCAACCCATACTTCACTTCAAGGTGCGACCTCTAAAAAATTACGCCTTAAGCGCTTGAAGAAGGTGCAGGTGACCTCTCAAGCGTCATTAATACCTATACACTGCGGAGGAAAAGCGGATGATAAACCTAATCTCTTGAAAAGTCGAGCAGTAGAACGTGATCGGCTTCAGGATGAGACACTACAAGAAGTAAGTGCTCTGACAGTCACGCAGCAGCATTTTTAACACAAATGAGGAAATGGTCAGTTGGTCACCAATGGGTTGGTTGGCTGGACTCACTCAACTCAAGTTAAAATCCATAGATTTGAAAAGGTAAACACGCGAGATAGCTTTCCAGAGAGTTGAGTCAAGTCCAACTACCGCAGAGGACAAGCTAAAACGTCTCTCTGAATATCCGAATAAAACGAGCCCTTAACGTCAAAGTAAATAACAAGAAAAGCCGTTCATTTTTATTCCAACGTACACGACGAAGCAACATAGCTTTGGTTTATTAAATGCGCCAGACACGAACGAGTGTTCTACACGTGACGGAGGGATTGGGACGCATTTACACGTTAGCCCAAGGCAAAAGCGAAAAGAGGGGCAAATAAGAAATACAGAACAAACGGACGACTAGAATCCACGAAGGTTGGCGGAGGGGATTTACCCTGTCACTCAATCGCGATTTCCCCCAGATTTTGAGATCAGTTGAGGGACTGACGAAATTTCATAGAAATCCCAACATTTCATTTTGTCCAAGTGATTCGTTCATCGATCAACCGGTTTGCCCAATCAGCAGTGAATTTAGAATGACGCCTTACAAATAACGTAATGAGCCTCCACACGACGTAACCAAGAGAACAAATATAATACGCCGGGCGTTTGAGCAGGCAAAAACACTTGGGGCTCCTACTGATTTCATTTCGCTCAAAATAACAAACAATCAAATATGTCGCAACGAAACGTAACGTTCATACCACCACCAGATACTCGTATTTTGTTAAATACCCACTAGTTTAAAAGCGAAATTTCGCGTGATGCCTCAGACAGATTATTTTGGTCGTATTCTTTATTGGCACAAAATAAATTATAACAAAATATAATGAAACAAACGAATGAAAGTCCACTCGTGCCCACAGAGGACTAAGTTATAGGAGTTAAGTCCCCATACCAAAATGTATGAATGTATAGAATTGAGCTCTATATGAGATTCAGCCACGAATTTCACCTCTCAGGGTAAAATAAAATGTCGCGTCATAATTCAACTGCACAATTTTTCCATGTATATATTTTTCAAAGGTTTCGCATTTACTAAACTGGCTTGTTATAAAGAAAATATAGACTAACTGCATAAGAACTTCTCCGGTAAACTTACAAAGTCTTCAGATCTGTGAGCGGTTCTCGTTGTATCTATTTGAGAAGTACACTTTATAACCGTAATTAAATTACCATTGGATAGGCAGGCAGCTTATTGCACAATGAAAACGACTTTTGTGAGAATACTGAGTGAACTGAGAATGATTTAAGAAGGAAGAATGTTAGATTGTTCCGCTCCCCTAACTCACCCACCGCACGGAAAGAAATTTCGTGTTTTGATCGCGATAATAATAATAATTATTATTATTATAACTTTTCAACAAAGTGTGATCATAAGAGAGTGAGATGAGTGTGTATGAGATTTTCAAAACTGAATGTATCACTCATTTTAATATGGACCTGATATTAACGTTCCACACTGCTTGCTCCCTTGAACCTTCCAGAATTTATTAGGTTGCTCTCACTCATATTGCGGCATTCATTGAGTAACCGAGTAACCAGCGTATAGGTAGTTTATGGGCCTGTCAACATGATTTTTTTCATGAGGGTTCACTTTTCTCGAATTGTAAGGCAGCAGATTGAGTTGCAGAATTTCCCAGGATGTTTCCACCTTATGTTATGACCATCATTGCGCTTCCATTGAGTAGGTTGCTTATTGGACCATCGACACGATATTCATGTAAGCGGCCTTTATGAGAAATTGCACCAGGATTGATTTTTTAGATAGTTTATTTCGCTGCAGTCGTTATTTTTTCTGGGACGAAAACAATATTTTTTTCATTAAGTTGAATTGAACTACTTACGCAACAATAAAAAATTGATCAAAACCGTTAAGCCAGGGGGAAAAAGGTGTTTCGATCACAATACCTATCGTTATTGTGCAATCTACTTTGCCCATAACCTCATTTTGGTGTCCCATGTTGAGTATGAAATGTGAGCTGATTAGGTTTGGCCATTTTTGTCTGCATTGTGTACACACACAGGCCATTTTTTTCAACTCAAGAGCCTTTGAAAATTAATTTATCAGGGCCAAGAAAATTTATGCATCAAAACCTGGCTTTTTCGGCCACACTATTTTTTTTTATTTTGTTTTGAAAAGTGAATGTATATAGCTCCTCCCTCCTAGCAAACCAGTTCTACTGATTAACGAGATTAGTGTAGGGAATTAATGACGGTTTATGAGGCAAATTTGAACCCCTTTCTCCTCACTCCGATCCCAAGTTGTCGAGCCCAATGACATTCAGTTGAACGTGAACAAACTGCTGTTGGGAGGAGGAACATCGAAAAACAAAGCGCCTTCGCTTCTTCAACTGCGTTATAGTGTGACTCTGAGCTGGCATTCACGAAGATTGGGTGCAAAATGCGGAGTTGAATAATCTGAGCAGAATCCGTAAACGTTTTTTCCTCAAAAACAGCATTCACAATTCAAAACTGCCTACACGACGACAGTTTAACACCGACCTTACGGTAAGTACTGTTGTTTCCTGGACGGTTTACACAGGGGGTTCTTAGAACTGTAAAGATAAAGGTTCCTAGAAGAAAAAAAATCAGCATCCCAATTATGCGTACAGTGGTTACTCAATGAAGGTCGGGAGATAGATAGGAACAACACAATAACCTTAAGCCCACCTACTTTCTATTCAGAAAGTTGAGTTATATTAACTTTATAGAAACCCGATTTGATTAGTATAGAAGTATATTAGTATTAGTACAGTCATAAAAATCGCTCAATGCGCGGAACCCACGATGGTCGGGAACATTCTGCAGTTCACAACCGATGTTTACTCAAATACGCGTACAGCACTGATGCTCTGAATGAATTAGGCCGGTACAAACTAGTCATGCCGCTCACTGAAAGGCAAAGTGGAAATATAATGCGGACCAACAAAACAAACGCCGCGTTGTGATACTCTTCGACAAAGTCGACATCATTATTTGAGCTCTAAATAATTCACGTCGTTCTCAGCTTGAAATACTCGTCTGATGGGCTGGTCACAACAAACAACTCGTTCGCCTCATGAAATATTTTCATTCAACCGCGCGCTTTCACTTTGTTGGCGCAACTAAGACATCAATTGTCATTCAACATCAAAGCGTCAGGCAAAACACGAAATTCGAATGAATAATTGATGGTCGAACTATTGTAAATATAATAGAGAAACGGGAGATGTCTTTTTTGTTGGTAAGGTTTACCTAAACTAATCAAACAGCCCATTGGTAAACTCTCACTCTCTCCCCCTCACCTCTTAAAATCAACAACTTGAAAAGTCCTGCATGGTACTAAAAAGTCAAATATTCTTTTCAGGAATTTACATAATCCTCATAATATTTAACGTTGGCAATTTGTCGTTGCTTTTTGTTTAATGCTTCACTGCCCGCAAATTAAATTAAAGCTATTTGTAGCCCTACAGTTTGGCGCCCCACGTCAAATTTGAGCGGGTTCGGTCAAGCCGTTTTCTCTCAATCCCGTTCACAAACACAAACATCATTCTCTCAAACGGCGTTTGTCGGACTCAGAAGCATCGGGAATGTAAAAATATGAAGCGAACTTAAAAAAAGATTTTATTTCCTTCCTCTTTCGTAGGGCTGGAGAAAGTAAAAGCCGGAGTGTGATTTACGTAGCCCTGTCTCCCCATTGCACCTTGAACCAAATATACCGATAGTTACCTCAATTTTACTGGTTCATCGCTCGTTTTGAATAACATACCAATGTTTTCGGCCACTTTACGTTTCAAGGCATGAGGATTATAAATCGGCTATGTCCGTCGGCCATCCAGCACATATTTAGCCTTTAACGTGGTCTATAAACTGTTCTTTCGCTCAAAAATTCAATTGGGAATTGGGTATCCCCGACTACTCGGGAATCAGAACAGATGAAACCCATGGTTGTTATGGGCAAAAAATAGTTTGACAAATTAGTTGAAAACGAAATGTTGGCAGTTCTATTGCAATTGATATCGTTTCCTAGATACTTTTCCATGCTGAGTCGAATAGAACGGATCTCATATGTGTAGGATTGCGTCTAGATGGAAAACATTGGAACCAAAGTATACGTAGTGAGGCCAATTCTACTACTCGAAGGAACTCGCGGGACAATATGGCGAAAATTATCGTTTCTCCCAGGCCTGCGCTCATTTCCCATGCTACTTCCCATCTCACTCCAACCACCCGTCAGTTCCACTGATCATACCGCTAAAATTGCCGTACAAAATGTCAATTTTCGTTGTTCCGTTGTAGTCAGGTTGTTTTTTGTTTTTTTACCGTTTATTAGTATTTTTCAATGCTGAGTCGAATGGGAAAAGGTCTGAGAGGTTTGAGACAGCGTCAAGCTGGATAACCGGGAAATTATTGGAAATATTGATTGAAACAGAAGGTGCTGTATAGGATACTCCCCAATCATCCTGTGCAAGAGAATAATAAACCGTTGTGCTCTTTTACGTGTTTTGCATCCCTCCAAAATCGTGAACACTCAATAGTATGCCAACAGCAACAAACGTCCAACAGGGAGCTGAGATGACCTAGGTTCACTTTCCGCCAGACCACTATTTGCAAACCGTTCTAAGTGAATGAAAATAACTGGTTTTAAGGTTTCCACATGTGGAATATGAACTACCTATCGAGAAAGACACGGAGAAACAGGACTTGACTTAACAAATAAGTAGTTCGTCTTGACTAGCCTAATAGTCAAACACACTGAACGAGTTAATAATTCGAAAAATAGTTATGGCAATTAAATAACTGACACCGGAACGATGTAATTTATTCACTGTGTGCTGGCTCACGGACGACTCAATCAACTGAAATAATCGTTCGCATTTAAAACAACAGTGTACTGTAATTGGTCACATTCCTAGACTCGTGGCCGGTTTTAAAGAGTCGTTGTAAATAATTCCCTCAATTTGGATCAACAACTTCCAACTTTTAGGGGAATTATCTCCATTCAGCGGGGGGCCATTTGACATCGAAACAATTGGCGGGTAGTAAATCCACGCGTGAATGTCTCTTCGATAAATGTTCAGGTCAATTGAAAGGTAATTTCTTACACGAATGACGAAGGATTCTTACCTTCCTCCGTTGACAGGAGAAGCCCCCCCTGCTCCCGTAGGCCCTTCCGTTGTGGATCTGGACTTTACCAACGGGAAATCCTCCGCTCAACTCAACTTCTGTAACAGAAAAAATTAACACGCACGTTAAAATGAGGTAAAACTCGATGGAAATAGAAGCGAAAAATTGCGATGGAGCATGCGAATGAATAATTAGAAAATATCAAGTTGTGTAAGAAGGTTTAACAATCTTTCCCCGTATCATCAGCACACACAGGTAGGTAGGTCCAGGTGTACACTTTAACCCACTGCCACAATGATGATGTGAGGCGAGGAAAAATAATGTTGATGATTCTTTTTTGTTCAATGATGTACGGCAACAGTATAATAAACGTAATAATATATAATAATAAATTGTAATTCGCGAATAATTGGGGGATTCAGCGTAATAATTCTGAAAAGCATACGAGTAGGTTCGTACGTATCGATTGACACAAGTTCCATTTTCCCCAAACTCGGTGATTGGGGTGTCACCTAGAGATTAGTTTATGAAGTAGCAATCTGTACACTAATAGGACTTGCCCCGTTGTGCGTACATTGTTAATGAATTTGTGTCACCTGATTCTCACAGTCTTGTCCCTACAAATCCACGATCGTACGTACACACACCTACAAAAAAAATCCAAGTTCTTGTCATGTTGACAGTTTGACTAATCACGTGCATAGCAGTTTTCAATAACAGTTCAGAGATGGTCCCAGGAAAGTTGACTCGTTCCAGAACCATTTTTAATACTAGTTATTTGCGATAATACACTAGTTATCGAGGGACACAATTTGATGAATGTACGAAATGTTTTGGGATACGCAGCCAACAATGCCCCCCCCCCTCACCACTACAGGCATGTGTTTGTCAATACACATCGTCTTTTTCTACTTCCGGGTTCGAGGCCTGAATCGAAAAAAACCTCATTTCTGGGCGTGGGACTAGATTAGCAGAATAACAGCTGGACCGACTCTTTTAATTATTTTGGGGTGATTCTATGAAGAAAAAGCAAGTGTTGACGAGGAAGTTGCCTCAGGTAGCATCCAAAGTGTAAATGCCTTGTGTTACCGCGCAAAAGTTTCCCCAGCGAGCAGCGAGAACTCAAGACACTGAACCATTGCTTTGAGGTCGTCTCAACATTTTCAGACTCATGCTTTTAAAAAGGCGAAAACATACTGTTATTCTGCCGAATTAAGCAAAACGGCCATCACCAAGCAATCCAACATTAAAGATTTTTTTAAAGAGTCATCGGGTCAACTGCACAAATGAACAGTCTTCTGGGTGAAAGCGTATTACCTTGACTTTGAGCTATAATTATGTACCTAAATCATACAAAATATATGGTTGGAAAATAATTTTTATGTACAATTTTCGAAGAAAAAACACGACATTAACCGGTCAACATCGTTCGGTCTTTAGTTTTACTGCGTAGATTTAGTTTTTCAGTTGGTTCATAGAAAAACGATGGTTTGAGGTTTTACTGTGCACGGTTCTCCCCGTTGATTGTGAGGAAGATTTGTTCTTCAAACACAGCGCTGATAACCCTCCGAGGGATTCCCAATTGAGATCACGACTGAGGAGGAAGATGAAGAAAGAACTAATACAAAATTGAGAAGCGTTAGTTGAGCTTGTTTTCGCATCAAAGGCCACAAATAAATACAGCAGTCACCGAATGCAACCAACAACCGGGCCACAGCTAGTTCATGATTCATTTGAATGACTCAACCGACGATTGACAACGATTCGCAATCCTGTAAAAACGATACTCTCAACGAAGATAATACAGAGGGGGAATAACACGATCGCATTCAAGGCCTCCGCATGAAGAGAATGGCGTCAAAGGTTCGTAATTTTCAGAAATGAAAACCCACGTGACCTAAGACTGGCGAAAGGAAAATATTGTGGTCGGACAAATCAACCTCGAGCCGATAACAAATATTTACGTTTTGCGACTCCTTTCGGACGTTGATCTGAGTGGAAGTGTCCGCGAATGATTAATAAAAATAGGTCGAGGACACCTCTTACGACGATATCGTCATGACGTTTTCATTTCACTGATCAAGATCAGATATTTCACAACTAAGAGTCGCAGTAGTCATAAATCGTCGTAAATGTTTGAGATGAATATAATAAATCACATTCCGTCTTAGAACTCTAACGTGAATAAAACGTGACTTAATACTGCAAACATCGAACAGTAATGGGAAATTCAAAAGACGCAGCACAGCCGAACCGATGGAGCACATGGGGATCTGGATTGAAAGAAGAATCCACGCTAATGAAGGGACACATTTTTCCAGTGATTTTGATGGTTAACTGTAGAAATCGATCTAGAGAATTTTCATAGTATGTGATATTATGTTCCAAACGAAATGGAATTTCTGGAACGAAGAACCAAAGCCGAGTCAAACGATTTGAATTAAACTTTCAAATTATCTTCTGCTAATTAATACTCAACTTTCTTCTCTATAACTATTCCTGCGAAAATTCGGTGAACGGCCTATAATGCAAAAGTAGGTCGTTGCACTCTTTGACAAAACGGCTACAATTATTTTACCAAACTAGCAAGATGCCTTGGACTAACCAATATTCAGATATTGTATTCCATAAGTGTCCCGCTGACAATCTATTGAACAGAAATAGCAACCAAAATGTGAAGGAAAAAACTTGGTTTTCGAAATTTCCGGAGTAACCGCATAACTAAATTTGATCAACCTGACGAAGTGTCTTCTAGCAGCAACCTTTACCCCTTTGCTGTGTGTGGGGTTCATCCGTTGAACGGGGATATAAGCCACGAAAACCCAGGATTTGATCGTTACATATTTTTCGCAAGACGGCTCTAACAACGATTTCGGTTTACCTTACACGGTACTTACTCTCAACTAACTAGTACCTAAATTTCATTCCGTAGAAATGAGGATTTGAAGGAAGATACAGAAAGTAAAAATGAATAATAAACCAAAACGGGTTATGTTTCTACAGCGACAAAAATTGCTGAATATGCACGGAGCTGAGGGAAGTCACGAGATGCGTCTCACTAACCATTTTCAATTAGTTTTTGTAAGAATAATCAATAGTTCCTAACCTAATTGTTACTCTCAGATTAAACGTCAGTGCGGAAAAGGGACAAAAAGAGGGTTTTTTAATAGTCGGAAAGTGTATTAGCGTACAGACTAAAAACCTGTAATGAATAGGTGGAAACCTTTTCTCTTCTTCCCTTTGCCCTTCGGTGCTCTTGGTAATTAGTTTACTCAAGTCGTGATGTTCTTCGGTAAAATTCAGAGGGAAACTTCCCAACTACATTCGTTACTTTCTTTCTCTTGTAACCAAACCACTCTACTTCTCCATTTCCCTCGTTAGGGAACTAACTTTTCCTCGGGGCGGAGGAGGTAAATCGAATGACAGCGGAGCGGCTTTCCTTCGCCAGAATTTAATCGAGCTCCCACGCCAGACTATAATTATTTCTAATTAACAATCGATGCAAAACGAAACATCCGCTTTAAAAACTCTAACTTCTGGCGGCGTATTGGCACGATTTCCAGATTACGATGCCTAAGGTTCCATGTTCAATCCTGAAGCGATCAGTAGCTGGGGCGAGGATGGGATTCTTCGAGACGAATCTGACCCAGTGAAGATGATAGTAACGCAAGGCCATCCCAACATCAAGAGGGACAATTTCTTCAAGGCCACTGGTAGATGAATCAATCGAACGAAAGTTAGTGGAGGTCGGTCAAAAAATAATTTGATTGATGGCACCAGTCGCACTCACATTTCAAGTATCATACTTTGAATTTCACGTGCAAATAATAGAAAACATAGGAGCCCTGTTATGAATATTCTTGGAAAACAAAGGAATGGGGAACTGATCTTTCCAGTTGAGCAATCAAGTAAAAAGAATGCATCTACAATCAGACGCTAGTATTTAGACATGAACCTGATGAACCTCATGTGGCTTGGTGTTATCAACGTCCAAAGCATGTTGAAAAAGAAGGTAACACAATATTCGTGGTAATAGTATAACCGTCATTTAAGACTGGTTGTACCTGGGATTACCAGAGAACTTGTGAATACGGGCACAAGCATCAATTCCTACGCTATACATTCGAGTATTCAAGAGAACAAATAATGTAGCGCCGAATCATAGATTTCCAATTTTCAAATAACTCTTAATTTCGCATTTCTGAGTGCGCTGCTCTACAGGAACTGAGTGGTACATAAATATTATATATATATATATAACTCTGACTGCCCCTTGTTTTGGATGAGCACTGCGGCCTTAAGCCCTATAGCGCCCGTCTCAGGTTCTCAAGGAATGCCAGGTATCTCATGCGAGAGCCTTCTTTGATGTCCATCCTTGGGGAAGTTGTAGCAAAGACCAAAAATCGCTCCCTTTCAAGTCTCTGGCACATGGCCAGAACATGGTTAGGTGTTCCTCATCTGTACCGGAAGGTGTCGACTATTCCCGTAACGTACATGCTTGTTCATTTTGCAGCGTCCTATCTGCCTTACGTCCTTCCTCTCATCGTTACAAAGCTACGCGTGTTGAGATTAAGCGTTTCGAGTGCCCCACTCAATTAGCATTCCAGACTGTCTGATGCAATCTCCCGGCATATTCTTTCGCAGTCCTCTGGACTAGTGACGGAGATGTCTCACAGCAATACCCCCAAGACCCAGTTAACTGAAAGATTTTAGATCCATCTGCCATCATGTCTCTGGATGTTTGTTCAAAAATCGACGACTTTCACCCTTCCACAGGCTTCCTTCTCGTTTGACTTGGTATTTCCTACCGAACTCGTGCCTGTTAACCATCGTGTCAGTAACTATGTCGAAGTGAATGGTATACCCTTCATTTCCAAGTTCTACCCTGTACAAACGTATTGAACAACGTAAAAGTCGATACTTTCGATACATAAAATACACAATAATATTATTAAAACGCACGATAATTTGAATACACAACAATAATCCACTTTTCCACTGGAGAGCGCTACACAAACATGAAGAGGACAATAGACATTCTCGTGAAATATTTAGAATTTCGGCATGATTCCTAGTTCCACAAATTCAATTCATTTCCCGGCGAGTTCAAGGGAAAATAAAATAAGATAGAAGTCCTTGAGGAAGAGCGAGTCATTGCCTAAGGAACAATTCCAAAACAAACCAGGGCCTAGGCTAACATTCTATTCCCTTGACTTTCCCCAGGCCGCGACAGCCCTCACCTAAAAACACAGAAAACTTGAACTAAAACTAAGATATACGGCTGACGGGAAGTCGAGTTAAAGACGCGACCGCGGAGCGGAACGGTCGTATTTTGAAATCAACTTCGCGGACGGTGATTATATTTAGATGGCATCTCATAACGTCCGCATAAATCCCAATAAATGAGACTGCGATGTGACTTAACGAAGGAAACTGTGAAGGCACTTGCAATTCTCCTTCCTGGCAACTCGTGATGTAAACCAACAAAGATGACTTTCTCAGTCATGCTTCGTTGCATTCGTCCTTCCTTCAGCATAGAGCTCTTCTATTCCCACACTGCTATCCTCCTAAACGTTGACAACTTCAAACAAGACTGTCAAGTAGGTTATTCCCTGTGTCCCAAAGCAGAGCACAAGTGATCAACCAGAAGACCGTTTTTCACCAACTCAGGTTCCCAATTTCTTCACAAACTTCCCAGTGCACCATATAAAAACCAGTAACTCAGCAAATAATTCTTCCTCTTATGAGTTTTTGCCCGACAGACCTAGCTCGTCAGCCTGGGGTGGCAAAAAGTTGAAACATCGAACCCTGAAATTCACATCTGACGAAGAGGCCATGTCGAAGCGATTTACATTAAGCACGTACCTTTTTTCAACGTCCACATGTTTCGTTAAATCGTTATAACGTTCTCATTCACGTATCAATTATTCAACTTTTAACACATAACAACTCTTGTGAATACGGGCCAAGCCAACTGACGAATTCCAGTGGCAGTACTCATCGGGCCTACGGGAAGCAGCAGTACTGACCTCAATCCAAACAACTCAAAGGGAGTTAGGGTAGAGGGCTGGTTACGGGAACCCCGTAGTACGAGTACATACGAAACACAACGAGTCACGACTCGCACTACTCCTAGAGAGATCCTGAGCCTCAAACCACACAAACTCAAAAGAAAACTACTCACGGACTTGACGGACCGTTAAATAGTTTATTTATTCATTCTTTACTGTTCCAACATGACGATGGTAATTAATTTACTGTGAAACTTCGTGATATACCTTTATTCGTGTTACATCTTATTACTACCAAAATTTTATTGTTATTGGCACAAAAAATAGTCTATACTGGTTTTGTAACTGAAATCCTAGTGAGTACTAGACATTATCACACAACAGGCGTTACTGCTACTGCTATTCTTTAAACATAACTTATTGTTTACTAAATGTACAGTAAAGGATCGTACAATTCACCAAGCCCTTGAGGTCGTTACACGGAGGTTATAGCGCGCGTACCCCCCCCCCCACCCGTCATAACCTTGTCACCCGCGAGTGACCCACTGACCACCAAGCGAGAGTCAGCCATCAGCCGTTTTATTGTTCAGTCTACTTTTTGAGAAGCAAATATTTAGGCGAGAGTTGGCATTTCAGCAGACTCCGTGAAAGACAAATCCTGGGCCTTAAGGGCACTACCCTCGCGAGGTTCGCCTTACTGAGAGCAATTAGTAAGGCCAATAGGAGTGTGTGTTACAGAAACACCATCCTCGAGTACACAGCAACTTACTCGGGCGTGATTGGATAATGCTTCGTTGTGTGAGGTAGTAAACTTCTGGTCAACTAGAAGAAATTACTGGCCCAATCTCAAAGAGTGGACTACTGTGAATTACCAAGGCGTACAAGACAGTATCCACCGAATCACTCCAAGTTATCACATGCCATTTAGTTACTCGTTGAATTGGTCGTTAGGTGCATGGTGCAAAGGCGGGAGTAAAAAGGGGGCTTCCAACCGTTATGGTCGAACTTTTTGATGGAACCTCCACCGAACGAAAATGAATGGATGTTAGACAAATGGCAAGCGAAATGGGTTTCCTAGTCAGAGGGACGTCAACGACCATTCAACGCGGATGAGGTAATATTACCTCATGACACTTCACTCCTCCTACGTTTGAGGTAATATTACCCCAAGGCCCTCTCGCATAGCTCTGTACGTTTTCGTATTCGAAGGGGGGATCTTCTACTTTTGGGGCTGCAGTGGGATGGCATAGCCTTCATTATGATTTTCTTAGTGCACCAGTACGCGCCGTTTTTCCGTACCTCTTATACCTGAGCCGCAATGCACCAGAGAAGTGCACTCTCGAAAATCCTTTTTTTTCCTTCAGTAGGGGAGTGTAGAGCGCTAGGAAGGTCCCGCATTGAATGGG
The DNA here is from genome assembly GCA_020466155.1 of Pachypeltis micranthus. Lineage (NCBI taxonomy): Eukaryota > Metazoa > Arthropoda > Insecta > Hemiptera > Miridae > Pachypeltis > Pachypeltis micranthus. The sequence continues at coordinate 22,662,881 of CM035770.1, read as the reverse complement.
TTAAGAGAAAACAGGTCGAGCAATACAAACCACTGAACGAGCCAGTTCCTTCTATATATCCTCTTATGCTTTGCTCCACGTTTTTTCTGTCAAAGATTCTATGCTGTGCACGTCTTGCAATTCAGTCCGAAAAAGACAAGAAATCTCATGCTCTTGCTCCACAGAAGTGAATGACGGTTGTTTTATGAACAGTTTAACTTCCTGCTCTGACTGCTACTGCCTATCTTACAACCATTTAGCCCGAGGGGATTGCTAACAACGTGGTCACAGTTGAGTGGAGAACCAGATTAACTCCAAAGTACGGTACGGGATTCCCCAGGGTCTTAACTCTGTGTGCTTACTCATAGGCAACAGTCTTCGAGCAGGAGATTATTATTATTATTATTATTATTATTCTTAACACTACCCGCCGTACCTTCACAGCTCTGGGTTTGTTGAATGCTGAGCGAGAGCACGGGCTCTCTAGCAAGACTGCTCTAGCGATATTCATAACGACTGCGACACTACAGAAAACGTCATGTTTGATGTATTGCAACATTCCCAACCACCCCACGTCGCATTTTAATCTCTTTTTTCCACTCCCCCTGTTAATTTAATCATTGACAATAAAATCTAAATTCTTCTTCACAGTTATATTGAGTTTCGGCTACAGCAAATGATACAATTACACATTGTTTTTTCACACAACGTCAGGAATAAAAAAAACCGCTAACATCAAACGGTGTTTTTTTAAATTTCCAAGCGGAAATTTCCGAGAGTAGCCGCCAAGTTCTATTTTCAGTGCCTCAGATCAACCAAGTTCAAGTATCCGAGGGGAAAGGGTTTTGAAGGCCTCGGCTTCGGAAATAATTAGTTTTGAGAGAGCGAGGAGAACATAAAAAGAGTTCAAGAACTCAAGACGAACCCAAAGTGCAGTTACTTCTATTAGGTTTTCATTTCCGGGCCGATTTTAAACAGCTTCTTTTCCTTTGGATTGCGGTCAGTTTGAAATCTATCTCAGAAAGCAACAAAGCCGCAAGTTGAGGAATTCATCTTGGGAGTTCGCAAATTGTCAATTTTTAAGGCGGCATAGCGTCATAGCAATGGGCTGTCAAGGTGCTGGTGTCGAGCCTTTCAGTTCAAGGGCATCGTTTTGGCTTCATTTCAATCCACGATGCTTTCAAAATGAACACTTTCTACTAGTACTTCAATGAACCTGCTTTTGTCGGGTTTGATAATGACAGCAATTTGCTCACGGACATCAGTTTAAAATACCCTTAGCCCCACGTACATTCAGCGATTTTCGGATCTTCAATTACTAATCTAGATCATATAAAGTTGTTGAAACATACTAGTAACTTCGCGCTCTAAGTAGAAATTTAACACGCAGACATTTACTTGGCTGTTGCTACTTTTGCCAACGCCTTTACTGAATGGCCAACGCGTAGGTAATTAACAGAACCATCAACGTGATTATATTGGAAAGATTCGGGTTTGAAGCTGGAATTGTAGGGAATGTACTGCGTAACAAGTTGTCATAAAACGACGTTACTTTGAATCCTGAAATTTCGTTGCTCTCGATAATCTTAGCTTTCGTCGTATAGACAGTTTTTCCGCTGTTTTTTTTTTTTTTTTTTTTGTGAGATTGCCAGTGACATACTAACGAGTTTTATAATAATAATAATAATAATTTTAAAAAAAAGCATAAAATTCGCTTTTTTGTATAGAACTGCTCCAACACTAAGATACTATAGTTAGTTCTGGACCAATTCTGCTCACACCCTTATTTTGGCGCCTCAAGTTGATCTGCAGACCAAATATCGAATTTGAGCCGAGTTGGTTCGAATCGTTCGCGCTCACAGACACACGTACACAGCACCTTAAAAATTAAGATTTGAAGAAAAGCCAAACTCCTTTTTTTCAACCCATTACACAGCTTTCGTTCCTACTTGGTGGGTGTAAGTAAAGTAAAAGGTTTGAATAAGAAATTGGTTCATAGTTGATAGTTTCAGCCACGTAGCCTCCCTCAAGATTCGTGAGACTATCCGTTGGGCTTGATTCAACAGTTGTGGTGATCGCTCTCCCAGCCTATATGTCTAAATACAACACGTAATCATCGTAGCTGTTAATGTTCGAATCCGCTCCAATTGCAGTCGGAAGTTTTGCAGCAGCTTTAGCGTTACAGTTGGCCTATTTTCGAAGGCCGTACTGGTTTAATTAATCTTCACTTACTTTTTCAGGAGTCACAGGGGTTCTCGAATACTTTCCAGAACTATCAGGTCGAATAACTTCTCAAATATCGAATTATTCTTAAATTGGAGGGTTTCTTGAGAAGAAATGAGTAACGAGTTCACCAGAACTGATTTAGACACAGGTTACTCATTATTTGAGCTGCACTCGTTCTCGGATTGTTTTGGAGAGCTCGTGGAATCGGATATCCATCCCAATTCAAAGTCAGCGGTTTGAAATCCCCGGCCTTCTGACGCAATGGGCAATCCTTCTTTACTGTACGTAGCCAGGGCCTCCGCGGCCTTGGTTGTCCTCTTGCCACCTCCAGGCATTTCCTTGTCGAGTTCTCTCGTTGGCGACAACCTCTTCCTTACTGTCTCTCATTCGTGAATGCGTCATCTCTTCCGTTACACTCCGCTATCAGATCCATCGTATTGTCCACCTACTTTTTGTCGCTGACAATTAACTCACACGAAGATAATGCTAATCTGCTCGGTATTGCTTTGGCCGTTAACGTGCAAACGAAATAAGAAACTTTTTTTTCATTCTAAATTCGAATTTCCTACTAGCTTTACATGATGTTGGGCGCAGATTTAACCGAACAATGGCGTGGCCCTTGGCACTAATTACCTCAAAGGAGTTTAATTTGCTTGTAAACAGAGGGGTTTTAGGAAGTCGAAAACGGATCTTCCTTTTTTGTACTCGCCAACATTCCAATTTCTCCTTAGATTCCAACTTTCAGCTCTTCCCAGACCCAACTCAAAAATGGTCAGTCGTCACTCAGCTCTCCGCTCTGTCTTTATACCAGTTCACAGCGTACCATTCGAAGCGTATCAATACAGTCCTCCTTCCTTATCGTCAATAAATTCAATTCTTTATTGCCCTGTTTTTCTCTTGCACCCGACACATGCTGTACACTTTTCTGAAAAACTTTAATCCCTAGTCAGATGCACCTGAAATCCTTGAAAGCCAACATTGCAACATTGAGAACCCACGTTTTCGAGGAAGTTGCATGAGGGTATGGTACAAACCGTCACCTAAACATCCAACTCGAGCACGCCCCACTCCTCGTTGATAAAAATTGTTCATAACCTCATTTTTCTGCCTTTGTGACTAATATCGCAAATAATACAGAAAATTCTTTAAGCAATACGGCTACGGACACGGACCACGCGACTAACTCTAATTACGTTTATTCAGTAAGTTCCTAAAACTTTTTTCACGATTACCCTCATGAGCGAGATTTATGATGAAAATATTAAGTGCGACAAGGCACACTACTTTGCTCAGCCCCACGTGCATTTGTTTCACTCTGGCCGCCTATGGAATACGTTTTTCATTCAATTCATATGACCTTGGTAGAACATAGCTAGCGTTCTACGTGGAAACTGGTTCCGAAATTCAATAAGTTCGTCCTACCTCCACGTCCATTATTGAGTAATCAATACATAGGTGATTCATGAGACTGACAACCGAATGTTTCTAATGGGGACCTTGTAAACCGCTTTGCAGTTATCTGCTTAAAGCTGTGAAGAAATATAGTAAGTGAAACGGTAGGTGTTTGAAATTCCGGAATTCCTGGGATTGCTCCAAATAATCGCATGGACGTTATGAAACCGTCATCGTATAGGTGGTTTATTTGACTACTCCCTTGATTTTTCTGGCGAAGTTAATATCATATGAGCGACATTTATGAGGGAAACCCTCATCTATTCGAGACCAAATCGATTTTCTTCGAACTATTTAATAATTCATTGTGCTCCTCCCATCATTTTTCCATGGATGAATCTTTCCGTAGGGTCTTGTTACTAGGGCCTGTCCCAAATTACCCTTCACATTAAATGTTAACTATTCTCTCTCAATCATGTTCACAGACACACGATTTTCCCAAACGGTGTTTTTCATACTCAGACGCGTACGTAAAACGTAACGAGCGGAGATTTGAAGAAATTTCAGCCGATTACACAACATTCCTTCCTTCGAAACTGTGAGAACATTTGAATACTATTCATTAAGCATTGTTGAACTTCCTCTGGGATTAAGTGTATTCAAGTGCTATGGGTACTTTTTTACAAGGACCTTTTGTTGCGTCAGTGGACGATGCGCACACAAGTTCTCACTGGATTTCTAAAATCATGGCAAATAATTCAACAAATTCAACGGCGTTTTACATGTTTTACTGGGCACAAAAGAAGAATCGACGTGGGGGGGGGGGGTGTTCATCTTATGTATACGTATGTGAAGAGTAGGGAAAGTGCTTTTCACAGGGCATGGTGACTTCAAACGTTTGGATCATTCTTTCTCTTCCTTTAGCCAACCAATGCCCACCTCACTAATGGAATCAAGTCCATCTCCAGCTTCTACGACGCAGTTCAGTGGATGTTTTGTGAAGTGAATAGAGAAAAATCTGACTTTTCTGCTCTAACGGCCTCGCAGCAAATTTTTCAGTCGTTGAAGTATAAAATTAGGTCACAGTAAAAGGCTGGTTTTAAACAGAAAAGGCACGGAATACTGCAGAACCCTCACCTTCCACGCCCTCCTACCGGTGATGCTGCATCCAGGGTCCTCCTTGAGGTCACAGAAGAGTAACACATCTCTCTCCCTCCCGCCACCACCCTATTCCTTAAAAGGGAACGGGGTGGCTAAAAGGATTTGCTGCCTCGCTCTCTATTTCTTACTTACCACGAAACGTAGACACGAAATAAAATTAGGAAGAGCGCCTCAGCCTTGGCAGTCAACTCAAGGCACAGTCGTCGAAGAACCGGACTTGTTTATGAATTGATGTATACGGTCAGTGCATTCGGTTATACACAATATTAATTAAATCTCAAGGCGTCTCTCATTGGCAATATTCCATTACATTAAAGAAATAATTAAGATGAGACCTAATATGACTGCAAAGTTAATGAATTTACAGATTCCTGCACCACCACAATTTGCATAGAGGAGCAACATTTAATGGACAGTAGACCTAATGTTTTGCAAGCGTTTGTACGGAACGAATAGGGAGGGGTGAGATATAAAGAACGAGAAACAGCTCAGTACAATCAGAAACAAAAACTGTTATTCGCCTTATCACCCGTCCACACTCCACGAGCGGGTGACAACAAATATTTACAAACCGCCTTATCGTCACAAAAATGACACATAATGCGTCGTTAGCAAATCCACAGGAACTTGCAGGGGCCCTAGAAAATTTTAAAGCAAAAATTAGAGATGAGGCGGAAGGGAGTAGTCCCCTGGATGGCTCTGAGTAAAAAAATACGAAGCTGGCGGCGGTTTCACTTACATGGTCCTCCCGACGAAGGGAACGATCCCAGATGAGTCCCAACGACGTTCCAGTGATGTCCAAAACCGTAAAATCGCCCTGGTTGGTTGGCAGCCGCTCAAAGTACCCCAACGTGATCCCAAAATTCGCCAAACCAGCGAGGCGAAGCGCGTCCAACTAAACACCAAAGGTCTGGAGAGCGAACAAAGAACCCCGTTCGAAGGAATTTTTGGTTCGAAACAAATTCGAACCGAAAAAAAAATCGAAGGTTGAAAAATAAATTCAAAAGAGGGTTGCCATGTTTCCCCAAAAAGGCGGAGGGGCGAACTGGGACGGACTTGGGGGAGGCGGGTTCGATCAATATTCCGTGTAAAGGGAACGGCTGCCCTACCTTGGCAGGACGCATGCTCTCTAGTGACGTCTTACCCCAAGACGAAGGGCCGTTCGTCATACACCCGCCAAATCGACGAAGAGGGGCATTTCCCCTCCTGGAATGAGTTAAGCCAATTTCCCTTCAAAGTATGTAAATGAAGCCCTTGTGGAGAGAAGAGACGAAAATGATGAGTGGCAATCGCGCTACTTTCCACGAACAAACCGCGGGCTTAACCAACGCCCTACGGTAAAATAACAAACTATCTCACGAACATTGTTCAGTAATTACGAAAAGGCGCGAAAAATGTACTACTCGATGAATTATTTCCGACCCCAAACCGTCATAGGAAACGCACACCACCAGAAGTCGGAACATTCGCAGGAAACTTCACCATTTCTCCTGACGAATTAACTATTGCGGAGCCGCAGGGCAGTCATATACCTCACATAACTTTACTCAACCCCCATAAATTCACGGAAACGCTTAAAACAAAATGTAGGTTTAGCAGAAAGCACCCGGTGACTTTCAACGAAACAGTTGAAGCCAGTTTTGAGAAAACTTGAAGAGAAAAATTCAGGGTCCGGAAAATTCCATTTTCTACCTCTCTTGACACCACTATAGTGTATAAAATAAAAATAGACAAATTGTTGGAAAAATGAGTAAACAGCGTAAAACTAGTTGAAAATTTCGAAAAAACGGAAAACCAAGTTGAAAAAAATGAAGGGAAACCGAATAAAAATCGTTTCGAAAGAGTCAAAATACTTAGGCAATGAACAACCTACAGGTGCCAACTTCAAGAATTGAGTAGAATATCTTTTGAAATCTTTGGAAACTCGAGTAAAAATCGCCAAAAACCGTATGAAGAATATTCGAAATCGAGTAAATGAAATTACTTGGAAAAAAGTGAACATCGAGGGGACGATTCAATGATTGTTTAAGAGTAAAACCCAACTCATAAATAATGAAAAACAATCGGCAAATCGTGGAGAAATTGGGTAAAGTAGGTAAGTTAAAAACCGTTTTAAAAATATAAAACATTGTTGAAAATATGAGTAGAGAAAGTAGTAAGAACTGTAGAAAAATCTAGTAAAAATTGAAAAACAGCTGGAAAAGTTAGTACTTAAAAGTATTAATTTGGGAGAAAACGGGCCTTATGGGAACCAAGTAGAAATTGTAGAAAAATTGGTTGTGTGGGATGTCAATGCAATGAAAATGAATCTGAGATGCCAGGGTTTCAGACGATGGTTGATTTCAGACTCAACAATTGATAATTCAAAAATTAGCAAGAAAGGTCATCCACCATTAACTTTATTACACTTCGGAATTTTGAAGATACGTAAAAACCACCCATAGAGCAAGGAACTGTGGCTTTCGATATAAACGAAAACCGCACGTACCGAATCGGACGGATGAGTAAAGCCAAAAGGAAACCCCAGGCGTGTGGTAACGGGTTCATTACAAGTTGAAAACCACAACGCTGTTTCCACGGAGCGAGTGCTATCAAAATACGGTACGTTGCTGTACCGTCGAGATGTAATTTAGATAAAGCTGTCGAACTATGCAGACCGAAGTAACTAAGTTGGACCAACCACTGAAAACACGGAAAATGAATGGGAAAACTCAACGGCAAATAGAAGTGCCCCCGACAACGTATCACCAGGCGTTAGATGGGGTTTGATTGGATTAGTTGGAAGAGCAATAGAAATCACTGAGTGCATGGCGGCCTGAAGAATGTTGATGATTAGCACCAAATTTTTATGAGTCCCCGAAAAACTTGGTGCCAAACCAAAAAGAAAATGATGATATGCGACACACTTATCAACACACACACACATACAAATACTTCCAAATCTGGAGAACCTTGGAAAATTCGCTCTCCAAGGATTACGAAGTAACGTTTTTAAGAAACCCTGGAACGATTTCAATTTCTACAAACGTTTGCGCAAAACTACAAAAAATTGGTTTTCTCAATAATCATGCACGTAGTGAGCTACCCTCGTTTTCTCGCGAATCGACGGCAAAGCACAATAACAAGGGCGTAATCGCACAAAAATATCCAAATCGTTTTAGCGGTTTAGGGGAAAAAATTATTTTAATGGTCGTTGTAGAAAATATTTTGTTAATCTTGATCAACACCTTGATCAGCCATCTGGTGGCAAGTGAGAAGTTCCCTTAAGCTGAGTGGAAAGTCAATTTATGTCCTTTTACTGATCAAATCGCTTACGCTTAATCCTTCCATATTTCATTTAACCCACTTGAGCAGCCGAAAAGACTGATTTTTGTTTTCCCGCAGGCAACATACATTTTAGTTATTCTTTCTCTCGCCAGTGTCAATATTTACTCAACTCTCGCTGAACTCTCCCCAAACCTCGAGTTGTTTCTATTATCATTCCCCCTTCGGTGCAAGTACCTGATCAGTCTCTATCGAACACCTAACTTTGCTACCCACACTTCCGTTTGGCTACTTTGCACTAAATTACTGAGTGTGATCCGTAGCATTTATGACTGTAGCGATAGGTCAAAGAAATAAGAGAATTTTTTTCACAAAAACTTGAAGTACGAATTAAAACAAAAATTCGCCAGAATCACGGCTTTTCTGTTTACCTTTTTGAATACGCAAGTATTTATGTATATTCACTGGTTATATGTACATTTATACGCTACGCTCACACGTTAGGACTGAGCTAACGGGTTGGAAATTGCCACAAACATAGTTCTTGCAATTACCAGCCAAGTTCCTTAAATGTCAGGATCGGGTAAAGGGGAATACTCCAAATAGAATTTCGGTAATACCAACAATTTTGGGTGCTGTGTGACGAATTGAATGATCCCTCACAATACTTTTGAAGTTTTGTGGAAATATCATGATATTCAGGTTATTTGAGTACTGTTCACTGTTAGAGGTTGAGCCCGCAATGATCTATATTATTTTTATCAGGAACGCTTGCTTGGCATTCTTTAGTAAATTTGACTCTGCCCTGGCACAATGTGGTCTATTTTGCTCAAACTTACATGTACGACTTCTCTCATGTGTTTTAACAAAATGTATAGGAGCCACCCTGTCATGTCAACATGGAGGTCGGATGTGTAATTGGCGCTAATTTGGTTCGCCTGTTCTCTCCTAACCATTTTTCCAATTATTTTCTACTTCTTAGCCCCGAGGAACGCAATTTTAATGGCTTTAAGCTCAGCTTCAAATGCAAATATCTACTTTTCCAACGTTATAGTGGAAGCGTGAAGTATGATTCAGTAGCCTTCCCTCTACCGTGTTCCATTGAAACAAAGACCACCTGTCCCAAAACGTGATTTTGAGGGGGCTCCGAACAAGCACGAATACATGAAAAGTGTAGAATGTTCAGGACGATTGCATCATTTCCTTCCCTATTGTGTGTAGACTTGATAATGTTGTGACACTGACTGCTCATTATTGAATTTAGAACGTAATTACGCCTGTGTATTGTTTTCAAATGGCAAAACGAGGTCGACATTTAGAAAGAAACTGTAGTTTTGACTCACCAGACAAAAATAACAAAATGTAACGTGAAGTTCCAACAATAACACAAAATGGTGCTTCGAACACTTGAGTCTTAATTTGCGCAAGTTGTGACAGAACAAGGGAACGGACGGTGCCGAAACGAACTGGAAGAGCGCGAACTGTTAACTAACAGACAGAACGCACAATAAGGTGAGTGAGTTGAGAAGAAGAGGGGGCCCGCTATCTTCTGACGTTCCGCTAGTCAACCGACGAGCGGCCTGAGTGGGGAGAAGCGACTGAAGAGTCTACCTTTGAGACATAAGAGGAAAACCACAACAGCCGACAGGACTACGCCAAGGTATCAACGGAAGTGGGTACCGACCCGAAATAGAACCATGACTTGTTGGGTTTTTAAAAACGACCTCTCCAGATCCCCTGTGATTTTTAAATCCACGAAAGAGAACATCAATAAAACGGATTGTTTTACAGCAAGATTTCTATCTGAGCACAATTGAGTTTCCCAATTACAACGACTCGGGGAATAAATTGGAGAGTAGGTAAGGAACCACCGTGCTGTGGTTTGGACCAGCTCTCTTCCTGACACTTTGGATGCTGTGAGAAGGGCTCTACAGGCCCACGACCTGGATGGTCTTTCCTAAACGGGGTGAATGATTTCTAAATAAATTTATACACTCCTAGGCCCCGCTGACAGGACTATTCGCCCACTCACTTTCGAAAATATCTGGTGCGACGCATCACTACGAACATTTGGCGTATTTTATAGCCTTACAAACTAATTCAACTCCTTTTCCTTTAGTTTACATGGACCAAGTAGAACTGATCGTTCTTTGGATTAAAACATTTGTGTGGGCAGTTCCAATGTATGTTAACTATAATATAAAATGCTCGTTCTCGGGAAAATTGCCATCACAAATGTTCAAAAACTTCGACGAAAAGCGTTTTTAGTAGTTTTCGCCTTATGAATTCCGCTCATAGCACTAGCATTTTCAGAAAAATTGTGTTGGTAGTCCAATAAATTATCTACACAATGGTAGTTTACACAGTTATAAAACATTTATAGACTTCCAAGGTAAATCAGGAATTCAAAATACTGTAGTCCCTTCGACTATTTCTTCATAGTTTCCCCGTAAACAGTAAGTACCTTAGTCAAGACACCAGTAGTTGACCTCTTTGTACGAAAACTAAAACAAATAAGTGTTCCGATCGTTACAGCCAATTGAAAATAACTTCGCAAGTAATTGCTACTGCTATTCAATCTGGAAGGGATGGTTAGTACTCGACCGCATTGTCGTTACGAAGGACTGACAGTGGTTGTAGAGAGGTTCAGCTGAGTACGTTGTTGAGTCGCTTAGATATCAGATTCGATAAGAGAATGTGTGTGTTATTGGAGCTGTGCGAGCTTAACATGAAATTCATAGGGTAAGTTTCACACAATAGACCTATTTTTAAAAGTATTTTCTTCATTAGATGCACGAGTTTCTCATAACATGACGTATTTGTACATCTAATGGTAGGGTAGTCATCTACTGAACGCTATTTTCAAAACGAAAAAAGATATAGCGGTGAGGTCAAATTCTGATTGTGTTCTTTTACTGAAATTGAATAATTGATCTAGATGAAAGACTATAACATACTCAGAATTGCAAAATATGATGGGGGCTTTGGTATTCGACCACATGGTCAATTATTGAAGCAAGAGGTGATCAACTTTTGAGACATACCTTCTCTGATAACTTGCGAAAAAATATGTTTTCATTTGAAAACAAAACGAAATTGAAAACAATTTAAATCGAGGAACAACATGTATTTAGTGAATTCCCATGTATCATAAAATAAAAAGATTTACCCTTTCGCTACTACAGATTCTCATGAGCTCGCTGATTCACTATAATTTAATGTATGCGGCTACTGAATCAATGATCCTAATCAACTTTCCTTTGTTCTATGATAATTCACTTGTGTTCGTGGCTTTTCCTACTAACTCAATATATTTTTCACTAGTTCACTTGAACTTGGTAAAACATCACGAAGGCAGAAAAGCTTACAGTTCCGGAATTTATAGTGCTTCACGTACTCACGCCCTGGCCATTATTGAGCTATTGGTACAACCAGAATTAATGTGTCAGTAAACAAGATTTTTTTGAAAAGGATTTTTCCAGAGTTATCGGGTTTAGAAATTATAGTAAGCGAAAAGGCGGTTGTTGAAATTCCGGAATTTCTGGATTAGCCCTTGTTTATCTCATGGGCGTTATTAAACGCTCATCGTATAGATATCCGATTGGATTAGCACCTCAATTGTTTGAAGATTCTAGTAGCATTTGAGTTGATACACGAAAAACTGCGCTAAAATCGAAATGTTGAGTAATTTATTGTGCTGCTCTAGTCATTTTCCCACGGACTTTTAAGGTATTGTTGTCTCATTTGGAGCGGAGGAAATGAAAAAATTTAATTAAAATCGCTACTGCCGTTTTCGTTAAAAAAAATATTAGGTGTTTTAATCACTATGATAACTATAGTTAGTTTTGAACGGATTTTGCTCAGACCCTTATTTTGGCGTCCCATGGTGATCTGCGGGCTGGATATCAAGTTTCAGCTGATTTGGTTCAGCCGTTTTCTCTAATTCGTGTTCACAGACATACGTTCACGTCCACACACCTTATATCAGTCTACTGTCATGGAGGTTGTGGTTGAGAACATTTTCATATTAGGTTGTTAGTGCTCCAAAACGATACATGATGAGACCCTACTCATCGAGGGCACTGCACAATGTGAAATCAATATTTAACTACTCATTGAGCCATATAAGAAAAACAATTGAAAGTACTTACAGGAGGGGGGGGGGGGGGGTCATGCGAGCAATTTGCTGTTTTGAATGGTCCTAACCATATCCGTAACAATGAAAGCAGTCCGTAAAAACATCTCGAGTTCTTCATAATTTTGTGGGAAAACGAGAATGATAGTAGTACTCGTCAAATGATGCTAAGAGATGTCATGAGACAGCCTTTTCTCCCTCGTCAGCTGACCATAAATAACAACTCATGAGCGGAGGATCTCAGCGGCTTTTTAACCAACTATTTTCTAACCCCACAAGCTTTTGCACAAGCCCCTTTGCAGTAGAAAATTGACCGATGGATCGGGAATATTCTTTATTTCTTTGTTTCTGGATACTATTATTATTGCCGTTATCATCTTTATGGATACAACCAGGAAAGGAAAGATTAAAGGAAAATTGAAAACAGGGGTATCGATCTTCATTTTCTTATACAAGAAAGCTAATAAGCAAACTGGGTAAAAACGTTTTTATCCAAATAGGGATGGGGAGGGGACGTGAGTCCGCCAATGTGTGAGACCACATCTTTCACTCAACCTGACTGAAAAAGTTGACATAATTAACAATATGAACGTAAGGCTGAGGTAAGTTATGTGATGCGTCGAACCTGATATTTTTGAGCAATTTGCCTCTTTATTGAGGTTACGTTTGCGCTATAATGATTAGTGTTACCAAGGTCAACCTCACAATTTTGTGATCAAATTGAATCGAGGCTGAATTTGCAGCCGAATACACTACTTTCCTTTCTGTTAAACGTTGGGATGATTTGAACCAATTCATATTTAGTTCGATTTGACATGAGTATCATCACGTTTCTTTTATTGCATTCGCAAAAGAAACGCGAATAATCCCAACTACTGACGGAATGAACCGCATGAGATCTAAACAACCCCGACATGGTCCACTAACGAAGTAATTTGTGCGTAGCCAAGTTTCTCAAAATTCACCAAAAAACGCTTGATCTCAGCTTGTGGGGCGTATCGAAAAAATTAACGTCATTAACTCACTTGCAGTGTTCTTCCAATCGTTCCAATTCATCGTTTCCTCGCCGCGAGTTCGTTCAAAGGGGTTCCCTAGGCTCAGGTTACGGAATTAGGCTTCTCGTGCACGAATCCGAGATGGTTTTCGATTGCCCTACTATCCTCTGCCCACTGGAAAAGAGCAGGAAATAGGAAACAGTTTAGGAGAAAGGATACTGCTGGAAGGGTATATGAATGGCGGTCAGGAATATGAAAAGGAAAAGTTGATTGATAGGCGAAGGAAGGCTTCGAGATTGCGGCGACAAGTTAACCAAACGGAGAACTCGGACGCACGTTGGTTACTTTACAGACGGATATCCACTAATCATTCGAATCGCTGGTTAAACTGAGGACAAGGGCTGCGATCGATCAAAGACACGAAGAATGCGGCTGTTCATCATCTAATATTATCTATTTTAGAACTCAATGAGCGACCTATATAAGCTATTATTTTGTGTCGAAAAATACTACGCGGATTATCATCGTTCATTATTACCCTGCAAATAGACCCAATCTTTGGGACGTAAAGGATTAGTCTGAAGATAAAAATGGTTTCTCCCACAGTTCAGGAGAAAGACTTCACTAGAGATGTTCAAAATCAACGTCACAAAAGTTGTTTTACAAGGTTCGATACGAAATAAGGCGGCACGCCATTTCTTTCTAAAACTTTTCACGAAAGAAGGAAATCCATCAGTAGAGAACGCCACGGAATTGGTAAACCATAACTTTAAATGTATGACCAGCACCATGGTGAATTATTGGATTTTTCAGGAGTATTTGATGTCAAACGAACTCAATTTACACCTGAAAAACACTCGATCTAACGAGCGTTCCCCAGAATTGTTTATAATTTACGACTCGGAGCTCACCATTTTCCTCCACATGACAATTTTGTGACAACGAGCAATAAATTAGAGTTAGCCATACAAATCCGTAACAAATCGAAAAAATAAAATAAAAAGTTTTAATTCGCTACAAAAATTACATACGAATTCAGTTCAAAATCTAATCGCGGCCTCGAACTAGAGCACGATGGTCGAACAAGAATTTTGAGTGGCTTTCTCTCAATTATGTTCTCCATAACAGTCGCGAATATGACTTAATACAATCCAACTTAACTTGTTTCAGTACGTTCTACGCCGAAACTTGTAGTGATTAACGTTCGGACATGTATCAAGTCCCCCATACCTTCATCACGATATTTATTGAGTTATTTATAGAGCTGTCATAACGATATTTTTGGGACGGTTCGTCCGTGGTTAGAGTCCTGACATTGTTAAGAAAACACGGCGATAAAAGTAAATCAAAGAAACAACAGTAGTTTGAATTCCCGAATCTCATGGGATGTTCCAATTATATAACTGTCATTAAGCGAATATTTACTAGATAGCTTACCGGAGGACAGCCAGCGATAAAATATATTACCCCCACAGTGTTTCTTAATATATTGCGTTGCTCTCGTCGTTGCATACTACGGTTCAATCATTGTTTGGAATTGGCCATACACAAAAAAGATCTGGTGTCAACTTGCCGCTACTTCTCTGAATTCAATGATACGCTATTTTCGCGGTTTATATATCTCCGCTATGTTTCGGTGAAAACATCATTTAGATACTAGTTAGATTAGTCCAAATCACGAACAAAACGAATAGGTCTATCCGTTCTCCACTCCAGCTAAATGAACAAAGATACAAGCGCCGAGATTAGATTTTTTAATCAAGTAGACGTTAACGTTAAGATCTGAAGAAAATTCAACTTTTTTACACGATCGCAATACAACCTTGACCTTGACCGTAAAAAAAGAACGTATTCGCTTGCAAATAGAAGAGATGACCTATAGAAGTCAGAAGTAGACTTCGTAAAAGTTCTCTTATTCGGTAAACAAAGAAGAAAAAAAAAACAGTTTCATGCCCACATTCCGACTTTTCTTGGTTCAGGAGTCTTTTCTCTTTCTAGTGAACCGTGCCCACCGAACGAACACTGCAGCAGCAAACTCGGCAGGGTTTTTGAAACGAGGAGCAAGTGGTGGATGTCGGCATAAATAAATAGTCAGATCCACTCGGGGGTTTTAAGCAGGTTTCTAGAGCGTGGGTGGAGGAGGGTGGTTACGAACGATGAATTCTAGTGACTCGGTTGTTCATGAATTCAAACTGATTTGGTCAGTCGCTTTCTCGGTTGAGCGCAGACCATTCTTCCCAACGGGGGTTTTACTAAAAAAAAAAAAAAAAAGCCTGAAATGTAGAGATGCGAAGGCCTTCAATTTCCGTTTTCAGCAGAACTTTCCTTTCTACTAGGTAGGACCGAGGAACGTGAAAACGTTTGAATTCCAGAATATTGTCTGTTGCCCTAAAATACGGGTTAACGGATTTATTCTAAAAAGCATATCTATGAATTCCGTAAGAGAATACAATGAAACGCATTGCAGATCAAATGTTGAGAATTCGCACCAACTTTTTTTGACACATCTTCGAATTCTATTAAAGATTTATTGCCAATAATACTTGCTTCCATCTTGCTTTTCGTTGTTTTTTTTTTTACTTTCCGTAGCCTTACTCACTAGACAGGAAAGTTACGTAATAACTGTTTGGCGATTCACTGCGTGGAGGTCGTAAATGCAAGATGGAGGAGGGAATTCATGTGGAAACACTTTTGATTTGGTAACAACGTCAAAATTTGATTTGATGCAATCTCGTTCTTATATTTTAAGTTGATTAGTTATTAAATGTTAGTGATCTTAGAACTCATGAGTGTCAACACCACAGCTTCCAACGTTGTGATACTTCAGATGGCGGTGAATTCGCGGCCGTCGACGATAACGTCAGATGGATGTACCTGATGTCCAGTAAAGCGTAGGCCGATGGCATTCAAGGAAGGGCGGGCATGAAGAAAGAGACGTCTCACGTGAAAGGGTGGGGAAGCGACAGACGATTGGTTTCAGACGAAACCGAAGCCTTGGCAAAGAAGTCCTTCCCCTTCACCTTCCAATCCCACCACTTCCATTTCGAACCCGGCGTCGTGAGGAAGGCCCCCCCAGCAACATCTCGGAGGTTCAGGTGAAGTGAGATGCGAAAGGCGAACTGGTGCCTTGGCAATGGGCGAGGGGTTCCCACGACGCTTCCAAGTTGACTCACCTGGTGCTTTGTGATGGTGACGAGGATGAGAGGAAGGGAGGTCTTTTGATAACCGCGAGCCTCTGCCAACAGCTGGTCGTTCGCTGACATCATCCCATGTTTCAAAAGAACGAGACAACGCTCAAACGGTCGGGAAAGTATTCGCAGTCCGCCATTTCATACAACACACGCTTCAAATTTCTAGAGCCACGCATCACACTACTTTCCTCGCCCCCACATGCATTCGATGATTTTCATCGCTTCAGCAAATAATCGCACCAGAAATTTCCAGTTTATACGAACTAGACAGAACTAAGCCCAGTTGCCATTTGTCATTGAGCAACCATCGCATAAGTAATTGGAACATTATGGCGTCATTTTGTAAGATTTCTCAATCATGTTATAACCGTTATTAATTACCATTGTGACGTTGGATAATCATCGCGATTTTTGTAGAACGCTAACGTAATAACTCAAGCGGGATTAAGAACAAAACACCCGGACTAGAATCGATTTTAGGGGAATTATTTGTTAATTTATTGTGACATTTCCGCAATGTCATTCTCAATTGTCCGCATGACGGAATCAAAATTAGGCTTTTTTGTGAAAATATCAGCTGCGACGCGTAACTATACATAACGGACTAATCCGTTCATATAAACTCGTTAAAACAACTCAAGTTTCTACGAGGAAACTGGTAGCGCATAAAGGTCCGCAATTTATTGAGCTGCTGCTACTTATGACACAATCTTCATTTATGAGCCAACGAATAAGTACTTGATAGGAGTTAATTTTGGGGGGAGGATCGTGTTTACACACCTAGAATTGTAGGGGAACCACTGCAAAAATAGTCATCAAACGACCTAAGTTTGTTGTTGTAGTCAATTTCTGAGGTTGAGAGGAAGGGAGGTTCCTGACTACTCTATGACCACATGAACTATGATAACTATAGTTAGTTTTAGAATGACATTGCTCCTGCCTTTATTTTTACTTACTTTATTAATTAAGTACGCTGCATGTCAAATTTGAGATGATTGGGTTCAACTGTTCTACCGTGTTCAAAAACACAGCAACAGTTGGTCAAATTGTGATTTTTGGATTTACAATCCTTTAAAAACGTAATCCGCGCATCTTAATAAAACTAAACAAAAATTAATGTCAACTAAGAATGAACTTTGTAGAGCTATGAAAATTAAAAAACAAAAAATAGACCCCGTTCTCCATAAACATTCCGCTGACAAGCGTTAAACAGAAATATAAACAAAATATACTTAACACGTCGTTTTAGGAAGGTTAAATGTTTTCACAGTAAATATGACCACAAGGCGCCTTTGAACAGTCTATACCTAACTTTCGCTCTCCGAGACACTTCATTCGAAAAAAGGACTTATCGCATTTTTTCTACAGCCGCTTCAACGAGTTTGATTAAGCCCGTTGGACACTTTGAGGGAACAACTAACTTATGGCATGTCTACATACCAGTTATTTCTTTCTGTAGTCAATCACGACCTTTCTTTGTTCTCATTTTCTCAGCCCCTGATTTATACCATTCAGTTCCTTTGTTTTAGCACATTTTCCTAGAATGTTTATACGGTTACACTACTTAGTTGAGAAATTGTAATAATAAGGGCGCAAATTATGAACATTACTACATCACAATCCGTTTGGTGACATCATGGGCTAGCACAATTTGAGATTCCATGAACATGAATAATCGTGGGAGGATTAGGTGGTTTTCAGTAGCCACTATTAACAGAAACCTCAACTTAAGGTAATCATAATTAACAAATCATTCAGCCGCCGCCCGTTTTTATACACTTCAATGAATTCGTAACCGCAGCCAATATTCCAACGAACAGTTGATTGACAAGTTCCCACTTACGAGGTAAAACCCACAGATCGCCGTTCTCCTTCAATTAATTCGCGAGAAAAATTCTCTGAATAAACTTCCGGCAATTAATTTTTCGAGTGTGAAAACCCGGTTGTGCTCAAGGAAATGATTGCCATGTGTAAAGAAAAAAACTTCCGGCTCTCAATTGCGTGACCGATAATTAACTCAAGTATCGTGCGATTGGCGACACTAATTAAATGTATTTCATCTCGCAATTAATAAACCGTAATTTTCTATACGCTAAATATATTTCTGAATTGTGCCGATAAGGAAAAGTCAAAATAACTGAGAATCAAATTCATTATGGCCTGTAACACGTGTATGTTTAGAAATCCGTTTTAAACTATATCAGGGTATACTTCCATCTGTATCAGCGACATGAGCACTCAAAAGAGGTTTAACTGAATTTCACGTGACACATTAAAACGTAGCATCAAATTAATCAAGAATTTTCCAATTAATTATTGTTGATGATGAGAATTTGAATCAAATATTGGAATATAAGATCAAATATTTCACGTCACGTCGACTCGTCACCTTTTATTAATTAATTCAGACTCAGGTCATCCGAATTCTACTTTCTCCTCTCTGGGGCATCTTCCCACACTAAAGGAGATAATATACGAGGGAAATCGAACTCTTCTATCATGTTGGACGCAAGCTATTGCCGTTTTTCTCAAAATAAGATGTTCATGTCGCTGCTCGAACTGCCTTACCCCTGAAATCTTCGATGAGTGGTTTATTGTTTCGCACGACTTCATTATTTGAACTAGAACTAATTACTTTGTAGTTGAGTCTAACAAGAGTGCCGAGCTAATGTAGAGAAGAGCGAAATCTATGTATTATTTGCGTTGTAGCATAGTGAGTCTCCATAATTGGTGCGAAATGAGCAGAGGGGTTGAGGGATTAAAACTAGCTCGCTGGTTAGATGATCGAAAGAGAACGCGACTGAACTCACGAAACGAGGCCTCTATCAGTCAAAGAGAAGACAACTGGACCTTTCCGTAAATTTGACGGTCTGCCATGTATCAATTGAGTTGGGGGGGGGGGCTGTATCTCCGTACAACTTCCGGAAACATTTTTGGGGAACAAAATGTAGGTATTATTTATACCGAAATAATTGTGGAGAACGAAATGTGGGTATAGGTTGGCAAAAAACATTCAGTCAGGTTTACCAAATTCAGTTATCCAGTTACTCTGGATACATTATTTCGAAGGCGTTAAAAAAGACGATTTTTCACACATTCGGGTTGTTATCACTGTACAATGGTACGTTTGGGAAGAAAGGTATATACCGATATATAACCAAGTCGTTTGGGCAAAAAGTTGAAAAAAAGAACCCTTCGATTCACGGATTCATGGGATGGAGAAAAAATATAGAGGAACCCTGTAGAGCCCCCCCCCCCCATTCTTATCGATAAAACCCGCCATAAGCTGATGAACTGGTGTTTACGCCTTGAAAACATCACAAAAAAACCAAAAAGGTTCCATGAGAAACGGGAACTTCCTGAATGGAAGTATTAACACCAAACGACGAAGGATTGTCGAATGAACTCCGTTACTACTGCGATAGCGAATTTCGAAAAATGAGAGACGCCGCAATATTCATGGAATCCTGAGAAATACAGAAAGTTTACCGGCTACGCAGGGTTAAATAATACTCTGATGTCATCACTATTCGCAATTTACGTAACCGTAGCTATCGCTTCCAGACACATTTTGTCGATCAGTCATTCCCCCCTCCCGGCAAGAGGACGATTTTTGCCTCATTTCTTTCTTTCAGAAATACGCCAACGACCGCTCCACAAATAAAAAAAACTCCGCGGTCCTAGAACTCTGAAGACGTTGAAAGAAGAGAAGAAGGGAATACTTGACCTTGCCTGGTTCCGGGGTACCAAGGGGGGAACTGGAAGGAGGCAATGGCCTCAAGACAGTTCTTTCAGCGTGGCTCCTCCAGGTAGGTAGTAGCCAGAGAAAAGGCATCGAAGAGACTGAAAGCGGCCTTTTTCATATCCAATCCCAACTCTAACGCGATTCTCAACTTCGCACAAAAACTTTCGACGACCCTCGGAAATTTATTTTTAGAAAACTGCAGGCCGTCCCGTTCCTTAGACGCGCATTCACCGAAGAAACATAAGAAGGATCAGATAGCAGAGGCTCGCCTCACAACTTGGACCGTACTTCCAACGACAAACCCCTCACACCTCTTGATGAAGGTGATGGATGAAAAGAGAAGTTAGGTTTTGCTCTGTAGAAATAAACTGCCCGAATCTCATTCTAAATTCAAACAGTGGCGAAGAATTGGATAAACCTTACATTTTTACGATTTACGTACCTGACCTGAACACCTGATAAATCCAGTGGGTCACATCCCACTTTCCTCGCCCCTCGAGCATTCTGCGATTTTTATAACTCTAGCAACTAATTAATTCTGTTTTTCATTCAGTTAATATCAACTTGGCTAACGAATTACACAGTAACAGGTACTGATTAAGGTTCCGGAGCTTATTGAGTTGCCACTATTTACGTCACGAATTTCATTGAGCGACTATCGCGAGAAGAAAAGATTTTTGTAAACGTTGATATTTATAGTTCCAGCATTTTTGGGAAAACACCGCAAAAAAGTTGATAGAAAAAAAACGTTACGCTGAATTACGAGATTTCGAGGGACCTCTCTACTTACATTGGGACCGTTAATAAACTACCATTGTGTTAATGACTTATAGGACTAGCAACACCATTTCTGTGAGAATGCCAAGTCCCGTATAAGAAAAATTTATAATGAAATAACTGTGCTAAAGTTTATTTTCGCCGATAATTTTGACAAACCCTCGTGTTTTTCTCACAGATGAAAATTTTACGTTGCCGTTATGCCATTTGGAACAGCCACACTAAGTAGTTCGAGCCAAGGAAAGTAAAAATATCTGGTGCGTTGCAACGAACAACTTTCCTTAGCTCTACGTCAATTCACTTTGTACACGGCTAATTCTATTTAATCAATTCATTTATCACTTAGTTCCTTTGAACTTGGTCAAACAACACGTCACAGCAGCAGGAAGCGGTAGCGCTTACAGTTCCAGAATTTGTTGTGCTGCTCGTACTCATTGCAGGACCATTATTGAGCTATTGGTACACAGATAATTAATGAGGCTGTAAACACAAATTTTTTGAAGAAGGATAGTAATTACTTTTGCAGAGTTATAGGGTAAACACTTTTAGAACTGGTAGTAAGCGAAACAGCAGTAGTTGAAATTCAGGAATTTCTGGAGTAACCCCCATGTATCTCATGAGCGTTTTTAAACACTCACCCTTTAGGTATTGGATTGGACTACAATACCAATTTTTTTTAACATTCTACAAAAACTCGAGCGGAGTTTATAAGGAAAAAACCGCGCTAAAAACGCTTTTCGTCGAAAATTTTGATAATTTATTGTGCTGCTCTCGTCATTTTCCCACTAATGGGAATTTTATGGTATAGTTGCCTTAGTGAGAGCTATCAATATAAAAAATTTAATCAAAATCGTTAGAGCCGTTTTTGAGAAAAAAAATATTTGGTGTTTTGATCACTAAGATAACTATAGTTAAATTTCGGTGGATTTTGTTCATACCCTTATTTTGTCGTCCCATGGTAACCTGTAGGCTAGACATCAAGTTTCAGCTGATTTGGTACGGTTGTTTTCTCTAGAAACCGCGCTATATTCGATTTCGTCGAAAGTTTTGGTAATTTATTGTGCTGCTCTCGTCATTTTCCCACTAATGGGAATTTTATGGTATAGTTGCCTTAGTGAGAGCTATCAATATAAAAAATTTAATCAAAATCGTTAGAGCCGTTTTTGAGAAAAAAAATATTTGGTGTTTTGATCACTAAGATAACTATAGTTAAATTTCGGTGGATTTTGCCCATACCCTTATTTTTGCGTCCCATGGTAACCTGTAGGCTAGACATCAAGTTTCAGCTGATTTGGTACGGTTGTTTTCTCTAGAAACCGCGCTATATTCGATTTCGTCGAAAGTTTTGGTAATTTATTGTGCTGCTCTCGTCATTTTCCCACTAATGGGAATTTTATGGTATAGTTGCCTTAGTGAGAGCTATCAATATAAAAAATTTAATCAAAATCGTTAGAGCCGTTTTTGAGAAAAAAAATATTTGGTGTTTTGATCACTATGATAACTATAGTTAAATTTCGGTGGATTTTGTTCATACCCTTATTTTGTCGTCCCATGGTAACCTGCGGGCGAGATATGAAGTTTGAGATGAAATGGTACGGTCGTTTTCTCTAAAAATCGTTCACAGACACACAGACCATTTTCCCAAATAGTGTTTTTCGGACTCGGAGGGTCTGAAACGTTAAGATCTGAAGAAAACTTTTTTTCAGCCGATTACATAACTTTCCTTTCTACTTCGTAGAGCCAAGGAAAGTAAAAAAACATTTTTTGATGTCTTGACCACTATGATGAGTGTAGATAGTTTTCGAACGATTTGGCTCAAAACCTTATATCCATCCCATGCTCTCTCTCACACACACTCTGTTTTCAGGTTCATTTGTCAGCTTAGACGTTTGGCTGGTGACTTCCCCGTGCAGGTGCGCCAAAGGCTTGTGCAGGCTCTCATTTTCCCGTTTTTTGCCTATGCAACAGCAGCCTTCTGCGACCTAAAAGGCAGGGAAATTAACAAGTTGCAGAAGGCGCAGAACGGGGCACTGCGTTTCGTGATGAGGCTTCACTGGGATGAGCACGTAACGCCAGCCTATAAGAAGTTGGGATGGCTAAAGATTGCCGAGAGGAAGAAGTTAGCCATTGCGGTTCTCACTTTCAAGATTTTGAAGTTCCGTAAACCAGACTATTTGTTCAGGCAATTATGTACATGTCAGCAGTGCAGGATAGAAGTACGCGCAATACGGTAAGAGTGTGGAAGGTGCCTGCCCATCGCACAATAGCATATGAAAGATCATTCGTCTGGCAGGCAATCAAGGTCCATAATGAAAATGTGAACCTGTTTGATTTTTCTCTGAAGACCGAACAGCTTAGAAATATTTTCAGAGACAAGTTAATAGCGGGATATGATTGGTGAATGTTATTTATTGTGTTTGTTTCTTTGTGTAATTATTGTGTATAGATTCTTCTTCGCTTATTCTAAATAGATTTCTGTAGAAAACCAGATTGTTAACAAAAGTAAAGTGAACACTACCGAGGATTATATGAGGGTTATATGTAATGGCAAATTTCTCGATCCCCAGTGTATAATGTGTTGATGTAAGATGGTTTGTTCGTTGTGTTTGTGTATGTTAGTTAAGGTAGTTAGTGCGCTGCTGAGAGGAGGAGGAATATCCAAGTACTCTCTCCTCTAAAATAGCAGCAGTTGTGTTTATGTGTTCGTATGAGTGTAATGTATTTTGGCATGAATGAGGTTGGTTATTGTGTATATTAGTTTTAGTTTGTGTGCTGCTGAGAGGAGGAGGAATATCCAAGTACTCTCTCCTCTAAAATAGCAGCAGTTGTGTTTATGTGTTCGTATGAGTGTAATGTATTTTGGCATGAATGAGGTTGGTTATTGTGTATATTAGTTTTAGTTTGTGTGCTGCTGAGAGGGGAAAGAATATACGAGTACTCACCACTCTCAAATAGCAGTAGGCGTGAATGTGTTGGTATGAGTGTAATTTATTTTGGCATGCACGGTGTTTTGGTATGATTGAGCTTGCTATGGGAAGATAAATTTGTCACGTTAGTGGAAAAGTATGTAAAACAGTGGGGCAATGTAAATTTGTATGGCCTTATGACCCTAATTTCCCCTGGTGGATAAATAAAAAGAATCAATCGATCAATCTCTCAATCGGGTTCACGAACACAGATCATTAGCTCAAACGGTGTTTTTCGAACTCAGAACTCTTTGTAACTAGTGAAAGTCAACGTGAAAGGACTGGTGACAGAATTTTTCATTTGTCTTCCCTTGACCAATACAACCTCCTCTGCAGAACGCCAGATTTCTATCATAGGGTTAAGGTACACAACGATGAAACAGATATACATCCACGAACGGTTTTGGTACGCAAATAATCAAAATGAAAACATTTCGACTTCAGCTTTGATAATAATTTTCTCCCTATTTCGCTTTGATTTGTGGGAAGAGCCGATGGGCCACGAAAAAAAAGTCTGAAGAGCCTCTGGCAGCAACCCAACGTCAGTAATTAAATGTATTCCATCACTTATGCGAGTTTAATGGGGCTGTCACAATAAATTCGGGAACTCTCATTTAGTATCGGCTCCGTATAATAGTAGAAGACTATTTGATATAACGAACTTTTGTCGAGGCTCCGAGGGCGCAGTCGATTTGAGAGGTTTGGCCCATTCAAGGCACAAGACAGCCTCGTTTTTGGTAGTTCTCATCGAAGAAGTTTTGATGTTTTCTACCTCAATTTTGTAACCATCGTGGTAAATATAAACCAGTCTTCGCCCTATCTATGTCTTCCACTGTCATTACCAAGGCACGTAAGGGGCAGTCACCTCGAGATCGATGGCGTTGACCAATGTTTGAACCTGGGCTCACAATTCCTGCTATTAGCTGTCACTTGAGAGCTGTTGGCGCTTGAAATCTGGTTGGATGTCACGAGTGAAATCCTAAATGCCGGTTATTATTGTCCTTCGCTCGCCCGATGGCGTCTCGACTGTATTCAACATTTATAAGGGCAGTTGGACGCCACCTACAGACACATTCCGATTTAACTGGAGAGGGCGATTTTTGGGGCTGGCCTTGTGATTTCCAACGACAACACCAAAGTATCTTGAAAGTTTAATCAAAAGCGTGAGAGACTCCCCCCCCACAACCTCAAATCAATGTAAATCGCTCATACGCTTACTTTCGCGCATTCAAAAAATCACAACAAAAGAAAAAAACGAACCGGCCCATAAAACTCAGCCGTTCTCCCGCAATTCGAACTACACATACATACAACACGCGCAGAAATCAGTTATTTCGATTCAGATGGCCAAAACCTTAATTATCTGAAATATCTGAAAAAGACTATTTTCTCGAGTCGATTGGAATACACTCTCCACTTTTTCGCACCAGAAAGTAAAAATGTAAGGGAGAGTCGTGGACTTCCTCCGGCATTACTCGTTAACTTTGGCATACACCTAATGATTTTCAATTATTCGTGAGATTGCTTCCGATTATTGACACATGGATGCCACACTTTTTTTTCACCCGAAAACTACGAAAGTATCGTAAGTAACCAGTTACAAGTAACCTGAAGTTTTTCAAGTTCGTATGTAATGAGTGAAAATATAAGATTAGTAGCGAGAATGTATGTGGAAATGGGGAAAGTTGTGGCCCCAGGCATTTAAAGTTCTGTTTCATTATTTCTGTCGTCTTCCTTCTTCCCTATTTTACTTCCATTTTCTTTCTTTTTTTGCTCGTAGCTCATTTAAAAATGTGCAGATTTTATGCACTGTCTCCTTCTCTACCCGAAACCCAGTCTACTCATTCAATACCTTTAACATTTTCGACCAGACGCTTCGAACTTCGAAGCTTCCAGGGCCAAACTGAGGACGACGGCGCAATGAAGAATCGGTAAAACGTGTCTTCTTTCAACGTGTTTCGTGCTACTCTTCCTTTAGCAATTTAAAACAGTGTTGTTTAGGATAAACCATGTTCAAAGTCATGTACTCACACGCATAGATATAAATATGTGGTTTGCGTAAATATCACTGTATCCACGTTCCGAGTGTTTGCCATTTTTCCTTCTGGTTCACCATTGTGATTATACATAAATAAACACTCTTTCGTCACGCTTTTATTCTAATCTTGCTATCCCACGCGCCAATATATTTCCATCGAACTGAATCATAAAATAAAAGAGGCATCAGTTTGGGAAAACGGTATGTCGCAAACATCATACCGCTTGTGCACCGGGAATAGAGAGCGAAACGCGCAGACACAAAATAGATGCAACCAGAGAGTTTCAACATTACACTGTCGTCCCTAGTTCGGAACTTGAAGCTTCCTCGTCACCTCAAGACGGGAAGAAAATTTTCTAAATATAAAACAGAACGACGGAAATGAAATGCATGTGAATTGAGGGGAAGAAGAGAAGGGATAACGGAGGCATAAACGCTAACGGATAACCGGATTACTATGAATTTTCGACCCGGTAGTAGGCATCAGTAATCAATTGACGGCCTGATGACAATTACTCGCACTGAAAACGTTCTATAAATATTCTGTTTCTCTCAATAAATACCCAACAAGTCTCCAGACCTTGAAACTTGTAGAAGCGCCGATATTTCGTATTATATAACAGTAGTGTTTGCGAATTGATAGTTAGCACTGAAGAATGACCAATTTCGGCGTTATCAAAGGATAGAATTTCAGTATCAAACCAAGGTTTCGTGAAAAATAACATCGAAAAAAGACAGTAAATGACTAAAACAATGCAACTTCTAATAAATTGCGTGTAAACAAAATCGGAAAATAATGTAGTTAGGCCATTTTAAGAGAAAACATAACATATACACAATCCCTCAAATAAGCCGTACAAAAATTTGAGGTATCTCCAGATCGAAAGGTATTGCGGCGATAATAATAAAAGCGGTCGGCCTACAAGCGATTTAGCACAGGAAGTGGCGAGTTGACACGCAAGAAAGCTAACGTATTTTTGACGGGCAACAATTTCAACGGATAAACAAAAATTCGAATGATAAGTTTCATATCGCCAATTGAACAAACTCGACAAGTGTGAACCGTGAGGGCTTTACAGCCGTTTACACTAAAACTGAATAATAATTAGTGGGGCAAAAAAAGAGGCCACGTTCAGGTCACCAAAAATCAGTGGCAGTGGGCGGATGGATACTCGTTACCTGCGGCTTTGGCGAACTACGGGATCGCCATCTTACGAAAACTTAGGTACTTTATCTAACGTTATAAGCAAATGAAACACGAAAACCATGAAATTATTTTAATAAAATTATTGGTAACTTACGGAACAAGAGAAAGAAGGACGATGCCCAAAGGCGAACAACGTGCACTGCAATCTGAAACGAGTTTATTGAAATTGACTAACAGAGCGCACTGTTGTCGTTCTTCTTCTTCTTCACTATCTACTTTCTCAACCATTTTCCCACGAGGAAGAAATTTCACCTTCAGTAGCATAAGCTTCTAGGCGGCGATGATGAAAGTCAAGTGATTAGCGATGATAAAATAAAAAATTAATTGAATTCAAGTGATCACTGATGATAAATTCGCAAAATAAATTAGCTACTTGATAGATATAAGGCACTCGAAAACAATTACGTTTTCACTAGCACGAGCATTGAACAAACCTTTCTCAATCATTAACGTTTTCAAGTCACCAGAGCCCACCAATATCCCATGAGTGGTTTGTGGACCACCAAACTTTTCTGCTGAAATTGTATTGCAACAGCCACTGTAACACTTATTTCCTTTCTGACGATTCATTAAGGCAGTCTTTTATTACTCATAAGATGAATGCTCTTTTGCGCAGTTCTTCTGCTCTGGGTCCAGTGCATTTTCTCTAGAACCAAGTTCCTCTGTTTCTTCACGTGAGCCTTCCTATGTATCTTTGTATGCAATCATGCCTGGGTATTTCTAGGCCTCACTGGCACATAGAATGACAGCTGGTCAGCTGGAGGATTGGTATATACTCAACTTTCCAATTTTGGCTAGTGTCCACAAGTGTTGGTAATTTAATAAGCCCATGTTAAATAAGTTTAATAACGGTTATAAAATAATTTGTGGCAACATGAGGAGTTCTGCAATTCAAATTACTGCTCTTTCGTTGAGTCACTTTTTTAAGCACCTCCTGTGCAATTCCAGATCAGTAAACACCAACCACACTACACCAAAAATCGTGTTAATTCCGTGAATAAGTTTTAAAATGGTTACTCAGTAGTTGTCCATAAATAGGGACAATACAATAAATGCCCTATGCACCATCTGATTCTATGTATGACGTTTAGTCCAGTCAAGTAAAATGTAAGAAGTAGATAAGGCTCTGATCATTCGCACTAATGGCTGATAGTTACCACTGACAGCTGCTTCGTGCCTGAGTTCTCCTAAATTCAAATTGAATCGTACTTGTATGGAATCGAACTGCTAATTTTTCACTTAGTCATTTACATGCTGCAATCCTTCGTCCCTCATAACAAGTGTCTCATGAAACCGCTTCCGTTCTATTAGTTTTCTTCCCCTCCGACTTTAAAGCTTCATTTGCGTTATTATTATAGCATGGAACATGCGTCAGCCTTCAAATAACTGCCAGAAAGCGTCACGTTGGTAGGCAATGAAATCATGTCACAAAATCCCTCTCCTAACCTCATTAATTTTCTGTGGCACTACGCACACTTGGTTCAGTTTTCCTGTTGTCCTTGTTTATATTCCCGTTAACGTTCGCGCTAATTCATTGGTTTCATTCACGGTTACGCCTGAACTTCTTAACTGTTATTATGTAGTAGAGATAAAGTTACGATGGATAGTTGAGCCTCTGTAGCACAGTATTTTTACCCCAAGCTCATATAAACTGTGTGAAAAACATTCTTTTACTTGATAAAGGGATGAAAATTGCTTAATGTATTGTGGAGGGGGGCTGAAGAAAGAGGTGTGACGCGTCGCACCAGACTGGCTGAATATGTCATCAGTGGAGAGCAGATTGAATAGCCTGCCATCTAGCGAATTCGATCAAAATCTCGTTAGGTCTGATTCATGAGGGAAGGTGACGTTGTTGTAACCTTGTTCTGGATGTTATTTGTACATAACTCGTCTCATTTTCTACGGTCAAGTCCAGCAAATGCGTAGTGCTGTAAATTTCGGTGTTCCGCCCGCCTATTCGTCTCTTTGTGTCGCATTTATCTCTTAATTACGTCTTGCTTTTTGCATGATTCTGATTTGATATGAAGCGCAGTTGTGTCGAGGCTTAACCTTGTTCCCTGCATCTGAACTAGAAGTACGTTCTCTCTCTATAGTTCGCAATTTTTTGATCGGAATCGCATAAAACCCTTCATATTTCTCTTGATGGCTGGTCGAAGTAATTACGGTTCAATAAACTCCGAGCGAGTGCCGTCGGTCGGCTTCTCAGGAGGACAGAGGATCGACACCAGAGCAGTTAAGGAACTGGCAGAGAAGGTGTCGTCTAATATCAATCAGTTGAACTCAGCAAGGAAATCATTGGAGCAATGGCAGAAATCTTTGGGTACTTTGAAGGACTCACAGGAACTTAGAAATAAAATGTAAGTAGATTTATGATAACATAGTCGCTTTTGCCTTTTTTCTTGTAACTATTTCAAGGTAAATGTCTCTTCTAATTTACACTCATGACTTCATTTCGTATTAATTGACTTTTAGACCAAATTTGCGTGTGTTGTCTCTTCAAATAATAGCTATTAATTGAAATACAATCGCTAGGAACGGACGTTGCAACATTGAAGGAAATACCCTCTCGTTTCGATTTGCCTTTGTTACATTCAGCCACTTCCTGGATTGTTAATCGTTCGTTATTTCCTCGCAAAATGAATTTCGTTGTAAGTTCGCTGTATCTTGGGGTCATTCCTAACGTCTAAAAAACATTTTGGAATTTTCATTTTTTGGAAAATTGTTCGCGTTTATCTCCTATCAGTTGACAAACAACTCCTTCCATTGTGTCAACGTTTAGTTTATCGTTCGTTCTTACTACGTAACGTTCTTATAGCTCCCTTGTGTGGATTTGTGGGTTCTATGTAATGAATCCCCCACAAACTTGGTGCCTTGAAGTTACATAATCGTCTCCATTACCTTGAAGCGCCCGGTTAAGTTTTAAAGTCCCGTCCCTGGTCGGTTTCCTAAGCTTAGGATTTGATAAGTTGAAACCCTAAGTTAAATATCGGTCGCTTCGTTTTGGAATTGAGAGATAGTTATGAAAGAAATTTGAACGAAACCATGTCCGAAAATTGTTGGTTACGTAATAGCATTTTTACTTTCCTTAGCCCTTCGATGTACGAA
Source organism: Pachypeltis micranthus (assembly GCA_020466155.1). Classification (NCBI taxonomy): domain Eukaryota; kingdom Metazoa; phylum Arthropoda; class Insecta; order Hemiptera; family Miridae; genus Pachypeltis; species Pachypeltis micranthus. The sequence continues at coordinate 22,632,700 of CM035770.1, read as the reverse complement.
GGGATGTTACGTAATCGGACTGATTTTCCTTGTCAAGTTTTGAGGTCTACTGAATTCAAACAATGTCATTTGAGTAATAGTCTAATGATTCGTTGAGGCAGCCTCCTCGCTTTGGACACTGGACTGTGGTGATTATCTTTAGGAAGTTGCTAAGACTGCTTCTTTGGGCGTATTGGCTGTGGAAGGTTGACTTTATGGGTAGTGTTTCACTCTGATGTGGGTGTTTCGTTAAGCCTCCTACGTAGCGTCCCGTATGCATAATCTAATTAATCACTTTTGGAGACAGAGTAAAATTTCGGATGGAATTGCTTTTTTACGACAGAACTCTTACACTACGGACTCTGACTGTTAGTAAAATGGGGTGTCAAGGGCGTCTCAGTAGTAGAGGCGCCACAAAATTACGTAGATGCGCCGTCAACAAGAACTTCAGAAAGTTGAACAAGAAGGGCCAGTTACAGTCAAGGCTGTATGAATAGGTTTGTTAAATAACCTGGGAGGAAGTTTAGGTGGTGTGCAGGATTGTAAGGGGGAGTTGAGAAGGCAAGCAGAGGCCCATGAGAAGCAGTGAGCTGCATAAAGCAGTTGTACCATTCGTTAAAAGACAGTGATAGGGGTAGGAAGATGAGGCGGAGCATGCAAGCTCTGAGTATTCCACTTACATGCATAGAAAGCCCAGCACAGCCACCGACTGGAATTTAAGAGAATGGTGGCTCAGATATGTTCGACACCTGCATTGAAACTGATGAACCACATTTCGATTTGAAATTTGCAAGAGTGAGCTCTCTATTCAGCTGAAATCTCCCATCCTGTTCGGATACATGAGACTTTGAATGCTGGAGCAGTGCAAGAGCACCGATTTTAGGATTGAAATAGGGCGAGGGCAGCATGAGAAACAGATGAGACTCTATTAATATGTACCGACTGACTCCCACTAAAAGACACTTGGCGATGTTAGTCTTGTGGTAAGACGAAGGTCTCATAATCCGGCGGAAGTTGGGCTCGCGATCGCTGTTATTTTTGCCTGAGTCTGCAGATCTTCAAACATCTCCAAACCCCCCCCCCCTTCCCCACAGTACCAATAAGTTGGGCAGAGGCCAAGCTGGAAAAAGGCACACCCAAGTAAATGTACTGACATACTTGTGCAGGAAATCATTGTCAGGTGGCCTCTGGTGTATTTCTCAATGTTGCTGATGAGCAGAGTGAATAAAAGAGGGCTGGGCAAATCAGTCACTCCAAACCATCTGGGGCGAATTCCCTGGAACAGAGAACCATTGGCACGATTGTAACAGAAGAACTAAGTGGTAATCAGTTTGCCATTAAAACCCAGCGAAAACAAATTACGCCTCAAGATGTTGTGATCCACTCCATCGAATGCTGTTCTAAAATCAATTAACATAGTGGAGGCAGAGAGTGATGACAATGGCTGCTGAGAGGCAGAAAATATGATCCTGCCTACTACAACTAACTTTGATGCCACTCTGATTTAAACACGGCAACTTAGCACCTCCGTCTTCAACTAGTCGATACCTATGTGCTGTTTTTCATAAATGTTCCTCTGACAGTATTGTGAACATAGAGCAGAGAGAGAGAAAAAAGTGTTTTGGAACGTTTTCTAATTTTCCACAGCTGATGCAGTCTGAATTAGATAAACCTGATGGATTATTTCTTAGCAGTCTAATCCTTTGTAACCATCCTTCGTATGTATGTATACTACAAACTAATCGATAAATGAGACTCGTAACGTTTTTTTTTCTATGCGCTTAACGAGAGTACATCATACAGAATTCACAAGTTGGTTGCAGAAGTTGTGTGTTGCTTCGTACAACATTATTTGAAACTGAGCAGGCTTTCTGTTTCTCGACCAGAAATAGAACACTAGGTACTGTTGTGACTAGCACACTAAATTCGAACTTGAATCTATCACATGGCAGATCTCATGAACCGTGAAGACATAGGATTCTTCCAATAAGCCGCTTAGATGACCTGGAAAGTTGTGTGAACCCCTCTCAACTGACGTGTTTTGTGCAAACGTTTTCAGCAGTTGCGCGTCTTTGTTCCCTTCCTCGGAATAATAATTAAGCGTTTGGCTGTGCGTCTTTCCATAGGGAAATTAATTCTTATCTTATCTCAGTTAGTCATATTTTAGTCATCTTCCGAGTCAACATAGTCGGGAAAAGAGGTTGAGTCACGTATTTAAATCAGTTGACGAAGTTAGAGCAAACGCAGAGGCACTGAACTAGAAAGCTCCTCGTTGTAAATGGCGAGACATCACACAACCGCCTAATATCTATTTTCGTCGAAATTTTGGAAAATTTATTGTACCGCTCTCGCCATTTTCTGGCGGTTGAAAATTTCACAGTGATGTTACGTAATTGATACTATCCATAATAAAAATTTTACCGAAATAAAGCAGTTTTGAAAAAAAGAGGTGTTTTGATTATGCGCTATGATAATTATAATTAGTTCTTGAGCAATTTTTCCCACATTCTTATGGGAATTGGTTTGGATTAGCCGTTCACACAGTCGTGTTCACCATTTAAATTGTGTGTTGGACCTTTGAAAGTCTGAAGAAGAAAAAATGAACAAACACAAAAAGGGCGAGTTACTGTAGCTTCTGTACAATTTGAACGTCCCTTGGATACTTATCAAGACGACAACGCGCTTCGTTGACATAATGGAACTGTCAGGATCTAAACTCTGAAAAGAGCTGTAAATAGTGCTCAGTTGCCTTATTAATATTTATGCGCGTTTACTGCAGTCTATTCTGAAACATTGTCGCTCGAATTTTCAGTCAAAATGCAGAAACTAACATCAATGGCACCGTCACGCAAGCAGCGCAAGACCTCAATAAATTGAACAGCTCAGCTCGAGGATCGGACAAAACTATGAAACTACAGATCTCAAAACTTAATGAAGAGTTCAAATTAACGGTGGAGCTCTGCAGCAAAGCACAAAAGGTATTTAACAACCATTTTTTCTAGAGAGTTCTCACAAAAAGCGCAGCTACTGCAGTCGCGTCAAAAATGAATCCTAGGTTTGAAATTTCCTGAAATGGTTTGTATATTCATATAAATGTTTGATATTCGTATCTAGATGTATAAATTTGGCTGAACAAAGTGGAAAATGAGAGAGCTTTAAAAAAATATCAACGTAGTTGTACGAGCTTTCAACTTTTTGCTGTGAGAACTGTACGTAATTACAAGGGGAGTTATTTCCTAGCACAGTCTACACCCAAAACATAACGAAACATTCCTGGTCAACTCGAATCATATTTTCTTTTGTTATGAAGATATAGTGCAATTTGTGTTATGGGATGAATTGAGGTAGAGTCGTACTTTCCTAACTTTAAAAACCTTAAACATACCATTCAAAAGCTCATCAAATTTCCTAAAAAGTTGTACTCTAAAGTTTGGTAAAGTCAAAATGTTGAATTTATTGACAAACATGATTTTTAGTGGATTTTTTTCGTCCTGTAAAGCAACGAATGTCAGCTGAACTTCTTACTTTAACAAAGTTTCAAACGGTATAACTACCAATTTAATTCCAGTATCCGAAAGGTATGAAGTGTGATTGTGAAAAAAAAGAAGAAAAGTGAGGTTTTCAGGTTTATATGTTTTGAGATCTAAAACAAAAGAACGAAACATGAATGATTTGCAAAAAAAACTGATTTCGAGAGAATGGCTGTACTGATTGAGTTGGTCTTTTTTATGTGTATGAGGTTGTGAATGCACTATAGTAAGTGTTTGAACAGTTTTCGTCGATGGATAGAGGGAGGGGAATGTACTAAAAACAATGATTTTTGTCGAAATCGGCCCCCAACTGTTCTAATTAAGCATTCAAATTATCTTCTACTAATCAGTACCTAACTTTTGTTCTATATAAATATCACAATTAAAAATTAGGTGAAAAGGTTCAAGCCTATGAATCAGAAGGATTTTTAAAAACTTTCTGAGCAAATGGCTTTAATGGTTTACATTCACTTAAGGTGTCGTCGACTAGCCTACATATTTTTTCAGTAGACGTCCTTTAAATGGGGGATGAAATCCAAAATGTGCCAAAAATCGTGTTTTGGTTTATTATTCATTCTGAATAATAACCCTATGTTTTCGGTCACGAAAAATTTTTTACAACCCCCCCCTCAAAATTTGATACTTTACGTTTCAAGGCATGGAGATTTCAAATTTGCAATGTCCGTCCGCCGTCCGGGCCGTTTTGTGCCTTTAACGTGGTCTAAAAAATTCGTTCTTTTGCCCAAAAATCCGATTTGGTATCTAGTTGTGCCCGCCATCTCGGCAATTCGATCGGACGAAGCCCGTGGTTTTATTGGGCAAAAAACGGTTAAAAAAAATTAACGAAACGCAGTACAATGCGGGAGCTACAGCGTTTCGTCGTTTGAACTCCCTCCTGCCCTACCCGTCTCATTAAAAAAGCAACCGCGCACCTCCCGCTCGCTTCCCTCCCAACACTCAACTCCCCCCGGGTTCGTTTCGAGCGCCCCCGTTCCAATTTCCCCGACGTTTTGCTTTTAATACGATTCAATTTTTTTAGATTCTTTCGTTTCATTCTCATTTTGTTTTTTTTCATAGATTTTTGGTTAAATTTTGATATTAGTATTTAGCGTGCATGTTTTCATATTAAAATTCAGTTTTTTCTAGATACTTTCGTTTTTTTGTTGTTTATTGTAATATTACGATTCAGTTCTTTTCCACCTTTTTTTGGGTTTCATTATATTTTTCGATGCTGAATCGAACAGGATGGGTCTCGGAGCATTAATGCTAGGTCAAGCTGATTATCCGAATAATAAACCGTTGTGTAATAATTTGCAGGGTTTTGTATTTTGCACAGCTAATGCATAACTTGATTTGAAAGCAGATCGTCTGTTAAATGACCGTCTTTCCAATTTTCTCAAGGAACGGTTCTAAAGATGTTGATGAAATTCAGAGGGTACTTTCAGTTAACTAGTATCTACGTCTTATTCACCGTAAATGTTTCGGTAAAAATACGTTGAACGAGGTTCTGAGCTTCATTTCGTGGTGTACGAATATTCGCCCTACACGAGGGATGCGCTCTGGCAACTTTTGCGTACTTCGCTTATATTGGGAGCCTAACGTTACTAATGACAATAATTTGAAGAAGAAAATGTGCAATTTGAACTAGATGATTACTCAAGGATCTGTACATGAACCCTGAGCTGTTACAAATTTCTTCTAACTCTTCCTAGCGGTTTTCAAGTCCTGTGTCCTAACATTGAACTAAAGGAGAACTAAACTTGTTTTAAAAAATTGTAAATACAATATTCAAGTAGAACTGTCGATACCTTATATTTAGATAGAAATTGAAGACTAAAGGTTGCATCTGGATATCGTGTTCGATCTGCATCGATAATACTGCCAATCGTTTTGTTCATTTTTCTCGGTAGTTGGCTTTGGAAAAGCTGAGGACCACTTATCTTCCTTCGGAAATTGCTCTGATGGAGTCGTCCACATCCTCTGAAGGGCCGGCCTATCTACAAGCTGGAAGCACGACTGCAGAGCAGCGTCAAGCAACCAGCGCTGTGGAGTTTGAAACCGGTCTTCTAAGAGAGAGGGAGCAACAGATAGCAACAATTGAGAAGAATATCATAGATATCAGTCAAATCATGAATGAACTGGGGTCTCATGTCAATAAACAAGCAGAAGATATCAGTGAGTTTTTTGGTTTTAACTGTCTAAATCAATGCAGGGGCAATATTGATTGGGGAGAGGTCTTTTGTGTTGATATTATAACCCCGAGAAATGAATGATGAACAATAACATTTGCTAACGCCCAGTTGTGAATTTCTCTCTATTTTCCTTGGCTATTTACGTCAACCTTCCCCCTTTCCATTATAATTTGAAAATTTCCTCTTTGGCTTTCATAATCGCAATGGCTCGTAATTACCCATTTCAAGGTGAAGGCTTAAACCACCTGCCCCTCTTACTATCTCTATTATCAGGTTGGTAATAACACCAATAAAATATTCAGTAAATATACTGAATACTGTCGAGTGCAAATGACTAATTCTTGGCAATAAGCTGAGCCAAGAATTTATTCAGATAATGTAGAAGTTTAACACATACATTCATTAGCACGAAATCTATGTATGTTAGTTGAATAGTATTGAGAATGAATGTAGGAGGGTCTCTTATAGAATTTTGCCAGCGTGTGATTGCAATTTAACTGAAATTAATTGTTGGACATGTTGAGAATGGGGGCCTTTAACTATGATTCTTACGAATAACAACCCACCTCCTCCTAAGTGGGGTGGTTCCAAGAAGAGCTCTACACCCAGTATTACTCGTCCTCTTTGGGGCTCTGCTCCTTGGTCGTCTAATACGAGGGACGTCCCAAACGTAAGTTCCGCAGTGCTGGGAAAAATCGAAAACTCAACCAAATTGAAAAAAAAAAATTATTCGTAAAGGTACGGATCTACTTTATTTTTCGACGTAGTCGCCATTCCGATTGATGCATTTTTGGTACCATGGTGCCAGTTTACGTAACCCCTTGTCGTACCATTCTGCTTCATTTTGTTTGAAGAATTCCGAGACCGCGGCTTCGAGTTCGGCGAACGAACGGAACTTTCTTCCGCCCAGGTGGACTTTGAGGAAGGGGAAAAGGAAAAAGTCACTCGGTGCAAAGTCTGGAGAGTATGGGGGGTGGGGGAAAAGATCCCAATCAAATGTTCCAAGCAAATTTCGGTCAAGAGGCGAGGCACCCACCTTGCACACACTTTCGAGAACTTGAGATAATGATTCGGTGTACTGAAGAACGAGTCAATTGATGTTTGTTGTGCACTTTCTCGACAATATCACTTAGAGTAAAGCGCGCATCTTCCTCCAAAAGCTTGCGAACTCCAGAAACTGCGTCCTCTCCACGAGAAGTGGAAGAGCGCCCACTTCGCTGTTCATCGTGCACACTTTCCCGCCCTTCCAGGAAACTTCTCTTCCACTTACGGACCATTTCAATGCTCATGACCCCTTCTCCATACGCTGAAGAGAGTCTGCGGTGAATTTCGGGCACAGAAACATTCTCAAAAACTAAAAAACGGATCACCGAACGGATTTCACAATTTGACGGGTTTTTCAATGTAGCAGCCATGTTTACACTGGTGCTGATAAGCCGCAACAAGTGATAGCAACATAAGAAAAATTCAGTGTTGCCACCAGATGTAACACGAAGTATCCCCGTTGGAATTTTTTCCCTACGGCATTTTCCCACGGATTTACAAATGATGGGAACTTACTTTAGGGACGTCCCTCATAAATCAGCTCTCGCTCTATTGTACTGCAGTAATGTCGTGTAGAACGTTTGACACACCTTCAATAGTTGGCTAGCTGCTTAATCCTCAGCTCACAAGGCCTCCTTATTACAAGGCAAGGCCGTGGCCTGTGCATTCTCATGGATCAAACAAGCCTAATGCCAGAATGATCGCTGGCCTGCCCCATCTTTTGACTGCACGTACGCCTTTTCCTCACCTCAGATCAACTTTCTGCCTTCTCTGATGTGTGGAAGGGACCAGTAAGCCTCGGCCCATACAATTCAGTTCAACCCCTGAAAAAAGTTGGGTTCCGCATCAACAGTATTTCCCCATCCCTCTCCCATCTTCACAATTCATTCTGTTCTTCGCTTGTGTTACGTGTGTTCATACAATTTTTTGTTTTTCCACCCTTGAGCTCTCCTCATTCTGGAAGCTTCCATTACCTTTAACCCATTTATTTTACACCTTTTGAGCACAAAGCTCAACATTAATTTGAAAACAGTTATGACCCTGTTTTTGGGATGTCAGGGAGAGTACCGACCGCATGGTCCCTCCCTCAGACCCCACAGGTTAGAAACAAATTGGGATGGGTGAACTACCTTCCAGCGCCCCAGGACCATCACAATGTCCACAGGGCAAGCGCATTTCCCACCTTTTTCAGGCCTTGCTCTGGATGGGAATTGGAATGCTCAGTTCTACCTACCTTGCCCTGTGGAGGCAGCCACCTATTGTGGCCCAACCGATGATGCACGAGTGCAAGGCCGTGGGCTGTGCATTGCCATGGTACCATGTTTGGATCAAACAAGCCTAATGCCAGAGTGGTCGCTGGCCTGCCCCATCATCTGACTGCACATACGCCTTTCCCTCGCCTCAGATCAACTTTCTGCCTTCTCTGTTGTTTGGAAGGGCCCTAGTAAGCCTCGGCAGAGGCCACTCATTAAACAGGGATTCATATGGTGTACATCTGGTTTCCATCCCCTGAATTTGAGGTACGAAGATAAATCAATTTCGATGGTTAGTCATCATCATTGGTATCAGCTCTTTTTTGTTTATTTTAATGAGTTTCAAGAATTTTCTCACTCGTAAGCAACTACTCTTGAATCTCCTTCACCATACCAAATGTGTCAGTGTTGGAAGATACGGCCTCTAGGTAGATTCGATGTTATCAACTATTTCTCACTCAACCTATGCAACTTGTAAATAGTCATAGGATGAGTTGTGATGTGTTTCAGGAGTTAGCACCAATTTAGCGGTTCTTTGAGTGGCTGAATGCCTGTTTTCAGTGTTCATTAGGCTTCTTGCGATTTTTTTTTAAAAATGAATCAGCGTATTTCCTGTACGTACTTGTGCGGGGTCTAATGTTGTTTTGGTTTCAGATTCCATTGAAAACGCGACTGAAATGACTCGTGACCACGTTATAATGGCTCAACAGGAGTTGGAAAAGGCTAACACGTATCAGGTGCGTTCATGTCGGTTTAGCCCAAGGGCCAATTTCACCCGAGTTATTAATAAATGTTTACTTTTAGGCCGTTGATTTGAGTAGTTAAAGAGCGATGTCGAGTTTCACGAACATTGGTTTCGACAAATCGGAGGTTAAATGGAGCAAATCAAGTTAAAAATATCCTGCCAATCTTGGCGAATCAGCGTTTTTAATAGACTATTTGCCACCGTTGACATTATCGGTATTTCGGTTACGTCCACAAATGTTTTTGTGCACGAGAGGATGAACCTATTTATTTTATACTCTTCTTTTACCAATTATTTATGGCTATTCCTACATCCTCCAAAATGAGTCTGCTGAAACTAGTAGAGTATAGCATATTTTGGTTGGTGTCAAAAAAAGAAATCCACGAGGACGAATGTCGATCAGAGAATTTTGAGCTTGATGAAGACGATTTCTTGACGAGTCTTTCTAAAGCTACCTCGGCCAAGTTGAGCATAGGCTCGAAATATTCAAGGTTCCGAAGAAAGATCGCGTTGTAAAAGGGAATGGGCGCACGTTAATGAATTAAGTAAAGGGGTAAAAAGCGAAGATAAAATATATATATTCAGTACGTTAGTAACAGAATTATTGTTGGAGAATGTGATAAATTAGCAGCGACACAACAAAATTAAATAAGCTCAAAACGGAATAAAAGATAAACAAAATTCATCAAAGAGAATCACTCCTAGCCCTAGCTGAGCATGCCAGGAGTTGAAAACGTCGCAGTTTTTACTTTCCGCTACCCGAAGGGAAGGAAAGTATAGTAATCGGCCCAAAAAAAAATTTGGGTTTTCTTCAGATCTTTACGTTTCAGACCCTACTGAGTCTAAAAAACCTAATTTCGGCGCGTGATCCGTGTGTGTCTGTAGTTCGATTTGCGGGAGAACGGCTGATCCGATTGAGCTGGTTCTTTTTTTGTTTTTTTCTTATTTTTTATAGACACCAAAACAAGGTTATGCACGATTTCGGCCGACGGGAAGGGTGGTGGGGGACGAAAATGTACCAAAAACTAGGGTTTTTCGCATTTTTCTCGAAAACGGGTCTAACGATTTTGATTAAACTTTCAAATTATCTTCTCCCAATCAATATCTAACTTTTCTTCTTCATACATATCTCCATGAAAATACGGTGAACGGAGATATAGGCCCATGAAGCAAAAACAGGTTTTTTACGCTTTTTGGCAAAACGGCTTCGGCGATTTTCACCAAACTCACAGGATGTTATACCTATATGTGATACCTACATATTGTTCTGAATAAATGTTCCTCTGACAGTCCATTGAGCAGAGATAAAAATCAAAATGTGTCGAAAATAACGTTTTTTCGAACACTTCCGTAAATTCCAGGGTAACTGCTTCACCAGATGTGATAAATTCCAATGGAGTGTCTTTTAGTCTTCCATACCAACATTTCGTTCTCCATAATTATTTCTGTATATATATGTTGAACGGAGATATAAGCCAAGTTAACTCAGAAAAGGAGATTTGTCGAATATTAATTTATCGGTATTCCAATTTTCTCAAAAACGGCTCTAACGATTTCGATCAAACTTTCGGAGTACTCTCAGCTAACTAGTCCCTACATTTTGTTCTCCATAAATGTTCCTGTAAAAATGCGTTGAACGAAGATATAGCGCCCGTCTATGTAGGTGGTGTTCGAAATTAAAGGGGTGGCGGAAAGTTGTGTGTTGCTACGCACCAGATATTTAATTATGTTATGCTATCCCAAGATAAAGCCACATATCTTTTTAATTAAACCCACAAACTGTTGATGGATGGACTGTTGGTGAGGGGGGGGGGGCATAATGACAGGGACAAGGCTGTCATTACTGCGAGGTGCCTTCCAGCCTTGAACCCACAGGTCGATAAGTTGACCCTGTTTGAGTAGAAGCAGAGTGCCATCACAGTTGTTAAAGCTAGAGTGCTTTTTGCCAGGTGCAAACATCCTTTTGTTCCACGTCAAATCGCTAGGTACTACTGAAACCATTGCAAATCAAAGCCCACCAAACTTCTTGGTGTTCATATTTGCCCCTAACATACCTTCAACAGATCAACTTTGTTTACACGTTCTTTATTTGATTGCAGACCCGCCGAAGAAAGAAAAACTGCATTCTGCTGTCGATCGTTGCCATCGTTGTTGTCGTATTAATTCTATTGATCATAATTTCTTACCATTGAAAAGGAAACTAAGAAAAATGTCTGTGATATAGTTTAAAGAACAGATTGGTCCGTTAATTTGTATCTGGTGTCGGAAGCGTTCAAGAAGAAGCAAATAAGGTGCGTTACCATTTGTATTTTCCCTCCTCCTCATCTCATTTTCGCATCTAAGGTCGTCGACCAGACGCAAAAATTAGTTACATTTGTTTGAGAGCGCTTTTATTGCGAGTGGAGGCCAATGAAATAGAAACACGTTTTGCAATGTACCATCATTTTGCACCAATGTCCTTTCATCACCTGATGCTGAGCTCACCGTACCCCAGATCACGTACAACTGCTTTACACCTTGTTTATGGGTACTGAGTTGATTCTGCTTTTTCATTTACCTGTCACGATACAGGTACCTCCTCTGAGCCCACAGTTCGAAGTTAATTTTATTCTTTAAAAGACGCGACTTTTTAAATATTTTATTCCGCATCCATTAAAAGACTCGTTATACTACATAATTCCACACTCAGTAATGTAAAGGTTGCAAAGGTAACAGCATTTATACGTTAAATATCTATTTTAAAAAATTCTACAAGTTGTACGTTTATGTTAGCGTGAGGTGTTCACCCTTGTGCTTGTTGCGCTGCAATTACTACAATGTATGTTGTTGAACCACTAATTCAATATGAGGCAGTCATTAATGCGTGCAATAAAGTATTCGTTGATTATATTGCGCCATTTCGTGTATGAATAGATCAAATAGTTGAGTATTTCCGTTATATTTTTATATTATAGATGTTATTGCATTGAAGCTCTGTTCTCGGCTCTATCTATTCTTATTGTGAAATTAAACACTGCGTACTGATTATCAAATGTGTATTTCTTACTTTCTTCTGCCCGAAGTTCAAAAAAAGTATTGCAATCAACCAAAAATGAATTTGAGTTGAGATCTTTACGTTTCAGGGTCCCCTGAGTCAGGAAAATGTAAGTGAAGGCGCTCGCTTGATGTTTTACAGGTTGGTGGAGGGATGTCAGATGTGGTGTTCGACAGGGGGACTCTGACTCCACTTCTCTTCAATCTGGTGATGATACTGTACAGGTTGATGCGGCCTTCAGTGAACACAGCATGGTTTGTGCAAGGGTGAATTCCTCAAGAATACCCAGCATGGCTCACAGATTGTAGAGTGCCTTGGCATGTTAGGGTCTGGGGTGCTCTGAGTTTCGGCCAAAGGTACTCACAAAATGGTGAGTGAGTAAGGACAATCTTGGGCTCACGTGTTTCCAATGCCCACGTATTGACTGGTTCTTAAAAGAATCCCTTTTGCGCGTATTCCCTGTTTGAGCTGAGTTTGTCTAGATCCAACTAGGATGCTAGGGTATGGATAAACCATTTGCTTCATAGCCTAGCAAGCCGTTCGAGTTCCAGGCTGTTCTGTCCCAGAGAGAACGAGAAATGAATAGAGGCCAAAAAAATGAAAGAAGGCTTGAGCGATGTACACTATTATTATCGAAATATTCTTTATACAATTTAGGGGACTTCCAGTGACAATTTCGATGCTTGGAACAAAGGATTTTCTAGCAAAAGACTTTCTGTTATGTACAAATATGAAAAAAGGCATTTTGGCAATTTCGAAAACGAAGATTTAGGGAAATCTTAAACGTGTAATGGCTTTCCATGCTCTCTGTGGCTGCTCTGCCCTGTTTGCTGGTATGCAGATGTATTGTTTAGCATGCAGAAGTAGGGGAAGATCCTGCGATGTTCTGAATGATAACTGGCTAAACTGTGGAAACAAACGAAAATAAAATCTAAGAATTTTTGAATTTGCGAATGTTTCTCAGTCTGAAAGATTATTTGAAAACATCTGGTGTGACGCGTCACACAACTTTCCTCAACAATATGCGACTTCTCTGGTTTTCGTGGCTTTTGCTACTAATTCAATTTATTTTTCACTCAGTTCATTTGAACTTGGTAAAACATCACTTCACTGCACCAGAAAGCGGTAGAGCTTAGAGTCCCGGAATTTATTGTGCTGCTCGTACTCTTTCCCGGACCATTGTTCAGCAATTGGTATACATAGAATTAATGAGGCTGTAAACACGTGTTTTGAAGAGGATAATAATCACTTTTCCAGGGTTATTGGGTAAAAACCTTTAGTAATGGTATTAAGCGAAACAGCAGTAGTTTAATTTCTGGAGCGACCCCCATATATATTATGAGCGTCTTTAAACGCTCATCCTACAGGTATTGGATTGTAGTACTGTAGTACTTTTCCAACATAACTTCACAGTGGCAGAAAGTGGAAGCACTAACAATTCCGGGCTTTATTGGAGCGCTATTACTTGAGCCACGACCATTATTGAGCAATCACTAGACAAAGAAAGAATGAGACCTCAACACGATTTTTTAAATAACGAACTGATTAACTATAATCATTGTTCCAGAATTAACGAGTAGAAACTAATAAGGGAAACGGTGGGAGTTGGAATTCTGGAGTAGGTCCTATGTATCTTATGAGCATTATTAAACGCTCATCGTACAGGCACTTGATTGGACTACCTTGACAATTTTTCAGAAGAACAAAGTAGCATTTAAGCGAAGTTTATAGGGAAATAACTGCGCTAATATCGATTTTCGAGTGAGAGAAAATGTGCTGATATTGCCGAATCATATAAAGCTGTCTACATCAAATATTTAATCAAAACCGTTATAGCCGGTTTTGAGAAGAAATGATTAATGTTTAGATCACCATGATAACTATACTTAAGGGCGGATTTTGATCATACCCTTATTTTGGCGATCAAAGGCAACGTATGGCCTAAATATCAAGTAAAGCTGATAATGGTTCAGCTGTTTGGGCTCAATCGGATTCACAGACACACACAGTCCAGTTTCCCAAATAGTGTTTTATGGATTCAGCAAGCCTTAAAACGTAAAGATCTGAAAAAACTGAAACTTTTTTTTTGTAGCCGATTACTTAACTTTCTACTTCGTAGAGCCGTGGAAAGTAAAAATGTTCTGCGGCTGGGATCTTAATTGAGAGAGAACTACTGAACCCAATCAGTCCGAATTACACATTTAGCCAGCAAGTCAACATGAGTACAGCAACTAACAGCAAAACTAACTATAGTCATGAAGTGATCAAAAACTGTTTTGTCTTGGAAAAGACTCGGAACAATCTTGATTAAATTTTAAGGAAGGAAGGTTCCAAGGAACATTGCAATGCTAGCCGTTTGTTGAGAGCAAAAAAGACAAACTTTCGACAAAAATTTGATATTAATTATTGTTCTTCATAAATCCTTTTCTATCGAGGGAGGTAAAAAAGTCTCATATAAATTAGCATTTATAAATGAGGATGTAGGTGATAATTAGTTATGAAGAGGTTGCATAATGATTAATTTGAAGCTATAAAATATGAGATAGGTTGTAATAATTGATTTCGTGTAGTCAGTCGCATAACTGCGGACGTCATTGTTGTTTCATTTAAAAAGCCAGAGGATTCAAATGCGTATTGACGGTAGCGGGCTATATTCTAATATTTATAACAGTTCTGTGGGTGAGAGGAAGGAAGGTTAGTGTCATTCCAGATGGTCCTCGCGTTACATTCGCATCACTGAGGACGTTTTTCGTTAGTGTTACTCTCCGGTTTGTTCTGGGTTGAAAAAAATACGGTCATTTTCCGTAGTATGCTTTCCCTAATAACTAGTTAATTTTCTCGGAAACTACAAATCTGTTCGTTGGAGTCATTTCATGAAATGTTCAATTTTTAGTTAATTTTTTTTTTATAACGTCATGGAAGTTACAAAATTGAGTACGTCCGTGAGTTTGATGTTTTGTGAACATGAATTATTATTTGTATCCGTCGGAGATGTGGGAGGATTTACGCTACGTTGTATAGTTCCTATTCAATTAGTAGGTTTTGTACGTGTCGTGACTGCTTTCACTGTACCGTTTACCCCATTTTGTGCCATTGACCGGGGCAATGTTGGGCTTAAATTAGTTTTAGTTTGACAACTACAGTTTGTAGACCCTTCGATTTCGCCGTGAATTACTGAAAAAAAAAAACATTGCAAGATGTTTACCAAAGGGGGTTTTCAATAGTAAACCTACCCAGTAAGAGACATCCCAGGCCTTGTTTCGTGCTTACGTTACATTATTTGTCTGGGAATGTATGTACTGCGTTATTCGCCGTATTCTATCAACGAAAATTCAGTGAAAATTCCCACCATGGGGTTTTCATAATTTCTTAGACTGACGTCGCGCTATATCCTACAATGTGGGGGTAAGGCCGCACATGAAAAGCGCAGGGCGGTTGAAGTGGCATTGTGGTCTGATTAACTTCATTCTCTCAGGAAGTGAGTAAATGGAGCCAGGTCAACAACAGATTCGTGACCAGAAGCAAAATCCACACTCTGATCTGCCTTAATCCAAGAGAGAAAAGATGATTCATCAAAGCCGGTAGATCAGCATGGCACAACGAGATAAGGGTGTGAGCAAAGTCGGATAAAAAGTATACTTATCATGGTCAACAAAAATTTTTTTTTTAACAAAAAGCGACAATAAAAATTTTGATTAAATGTCAGTTTTCTACTAAAACTTGGAGGTAATTTTTCCACAAATACTTTAGTCTATATTTGCTTGGAGGTATTTGTATAACTCGGATTGTGGCAAGTTGTTCTGGACATTTGAGTGTGGAGTTGGGAATCGTGAGTGATCGGTGCTACGAATAAGTTTATTAGAGATTCGAACACCTTGAAACGACTCACATGATGGGAACTGCTAGACTATTCAGAATTGTTTGTACAGCTTTCCTATAATAAATTACTACTCACTATAGATAAAACACCGATTTATTTATTTTTTGACAGATTTCAAAGAGCTTCGCCCGGAGATTGACGAAGCTATCAAAACATGTAGCTTCATGGCAATTGACGGAGAGTTCACAGGCCTCAACAACGGCAGCAATATTTCCCCTTTTGACACGCCTTCCCAGTATTATAACAAGGTTTTATCCGGGTCGCTTGACTTTCTGTTTGTACAGTTTGGCTTATCAGTTTTCAATCACATATCTGACACAAAGTAAGTGACAATTATAGTTTCTGAGCCATTTAGTCATATTCAGTCAACTTTGGTTCACCCTGAGGTAATCTAAAGAAGTCTTGCGTGCTCAACTGTGATGAAAACTCTACATTTCATTTGTGCTAAACGTAAGGCAACTAAGACTGACCATTACCAATCAGTTCATGCATGGTGCGAATCGAATAAACTAATCTATTCCCCTTGAAAAGCAAAGACTGCTGCGAACTGTGCTATGCTTGGAAATTTCTACTTACTAAGTTCAAAAGTTATAAAAACTGAGAGAAATTATTTCTTCCACTTGGCGTAAACGAAAGCAGGTACTACATAAAGTAGCGTTAATCGTAATCTTAATGGTTGACTTCCAGCCACGGGATCCATAGAAAAACCCTGCAAATTATTACACAACGGTTTATCATTCGGATAAACAGCTTGACCTAGCATTAATGCTCCGAGACCCATTCTGTTCGATTCAGCATCGTAAAATATCAAAATGAAACCCAAAAAAAGGTCGAAAAGAACTGAATTGTAATATTAAAATAAACAAAAAAAAACGACAGTATCTAGAAAAAACTGAATTTTAATATGAAAACATGCACGCTAAATATTAATATCAAAATGTAACCAAAAATCTACGAAAAAAACCAAAATGAGAATGAAACGAAAGAATCTAAAAAAATTGAATCGTATTAAAACCAAAAAAAATGAAAAAATAAACAAATAATGAAAAGTTCAATAGAAGATAACAGATATTTTGCTAACGGAAAAAGATGAGAAGGAGCGAAACAGTCATTAGTGGAGGTGAAGACGAGAACAAGGCAATCGGACGATAAAGAGACAAATCGTAATGCCAAAGGTTAAATATGAAAAACGAGCGCTTCCTAGAGGAAGCAAAAAAAAAAAAAAAAAAAATTGGGCGAACCCGTTGCGAGGCGAGGGGGCGGCATTGCCTGATGAGCAGGCGAGCGATTTCGTTGAGATGGGCGGGAGGGGTGGGAGTTCAAACGACGAAATGTTGACTTCCGTTGTGTTCCCGCGTTGTACTTTGTTTCGTTAATTTTTTTAACCGTTTTTTGCCCATAACAATCATGGGCTTCGTCCGATCGGATTGCCGAGATAGCGGGCACAACTAGATACCAAATTGGATTTTCGTGCGAAAGAACGAATTTTTTGGACCACGTTAAAGGTACAAAACAGCCTGGACGGCGGACGGACATTGCAAATTCTCCATGTCTTGAAACGTAAAGTATCAAATTTTGAGGGGGGGTTGTAAAAAATTTTTCGTGACCGAAAACATAGGGTTATTATTCAGAATGAATAATAAACCAAAACGGTTCGCATCGGAATAGAAGCTAGCTCTATTTCGATAACTTAATTCTGTTGCAGTCACTGCCGTTTTCGGCTACCAAACGCCACTATTAGAAATAGAGAACCAACTGTTTCATGTTTTGTCTAGAATTAGATGATTAGATGGAAGCTCTCAGCATTTTGTATATTATACAGCAGCTTTTGTTTCACTTTCAGGTATGATAATAAGACGTACATATTTTACTTATTCCCCGAACCGATGAACAGAGATGCACCCGATAGTCGATTTCTCTGTCAATCGTCGTCTCTCAGTTTTTTGGCTAAACACGGGTTTGACTTCAATAAACTATTCAGAGACGGTAAGAAGATAAGAGATTCAAGAGAATAAAGTTTCAGAAATTATACATTCGCATAAAATGAATGGGCATCCAAAATCAGTTAACATCTGAAATGTTTTCAAGGTATACCTTATCTAAAGCAATCCGATGAAGAAGCGATGAGAGAAGCTCTCGAATGTCGAAGAAAAGCTCAAGAAGCGAATGCTCATTCTAGAATTGACGTTCCCCCATCGCAGAAAAGCATCGTTGATCAGACTATGTGAGTACATTCATAAGGTAAACAGTTTGGTTCTTACGCAATACTCAAAGCCTGGGAGTCTATACGACGGAAAGATAAGCGGATTTGGGTAGCTATATTCAAAATACGATTGAAAGAGAGTGGCTGTACTAAATCAGCTCGAATTTGATATTTACCCTCCAGAAATCAGCTCATGAGAAATGTTGGTTCAAAACTATAGCTATCATAGTGCTCAATTCACAAATATTTAATTTCTTTGAAAAAGGCTAATGATTTTCATAGAATTTGTTGTGTGATCAGCTTAAGATAACAGAATGGTAATATAACATTTACATCTTTGGAAAAATAATAAGAACAAAACGAATAATGTTCGAAAATTATAGTGGGGGTTTCCTTATAAATCCCATTCATATTAAAGCCCTCACAAAAATCACGGCAATACTTCAAGAAGCTACGTTAACACTCAATAATTATAATTCCTGATTTCAAACTACTGTTTGACAAACGTTTTGCCCAGTGTTTTCCCAATAATTCCAGAACAGTAATCACGAACCTTCCTAAAAAAAATAGTATTGCCTGCTAGTCTCTTAAATGATCACTTATTAAAGATCGTGACGTAAGTACGAACAACCCAATAAATTCTGGAACGTTAATTACTACCTGTTTTTATATTGAAAGTGAAGTTGAGTCCTACCATCAGAGTGAAAAATAATGGATTAGTTGCTAGAAATAACCATCGTGGAATGTATGTGGGGCTGAGGACAATTGTGTGATGTATTATTTTCATCAGTAACTAGAACGTAACTGGCTCATTAGGCTCAGTTAAAGATAAAATACAAACTCAAGGTAGAAACGGAGTGTATACATTAAAATGTTCTTGCGGGTTTAGAGTATTGTGGGCAACAGGGTGGACATTTAAGGAATGAACTAGGGAGGATGAGAAGGGTTATAGGGATGGTAAGGGTGGTTCAGCTTTTGCAAATCACCTGAACGAATTCCTTCATTCATTCACTTTTGATCTAACAGACAGGCTATACATTGAATTTCTCAATTTGTGCCCCAAGTATGTTGGATGTACTTGAAAAATTCGAAATTATGTAAAGTAACGGTTCGGATAAGTGTTTAAATGAGGTGATTCCTTACAGTGTTCCTCTACCGATGGCTTCATTCTGTAATAACTTGGTTTACATTACTGTAACAACCAATGTCTTATGGAGAAAGTGTCATGAGCTAGACCACTGGACTAGCCAGTTCCTGATGGGACATGACAACTTCAATGTTGGGCCCCACTTCTTTTCGTGTGGAGGAAACGAGAAATTGTTGGAAGAACAGCCAAACCTTCCAGCTTTTGACGGCTACTAAGCAAGCTTATACCCATTTCACCCAGTTTTTGAGGAAGGTTATGACAAGGAAATGTGACCTTGATCTGACCCTTTGAAACTTGGAATAATTATTGTGATTAGGAAGCCAACCTGTTATTGCGCATATTAGTGAGGATTGATCAGTAAGGGGGGTGGGAGGTAATTTATGTTATATTAGTGTTATTTGTGCATTTAGTAACTTTCATGGCTTATTTTGTGGTGATTCGTGAACATTCGAAGCTTATTAAAATGCAGTTGTGTGCAATCAAATGCGATTGTACTGATTTCGTTTTATGTTATATTTTTTATTAGAACTGTTTTCATCATTCTTGAATCGCAGTACTTTGAGCCAGCCCTGTGAGAAGGTGCAACAACTGTGTGTGTGTAAAACAGTAATTGTGACCATAATCATGGGCTGCTAGAAGGAGGATTTTGTTAAATTCGAGGGACGTCCCAAAAGTAAGTTCCGATCATTTGTAAATCCGCGGGAAAATGCCGTAGGGAAAAAATTCCAACGGGGATACTTCGTGGCAACACTGAATTGTTCTTCTGTTGCTATCACTTGTTGCAGCTTATCAGCACCAGTGTAAACATGGCTGCTACATTGAAAAACCCGCACGATGAACACGATGAACAGCGAAGTGGGCGCTCTTCCACTTCTCGTGGAGAGGACGCAGTTTCTGGAGTTCGCAAGCTTTTGGAGGAAGATGCGCGCTTTACTCTAAGTGATATTGTCGAGAAAGTGCACAACAAACATCAATTGACTCGTTCTTCAGTACACCGAATCGTTATCTCAAGTTCTCGAAAGTGTGTGCAAGGTGGGTGCCTCGCCTCTTGACCGACATTTGCTTGGAACATTTGATTGGGATGTTTTCCCCCACCCCCCATACTCTCCAGACCTTGCACCGAGTGACTTTTTCCTTTTGCCCCTCCTCAAAGTCCACCTGGGCGGAAGGAAGTTCCGTACGAACGCCGAACTCGAAGCCACGGTCTCGGAATTTTTCAAACAAAATGACGCAGAATGGTACGACAAGGGGTTACGTAAACTGGCACCACGGTACCAAAAATGCATCGATCGGAATGGCGACTACGTCGAAAGATAAAGTAGATTCGTACCTTTAAGAATAATTTTTTTTTTTCAAATTGGTTGAGTTTTCGATTTTTCCCAGCACTTCGGAACTTACTTTTGGGACGTCCTTGTATTTGACTCGAACAAATCAAACTCAATCAGCTGATTTAATCCCATATTTCGTTAGCACTCTTACTATTTACCCATCTCACTTTTCTCATTTTCATTGACTTGTACTCAAGCTTCTAATTCTCGTTCTATTTCCTCTATCCAGGGAAAGCATCAAACAGCTGCTGAAGCCCGATAACTCCCTGACTGAAGTTAAAGTCAGCAAATGTTCAGCCTTCGTGCGAAAATTAGTGTATCAAACTTTTAAAGAGCAGTAAGTTATAAGGCTATTTTAAGTTTCCATTGGTGTCATTCTAAAATATGTGTTGATTCGAGCTTTGTCATCGTCCACCTTGCAGGTTATCCGACTCAGGGATTACGTTGGAAACTGTGAAAGGAGTTTTGGTTGCGAGGAAGGGCGTCGCTAAGGATCAACTTGATAAAGAAAAATTAGAGAAAATGCAGCAAGAAGAGGAGGATATTCAGACTGCTGTTGGTTTTGTCAGCGTAATAAAAAGTATCGTAAACTCTGTGAGTTTATAATTAATTTATTAGTGCTGCGATTTTGTTTGGGGAGATCTAAGCACAAACCTGAAGTCAGTGCTGGTTGATTGTTTCCAAAAAGAGTCCGAATAATACTTTATAGATTTAGATTGCAGTTACAACACAGGTGCTAGAGGCCAATACCTAAGTTTAAAACGATGAAGCTTTGGGCTTAGGTCTTAAAAGTAAAAAGAGGTTATTTAACTTTTCGCGAAAACAGTGTTGGCGTTTTAGGCGAAAATTACAGGGTGTGTTAAACTAATCTGTTGAGCAGATGAAAGCGGTAGAGCTTAGAGTTCCGGAATTTATTGTGCTGCTCGTACTCATTTCGGACCATTATTCAGCAATACATAGAATTAATGAGGCTGTAAACACACGTTTTGAAGAGGATAATAATCACTTTTGCAGGGTTATTGGGTAAAAACTTTTAGTAATGGTAGTAAACGAAACGGTGGTGGTTGAAATTCTGGAATTTCTGGAGTGACCCCCATATAACGCTCATCCTGTAGGTATTTGATAGCAGTACTGCACCAGTTTTTTTGAAGATTCAAGGAACGTATCCGCGGATTTGATAAGGAAAAAACCGCGCTAAAATGGTAATTTATTGTGGTACACTCGTCATTTTTCCACTACTCGGAATTTTACGGTATAGTCACATTGTCGAGAGCTATTCACATAACAAATTTAATTAAAATCGTTATACCCGTTTTTGTGAAAAAAAAATATTTGGCGTTTTGATCACTATGACGACTATAGTTAGTTTTGAACGAATATCCTTATTCTAACATCCGATGTTGATCTGCAGGCTGTATAAGATATTCGAGTTGATTTGATTCAGCTTAAATTTGATATTCAACCTGCAGATCATGATGAGACGCCCAAATCAGTTCCAGTTAGTCATGTGACGTGCTATTAGCTGGAACTTCGTCCTGATGCGATCGTTCTGCCTTTTAATTCTGTGTGGCCACCACTGTTACACAGCCTGCCCGAAAAAAGAGACTCAATTTTTTTACATTATTTGAATACCAGAGGAATTTCGTATTTTTTATTTTACGTCCTCTGGTTTATATCAATTTCTTTACAATGTTGTATGCAGATTTTGGTTTCTCGCTAATTCATTTTTCATCAGGCCCAACTCCCAGTGAGTCAAAGCAGATTTATATAACGGTGCCCTAGCTTTATTTGTCTTACCCTCAACAATTTATTTAGTTTAAAAATATTTTTTCACGTTTATTTTCTTGAATTATCGTTTTTGTTTGGATTCTAGGCCCGTTAGAAGTTTTAAAATGTTGGATGTTTCATTTCATTTTTTACGCATAAGTTGTTTCGTGAAATACAACAGCTGTGCTTGTCAACTGAGTTAGGTACTACGAAACTTTTCTGTTCCAGGGCAAACTGATTGTCGGTCACAATGTTCTCTTGGATCTTTGTCATATGGTGAACCAGTTTATTGATTACCTTCCGAGCGATTACTTGGAATTCAAGGAAATGATTCACAGCTTGTTCCCCAAGTAAGTCTCCCCTCATTTCATGTTACTTGAATTTAATTCATATCAATGGACCAACTGGTAGCAGCAATATTTGTAACGGGAGGGGGGGAGGGCAACAAGATATTGCTTTGTTGCAAGGGGTTGGGTAAATGTTGGAGAGCTGGTGACTAATTACAGCTATTCTCCTTTACCCAAGTATTCTCCGAATGTGAATCTTCATCTTTGACCACGACGATCAGTGGGTTGCCTGCAATGGCTGACACCCATACGCAACTCCCCCCTCACCTGTTGGCCACTGAACCTGGAATGGACAACTTCACTGAATGGATCTTCAAGAGTTTGAGCATTCCCCAGAAAATCTGATCAATATTCGATGAATGCGTAGCTATATTGATGCTGTGTTAAGAGGAGGAGTGGCTAGGAAAGGGAGCTCACTTTTCTTTCACAATATCACACGTTACGTTTGTAATGATGCTGCAACTTGTAATGAATTAAATGATTTACAAATCTACAAATTACCTTTTCAGGATCATCGACACCAAGTACTTGTGTTCTAACACAGCGCTCAAAGATTTATTCCCATCTACGTTTTTGGAGTCCGTTTTAGAAACTGTATCTCAACCGCCGTTCAAGCTTCCTGATATTGGTAAGATATCTTTTATCGCTTTGTTGCCCATGCAGCTCCACGACTAATAGCACAACCAATTTTGATTCCCAGCTAATTTTCATTTAGTGCCTGAGTGGCTCTCAAACAACCCTTGAAACCCTTCTTTCATAGAGAAAGTGGGTGAATCTTCTGGTAAAATTAAATTTCTTGAATAGTAAATTTCAGAGTAGTAGTTTTGGATTGGGATCAGGTACACAGCTGGCTGTTGAGAGGTAGTGCTACTAGGTCTTTCCTTATCTGTGGGTTAGTCTAAGTTGGTTAGAGGCGGTGTTGTAATTAGGATGCTCCGTGAGTAGTCTTCAGTGGGGGTAACTTAAATCACGCACCTTTACCACTCAATGTCCTTTCGTTTCAAGTTAGATCCTTTTTTTACGCATGAGGATGATGAATCTATTACTCTATAAGTTACCTAGGTAGTTAAATAGCTGTTATAAAATAATTAGGAACATCTATGAAGTTTCGAAACTAGAACTATTGCTGTTTCTTTGACCAACTTTTTTCACGGAAATTTCCCCATAATTACAGAACTCTAAAATCTATATATGAACGTTTTCGAAAAATTATTGTCTCGACAGATTCTTAAATTACCTATGGAATGGCCAATGATGAGGGTCGTGACGTAAATAGGCACAACACAACCAATTCCTATGTAGCTAGGTTTCAGGTTCATATAAACTGAGCGGAAAACGGATTGGATTATTTGCTAGTGATAAAAATTGATGAATGCACGTGAGGCCGTGGAAAGTCGTGTAGTGGGTTATCTCAGGTATTTTTGAAATGGGTTTACACAATTTGGTATATGTGATTTAGTTAGTTTCTGATGAAATTTACGCGTAGTTACTCGATCTGGAGCATTTAATCCTACAAATTTATTAGTAATGATGCTTCGTGGTTGAGGTTCAAATTTTTTTCCGTTGTTTCAGTTCACAAATTATTGCTTTTTTGTGTTATCAGTAAGCGACGAAGAGCGGAGTTTTGCGTTGAAGTCTGAGAAGTACCATAATTCCGGATACGACGCTTTTATTACTGGCGTCTGTTTTTTGGCTGCCCTCAGACATTTGGGTGAGTAGCAACAACCCATATTTAACCCTTCGCCACCTGCGGACCCCTAATCACCTGTGAGCAGCGCTGCGCCTCGCGTTTTTTTGACTTAAAATCGTTCATTTAGCATTCAGAAACTGAATTAAACCTTCGTGAATTAGAGAGTTTTCAAGCATATGAATTTTGTGTCACTCGCTTTTGCTGTTCCACTATTAATTATACCAATAGTTATTTCTTCTAACCTATTGTTATTCAAATGTAAGTAGGGTCACTTTCGCATACCTTTTTCGAATTGTGTTCCTTATAACAGGAGCTGAGTCACTACCATTATTGATTCGACTGTCCCTATTTCGTGCCTTCTAATCAGCTATACACATTGAACTATCACTTTCGGTCGTCACCACACCAGTTGGAAGTTTCTTACCAAACCAAAAAAAACCTATTGTCACTGGTGTGACGAAAGCGATTGCTGCGGTGGCAAACTATTGAAAAGGAGGTTGAAGCTACATAAAGAAGATCAAAGAAAGTTCGACGGCCCACTAGGAAGGTATTGACGCTCCACAGACAAAGTTGGGGCACCACTCACTCTATGGCCTCTTATCTGCACTCCGTTCAGTGCGAAGAATTCATTTTATGGAAGGTTCGCTTGTAATTGGGAAAGGTTTAATTCGGTTTGCGAAAGGTTCAATTCTAATTGTGAAAGGCTAATTCAGTTAGGGAAAGGTTTAATTCAGTTTGCAACAAGTTTAGTTCAGTTTGCAAATGCTACGTTTGGCTTGGCCAACTAAGTGTTCTGAATTTCTGATTGTTTCATGTAAGCACTCAAACGAATCGCAAAAACAAAAAAAGATTTGAAGGAATGGTTTGCTGTGTATTTAATCGATTATCGTCATATCAATTCATTCTCAAAATGGCACTGATAGGACTGATGGGGTCTTACTCATCAACAATATTTCAGAAAGAGCAGACATTTACTGAGATTAGTTCCATTCGAATGACTATATCACGTTGTAACATAGTAGAAACACTGGCGAATATAAAGATTTTCAAATTTCAATCATTTAAAATTCCCGTTAATGTGAACTCTTTACTTTCTGCTACCTGAAGGGGAAGTGTTGCGTACAAAACAGCAATTTTCATCGACGGAAACGGGAGGGTGACCACAAATGTTCCAAAACGAACAGGTGTTGGGGAGGGGGGGTGCATTTGTTTGCTGTTCTCCATAAATATCTTAGTGAAAGTTCGGTGAATGGAGGTATATGGCCATAAGGCAAAAAGCTGTTTCTTAACTTTATGAAAAAAATGGATCCAGGATCTTCATCCTACTCACAGGGTGTCTTCAACTAGTCGATACCCACATATTTTTTCCCAGAAGTGTTCCTATCTCAGTCCATTATCCGTGTTTTTAAAAACGTTGATAAAGTTTCCAGCACAACTGAATTCGATCAACCTTACAGTGTCTGCTAGCAACTTATACCCATATGTTCTTTCCCGCCATTATTCCTGTAACTATCCGTTGAACAGCGATATACGCCACGCTGCGTCGTTATAATAGAGATTGCGGATTATTAATTGAGAAAACATTATCACACAATACTATTTATTGTGTCTTAATTGATTGGCATTCTGGCTTGATTTGTGGGTTATAACGTAAATCTGCTTTCTATTCTCAGAATCTGATGATGAACGAGTGCACAGCATTGAGTCTCCCCTCCTTGATCCTGTCATCAACAGGTATTTTTATAACTACCTATTTATTATCGTTTTGAAATGTTCTAATTCAGTACAAATTGACTGACGATTGAAATTTTGGGTTTCGGCATATTTCAGGCTGTACTTAATGAGGATTCCTGACAGCTGTATTCACCTTGGTGGGAAAGATCGTAAGTGATTTTTATCGCATTTATTTTTCTTCTAATAACTGTGATAACTGATAGTGGGTCCAAGTCTGCCATCTCTCAGTGATGAAGTCCCTCGTCAAGACGATATTTTTTGTTCTGCTCCAAGGAGTCCAGTTACATTGGAATGCTGCTACCTTCTCATTTGGCATAGAGTTATGAGTTAGAGCTGTGTTATGCTGCGAGGTATACTGGACCCCCATTTCTTTCTTCACACGCTGTAAGACACGGCAACTCAGGAGGAGGAATACAGAACTAATATCCTTATAGTCACTGAGCAAATTCTTTTCATAAATAATTGATAATACTAAATTTTAGTTATTGATAAATTGTCACACTACCAAGTTAAGACTTTTGTTATTTTCACAACACTTATACGTGACATGTAGCGTTTGTGTGTATTTTGCAGCTGAGCCGTCGAGAGACCACGTTTTTCACGTTACTTTTCCAAAAACTTGGAACTATCAACATTTGCAGGAGCTCTTCAGTCCGTTTGGTAATGATATTTATACAAGTAGTTGCATGTGTTCATCTTTTAACTTGTTACTTATGGGAAAAGCGAATGTTTAAGTAATTGGTGAGTGATTTACGAGAATGTATACTGAAGGAGTAGCAAAAGGGAAAGAAAGGTCACTTGACCTACCTCTAAATTTAGTTACAGCTTCGTGTTATGAGGTCATCAGCTCTGTACTTCAGGCCCCTCCAGACGAGAGGGCGTTCCAGTGTCGAAAGATGCCTCGAGAGGCTGTATTTGAATATATCTCTTTTTTCTGGATCTGTGGGGCTTCAGGAGATACCGAGAGAAGTGGGATCAAGTAGTTTGTTTGATGACGCAGGTCAGAATTAATTAAACGGTAGTGCTCAAACAAGGAAATAAATTAAAACAGTTCACAATTCGTACTGCTCAGAACTGATTTAAAAGCTGCTACAGGAGGGATGTACTAATAACGTATTGTGGATAGGGGAAAACAATAATTACCGCCCGTTTGAGGAATCGTTGCTGCAACTCAACCCTCATCATATTCCAAACATTCCTAATTATTCATTTGTGAACAATTTTAGGTACAATTCAAATTGCGTGGATCAACGACACTTCAGCCTGGGTGGGTCTTCACGATCGAAAAGAATCCCTCAGAGCCAAAAAAATTTTGGAAGGCAAATCGACGAAACTGCCAGGTGTTGCAGTCACCTCCTACTCGAAGTTCTACACGTCGACCAACGCTGGATTGTCGTCGCCTCGACCACAGAAGAGAAAGTCTGACCAGAGCCACAAAAGTGGGTCAGAAGTTGAGGGCAAACGCAAAAATTCTTTAGATGTGAAGAAACCTAGATATTCTGGTGTCAGGTGAGTGGGACTTCGTTCGAGTACATTCTTTAACTCCAGTGTCCCATAATGGGCGTCACGCATTTACTACTTATTGTAAAATTAATTTCTGTGTGTATTTCAGCCGAAGTATTACAACCATCGTTGAAGAAAGCATTCAGAACAACGGAAAAGGTTGGTTCAACAGCATATTTCCTTTTATCGCTCTATAGGAGGCTGATCTATGAAGGGAAGGAGAGGTGGAGCACTTGGACAATCAGGACTGGAGCTAAACGTTGTGTAATGCTCGACCAAACTGCGTCATACGACTGCACGTAGTATTCACTTTCCTTAGCCTTTTGAAGTTGGAAGAAAAATGATGTAATTGGCAAAAAAATTGAGTTTTCTTCCGATCTTGACTTTCCACGGCTCCTGGGAGCCTAGAAACCTGCTACAGAAAAATGTCTGCAGTCGCAGTTGAGAGAAAGTGGCTGAACGAAATTAGCCCAAATTTGACATTCAGCCTGCAGATCAACACGGTAGTCCAAAATAAGGGGTTGACCCACATCAGCCCAAAACTAACTATAGTTATCAGTGATAGAAACACCTGATTTTTTTGTTACGACTTCGATTGAGTAGGAGGGCGGACCAGTAAACTATTAGAAATTTCAACGAAAACTGAGTTTAGTGCAGTTTTCCAATTAAATATTGCTTATGTGATACTATAATGGTGCACACTAAATCGAGGTGTTGGATAAATGAGCCAGGTATACCTTGGAAGTTTAATAATGTTCACAAAATAATTAGGCTCAAGGCGAGACAAACTACTGTGGTTTTTTTGCATTGCACCATATCTTTTCGTTTCAGTGGCTCCCAAAAGGTGAAGGAAGATCTAGAGATTGCTGAGCTTGTTTTTATTTAGCGTTGCAATACTTCCCTTACTCTTTGGGCAGTGGAATATGAAAAGAGCACTAGGTTTAGCCATTTGATTTTCATTTGAATACAATAGGGCTGGTTCTGAGTGTAAGTGCCATCTCATAGTTTCCCTTCAAGTTCATCGAACCCAATGTAATAGAATATATATATCGCCAGCCGGGCAATTTTGGAATTGTCAAGTTCACCACAAGTCAAGGTGGGGTAGATTTCTGGTCCTTCGTCAGCCTTATACACGGGTAGTACGGTGTGGATCTGCAGTAAAGATGATGTACTTGAAGAAGGTTCACAAATGATCAGGTTATTTGGCCATTAACCCCTCAAATTTTATGGTGGAGTTGGATGCAGTCAGAGCTGCCAGGTCTGACAGCTTGTGCCTCATGTAGGAGCGACGAAAAGTCACCTCAACAGGCTGGCTGGCGGGAAACACAGGAAAAACCCCAGCCAGCCGCGATTAAGATGATACGCAAAAAGCCGCATCTTCCTGTTCAGGGGCGAATACAATACTCACTTTGACCAGACAGGAACTGGAACCCTGACTGGCATTGCCCTCTTAGACATCACAGCAGTTGAATGTCGCTTCAGTGGCGAGGAGCTCGAAAAGGCAGAGCACATTCTGAGTGTCCCTCTGGAGCCACACGGCACTTCTATAATTTCTCTCTAATTCATAAATAGCTTCCCAAAAGGAGTTATACGACGCCTTTCATTAGGTAAGGGGCATTGGTCACAATACTTCCATCATGTGGCCGTAGTGACCTGCCTCATGTGTCCTCTGTTAAAAAAAACCGTTAATTTTTGTTGAAGTTACAATGTGGCTCAAGGTAATCCCCTGGGACTTAATTACTTGAACTCCCCCTTCTGGAAGTTGGGGAGATGGTGTGTGAGGGTGTGCGTGTGAGACTCACAAAATTGTTTGATTATTAAACATACATGATTCGTTACTGTTCTTAACATTATGTTGTTTGTTGAACCAGCTCCAGCCGTCAATTCCCTCGACAAATCAGCTTCCACTTCGGGAGAACCCCATTTCCCTGTTAATGAAGACTGGGGCTGAGCTGATTGAAGACATCTACGCGGCAACTCATAAGCCTTGCAGTGAACTACACGCCAGCAATCGGTGACTATCTGGGCATTTAAGAGTTCCGCAGTGTTTTTAAGTTAATAAACTGAGACGACAAAGACGTTTGAGTCTCATTGTATAAATAACGTCATTTTCGTGC
Source organism: Pachypeltis micranthus (assembly GCA_020466155.1). Lineage (NCBI taxonomy): Eukaryota > Metazoa > Arthropoda > Insecta > Hemiptera > Miridae > Pachypeltis > Pachypeltis micranthus. The sequence continues at coordinate 22,603,207 of CM035770.1, read as the reverse complement.
AATTCACAAGGGCATTTATAATTGTACGATCTTTTTTTTAAAAAGAAAGGATCATTTTGTATCGTAATTTATACGTCGTGCTCACTGGACCCAGTGAAGCCTTTCATTCTTGTGCTCTGATGTGATAAGCTGATAAAATCAGAAAACTGGCATTATGATTGAGTTGTTATATTTTCGTTTGAGAAATAAATTAATCAGCGAGTAAATGACATTTTTTGAAGCCTATTTTATCTCGCGATGTACAACTTGTCGTCCTCTAGCCTGGCTTTGAAGAGATAAATGCGTAATGTAAGAACATTGAGTATAACATCTTCCTGCAATAGTGGACTCATGGTCATTATATTGTGCCTTCACAGTGGCAAAAAGAAACAGTGTGTGCCCTAGCGATCGCTGGAACTTGAGCTCAGCAAGTAGTGGGCAATCAAAACGCTTCTGCAGTATTTTCTTACAGCAGACACACAAGAAGCCAACATCAAGTCGCGGGGGCTCAGTTCCTAACCAGCAGTTGATGTTGAAACTGGTGTGAACCAGTGTTTCATCACTTCAGCAATTTACCTAACCTCTTTACTTTCCTTGGCTCTACGAAAAAACGATGAGTACACTACTGAGTTCAAAAAACAATTTGGCAAGCTGGCATGTGTGTGTGTGTGTGTCTGAACGTGATTTAGAGAAAACGGCCAATCCAAATCAACTCAAACCTGATATCAAGTAGACAGCTCACCATGGGACGCCAAAATAAGGGTATGAGCGAAATCCGCACTAAACTATGTATCATAGCGATCAAAACATTAAATATATTTCCCCTAAACGGCTCTAACGATTTGATTAAACTTTGTTCATGGACAGCTCCAAATGACACGACAGTACTGTGAAATTCTGAAAAAATGACGAGAGCAGCACAATAAATTCTGGAACTAAGCGATACCGTTCACTCAGTTCACTTGAATTAGTAGCAAAAGCTGTGACAACCAGTGACTTTATGTAGAGCTGAGGAAAGTTGTGTGAGGTGGTGTACCTGATATTTCTTTTTATTATATTCATCTGTTTTATGTTGCATATGAGTGAGTATTGTTCTGTTTTTTACCTCTTTTGGTTCTCTTTAATTTTCTCCTCGGCGACGCTTCATCTCGTCATATGCTCGACCCCTTTAATGACCCACCAAAACACTCCTCCAGGAGCCCTTGAGAGTTCTAAAATCACCAAAATTTTATTTTCGTGAAAAATCTCACACCGGTTGTTCAAATTTACAGGGGTCAATGGAAGCGATAGTGTATGTAGTGTGTGTGGTACGTGGTAGGCCAACATCTAAAGATGGAATAGATGAGGGCTACTATTTTTGAAGGTAGGTTCCTGCTAAGTGGGGCCAATGGATTTAGAGAACTATGGCTCAGATTTTATGTGTTTTGCATGATTTTGTTATTTCTGAGCTACAAACCTCCGTAGGACTTAGTTTTGAGTGTTTTTAGGCCATTTGCACCCCCCCCCTCTAAATTTATTTTGCGTGTTTTGGGGTGGGTAGTTTTCCAGGTTTTTGCATGTTTCAGGGTTTCATTCAAAATTTTCAATTGCAACAAACTTTTTTTTCGGTTTATTGTTCATTCTGGATCATAATCCTATGTTTTCAGTCGGGAAAATTTTTGTTACATTCCTCATCAAAATTTAATACTTATGTTTCAAGGCGACAGGACATCCGGGACATGTCTTCCCCTTAACGTGCACAAAAGATACTATTTGGTATTTAGTTGTACCTGCCTGCTCGGCAATTCGAGTGGACGAAGCCTATGGTGTTTATGGGCAAAAAATGGTCAACAAAAACGCATTTTGTCAGGTTTATCGCAATTACGCAGTGTTTGCTATCGTTATTTAGTTATTTTTCGATGCTGGGTTGAATGGAACGAGTCTCAGAGGTGTATGCCTGCGTCTGGACCAAAACAGTTAAATCACAGTAATTGTAGTGACCCGAATTCTACTAACTGAAAGAACTCGCGGGACAATACCGAGAAAGTAATCGTTTCATCGTTTGCACTTCTTCCTGTCTCACTCCAACCTCCGATCAGCCTAATTAGTGGCGTCTTGCACCTACAGGCACCAGTTATATGTAATTTTGGTTGTTCTGGTGTATTAGGTCATGTTACGTATCGTTTACTGGTGTGTTTCGATGCTGACTCCAATGGGATAGGTTTCGGAGGCGTGACAGTGTGCGCAAGAAAATAATAAACCGTTGCTTAATAATTAGCAGCGTTTTTTGAAAAGTAATTAAATTAAATGATGAAATGTTTTATTTGTTTTCGGTGGAATTTTTCGAACCGAAATGGGGTGATTGGCTCGGCGCAAGATTCAAGTGCAAAAGAATGCTGGAAACCCCCAGCAGTATGGAAAGGCCGAATTGTTCCCAAGGACAATGGATGGACGTGCTCTGTGGCTTACCTGCTGTTTCATGTGAGCTCTTTTCTTTATAATTGACTATCTTTTAGTCAGTTATTGCACATGGTGCTCAAATTACTCATCTCCGCTACGTCGTTCCGCTTACACTTTTCACTTTGAAATCAAGGTCTGTCAGTTCGTATCCTCATCTGCAGTCACACATCTACATTCAAAGTTTGTTAGAAATGTCTCCAAAATCGTTCAATAAGTGGACAGGGAGTGAGCCGATCTTCATTAATTGTTTTAATTCATTACACTTCTAACATATTCATTAAAAGGGGGGTTCACAAGCATTCACGGCACAAAAGTAAGTTTTCTTTGTATTATTTTAAAAATGCACGTTCGTGCCGAGCCCTAACGATAACTATAGTTAGTTTCAGACGGAAGAATTCATAGTATTACTAAGGTGTGGCGTCTCATGTTATTCTGCAGGCTGAACGTTAAATATGAGGTAATTCACAAGCAAATCGTTTTCTAAAATAGTGTTTTTCAGCGCTCAATAGACTCAGAACCATTAAGATCTGAAGTAAATTCAACAAAAGACTTTCAGTCCGTTTACAACATTTTCGTCGTTACTTTTGGGGCCAAGGAAAGTTAAATTACTTGGTGTTTTGCACAGATTTTGCTCACACCCATATTTTGGCGTTCCAAGTAGTAGACGGCACATGCTACTAATTATGTGCTGATGGCACTACTCCCTGGAATGCCCCCAGCGACGCAGTGTAGAAGAAGCTGCGAACCAAGTATTAGTATATTGCTGGGCGATGGCAGCAACAGAATAGCTGAATCCACACTCAAATACAAACAGAATAACTTGCCAGAAGCCAAGTTGGAAAAATACCTCGGGGACAGTTCGGACGCTAAACTTTTGTGACAAAATCCACCAAGTGGTCGTACAGAACAGACTAAAACTTAATCGAAGTCGTTACAGCCGCTATTGAGAAAGAAACACGGTGTTGGGACCATCATGATTACTATATTGAGTTTTGAGAAAATTTTGTTCACGCCCTTGTTTTGACGGCCTGTCCTGACCTGCAGTGATGATTTGGTTCACTCATCTCACGCATATTCGTAAACGCGCATTTTCTTATTATTGTTTTGTTTGCGAAGCCCTGTGTGAAAGGGGACATGAAATGACCCTGGTCCGGATGGGATTCCGACGCAAATCCTGAAGCCAGTTGTCAAGGTCCGTCCGGAACTTCTCAATTTGCCAGGGCAGTGCTCAGCCAGGAGAGGCTGGAGCTTGCTGAGTATCTCGCAAGGATCAAGAATGAAGACACGGAGGGAAGTATGTCGCTGCTGCGCAGTATGGGAATCGCAGCACGCTGCAAGATTCTCGTGAGGTTGAAGAGGACAAGAAAGAAAATCTACCATCGCAGAGAGGCGTGAGGAACAACCTGATGCGAGGAGTTGAACGGTTCTGGGTTGGTTTTCAACACGCAGGAGTAAATAATGGGACCGTTAGGAGCAGATTCTCCCTCCTACGTCCCTTGAAAAAAAAGACCAATGAAATTAGGGGTGGTGCCCAGACTACGTCAGCTCTAGGTAAGAACAGAAGGAATGGGAAAGGAAAGGAAAGAACGATAAAAAGGGAAAATAAATACCCACCAGCTGAGATTCGATCCAAGGAATACACAAGTTGAGATATTTAGAGGAACGCACGCTGAAACACCCGGCCTACGCACCTCAGCACTTTTCTTGCACCTCACCCAGCACGAGGACATGATCAATGCCCCTGATATTATATGCCTCCACTCCTCGAGCTTCTGATCCTGCCATACGAAGAACCGAACTATCTATTACATTGCTCTTTTTGGGTTGCCAAGTCAGGACGACATCTCCAAGAACAACGAGAGCTGTGTCACTCTCCCCCTGCTTCTCAGCCCTTGGACGACAACGCACCACCAAACTGCTTGCACTATATTGTTGCGGACCCCTTGAGTATCCAAGCACACCTACAACACAGGATCAGTGACTCAAACTATTTACCATAACATGACAGTGAAAATCACATCCCAGTGGCAATCAACCAAGGCTTCCGATGCAAAGAGCCCTCACCATGGCACCATAAGCAGATTGTGTAGAGCAGTAAAAAATACAACATTTCAACTAATGAGGCATGGTTGATCCCTGGTGGCTGACATTACCAAAAGCTTTGGCAACATCCAGAGCAACTATATGTAGTTGTTTCATCTGTTCTGGGCCAGAAACTGCATGGTCGAACTGTAAGATTCTTGGCGGTAGCGTCCACTGTCAAGAACGTCCTCTAGACATTGCCAATGACACCAGCTATCCAGAGTCAAGATCCCAGCACATCCTGGAAGTGCTAGAATACCACAAATGTCACGAAAATTGTACTTCGGAAATTCCAGATGAATTCTACCTTTCTTTGGGACACAGACAATTCGGGTACGCAACTAGGCAACGAAAGGAGGTTGAGAACCAGTAGCTCAATATCCCTAGAGGCTTCATTCCATCTATGGGTGAGTTACCATCAGGCCCTTTTGAAGCAGAGTTGATACAGTACATGGAGCAGTGGGTGCCACTGGATCTTCAGGTGTGTGGCTGGAAGCATTCATTAGAGGCTTCTAAAACGCCATGAACTATGAACTGAAGACTAGGCTCAACTTTTTTTCTCCAGCACCCTTAGCCACAGCTCAACCTGTATACCACCTCTTCATCCTCTGGACACGAAGAGGAAACTCATGAACCCTTGGCTCCGTTGGTTCTCTTGGACGAAAACTGCATCTCACACTCTTTGCGACCAAGTCTAATTGAATTGGAACGTTTGACGAAAAGGTAATTGAACGGGGAGGCCGTCGTGGCGTTCAAATTGACGGCGGACGTACATGTCAATTCGATGCAATCGACTTGTCGAAACTCGATTCTCCAGCCGCCCCTTGGAAGAGCCACATTGGTGGGGCGGCTTACGAAATAAAGCGAACAGATTATTATGGGGCGGGCTGATGGTGGGCGATGGTGGGGGTATAGCCCTCCCCTCCGCAGGACCATCTTCCCCAACCCCCTTCCCACGACCCTCCCCGTTTTCTCACGAGTTCGGGGAGCGGCGCGACTCACGCCAACACCGGACCCTCAGCTCCGCTCCGAGACCAGGGCGAAATCCCGTCGTAACCCCCTTCGAAGTCGTCAAAAAGGGGGGGAAAGGGCCTGACGTCTTGTTGTCATCCTCCGCGTATCGGGTCGCTAATAGTCCCCTTCGTTCCCTCCGCTCTACCGCCCCGCCGCCCTCTCACGAGAATCCGGTAACGAAAAAACAAAAACAACTCCACTAAAAAATTTTTAAAAATGTAACGAAAAATGTGTCGGAACTCCGTTAATTGGACAGAGTCGGAACAACAACACGACGCAGCTCCTTTCAGTTCAGTTCGTAGTCGACCCAAATGTTATGGTGTTGTTCAACTCGTCAAAGTGATAGAATTCTACTTCTCAAGACAATGTTCTTAGCGCAACTATCCTCTTCACGATCTCCTCAACTCTCCACAGTTTTGCTCATTTAAGCAAATTTTACTCTAAAAAGTGACCAGGTAAGTGAATGTTACCATATAACCCCGTCCATGGGTCCAAGTTCTTGTAATTATTATGAGACAGCACTCCTCAAAACTCATTACGAAGTATAAAGTGAGTGCAAAACCATCCCACTTTAGCGATAGATTCGCGTTATTCGATGGAGTCTGTACTGGGAAAGGATTCTAAAAGTCTTGATAAGCAGGTGCGAAAGGTGGGTGAAGTGATAAGGAGCAACCCCTCAACTGATAAGGTTCAAATGAGTGTGTTGACATAAGCTTTGGGTCGAGTGCGACACCGCGTTGACACGTGCGGGAGAACTTTTCGAATCGCGAAACGCGACGAGTGTTGCGTGTGCAGTCAAAGATCCCCTCCCCCCACCCCTCATTTTGATTGGCACGTTCCGTTCAGGACGTTGCGTTTGAGGTGAATATGTTTGTCGCTCATTATACTTTTATTCATTTTACTCACCTCAGCTTTACGAAGTTGCGAAGAAAGAAGAAAGTGATGTAATCGGCTGCGAACCACGTTTTCAATTTTTCTTCAGGTCGTTTCTTAGTGCAAGAACCCGGGCGGATCTGAGAAAACGGCGTGAGTGTGTCCGAACTTGACTGTAGGCCAAATCAGATCAAATTCTGCCTGCAAAACTAATGCCAAAATGAGGTTATGAGCCAAATCGGCCTGAGCCTAATATAATTATAGTGATCAAAAAAATGTTTACTTTCCTTGGCTATAAACTAGAAAGGGAAGTTATGAGATCGATTGACAATAAAAATATGAGTTCTCTTCAGATCTTTACGTTTTCAGAACTACTGAACCCGAAAATCATCATTTGGCAAAATGATCCTTCTGTGCGTAACTCAACTCCAAGTATAGTAATCAAAACACCAAATCTTTTTCCCTCAAAAACGGGCTTAACGATGGTATTTTGTATGGTCAGCTCCAAATAAGACGATAATACGATACAATTTTGGTGGAATGACGAGAGCAGCCCTATAATTATGATCAAGCATTTCGAAGAACTTTACTTTAGTTTTGTCCATATAAATTCCGCCTGAAAGATACTATAATTCTTCGAAACATCGAGCTGGCAGTTCATTAAGCCACTTATAAGACGAAGCTTTGATAATGTGGAAAGAACTCAGAAATGCCGGAATTCAGACCACCGACGTTTCATTTGTCACGTTGTCCAAAGCTGGAAACACGATCCTTCTCAGGAAAATCGCTTATGCCAGTGACTAATGGCCGTGGCATAAGTAGGAGCAACTCAATAAATTCTGGAACTTGGCGCTCCAGTTTCGTTGCAAAACAATCTGAATGAAAAACGAATTTCATTAAGTGATACTGTGAGTAAGGTCGGTGGGTGGACGCGGGGTTAAGGAAAGGTGTGTTATGCGTCGCATCAGATATTTTTTCTCAAAAACAGCTTTAGTACTTTATTTATCATCTATTTGCGCGTTACTGTGTCTCGATTATAAAATAGCCATTCTCTAATGCCAACTTAGTAGTTTAATACAAATAATGCTATACATGGCGACGAGTCAAAGTAGAAACTGCAATAGGTGGAATGCAAATGAACAAGATGAGAGCGTTCTGGAGGAATTCGACAACTAGCCTTTCTACCCAGAGTTAGAAGAATGGGAATTGTGGATGAAGCGCTTCTCGATTGCAAAGAATATACTTACCAGCAAAAGTAAGTGGTTGCCCATTCAAATTTCGGGTTGACGAGAATGGGAGAGAGAGAGAGAGAGAGAGAGAGAGAGAGAGAGAGAGAGAGAGATTGATTGATTTCTTTATTTATCCACCAGGGGAAATTAGGGCCATAAGGCCCTCTCTACCATTTCCCCTGGAATCTATATACATCATCCTCTTGTGCTACACAATTGCATTGCCCCACTGTTTCTTATAATTTTCGGCTACAGCGACAAATTTCTCTTCCCAAAAAAGCTCATAAACACTTACCTATTTGAGAGGGGTGAGTACTTTTATATTCCTCCCCCTCTCAGCAGCACACAAACTAAAACTAATATACACAACAACAAACCTCATTCATGCCAAAATAAATTACACTCATACCAAAATAAATTACACTCATACCAACACATAAACACACAACTGCTGCTATTCGAGAGGAGCGAGTACTTGGATCCTCGTCCTCTCAGCAGCGCACTAACGACCTTAACTAACGTACACAAACACAACGAAAAATCATTTTACATCAACACATTGTACACTAGGGATCGAGAAATTTGCCATTACATTCATTTGATATGTACCGAACAACGTCACAATCAATCAATATTATATAATCCTCGGTAGTGTTCACTTTACTTTAGTTAACAATCCGGTTTTCAACAGAAATCTTTTTAGAATAAGCGAAGAAGAGTCTATACACAATAATTACACAAAAACAAAAACAAACTGAATATCCACTAATCATATCCCGCCAACAACTTGTCTCTGAAAATATTTCTAAAATGTTCTGTCTTCAAAGAAAAATCAAACAGGTTCACATTTTCATTGTGGACCTTGATTGCCTGCCAGACAAATGATCTTTCGTATGCTATTGTGCGATGGGCAGGCACCTTCAACACTCTTCCCGTATTGCGTGTGCTCCTGTCCTGCACCGCTGACATATACGCAAATTGCCTCCACAAATAATCTGGTTTATTCACAGAGAGAGAGAGAGAGAGAGAGAGAGAGAGAGAGAGAGAGAGAGAGAGAGAGAGAGAGAGAGAGAGAGAGAGAGAGAGAGAGAGAGAGAGAGAGAGAGAGAGAGAGAGAGAGAGAGAGAGAGAGAGAGAGAGAGAGAGAGAGAGAGAGAGAGAGAGAGAGAGAGAGAGAGATTGATTGATTGATTGATTGATTGAAATGTTTTTATTTACATTAACCAGGGGCAGTTAAGGCCATAGGGCCCTCTCTTCCACTGTCCCTGGAAGCATTAATTAATTATTTAACATTAGTAATTATTTACATTAAATTATTGCTTCATATTAATAAAAAAACAGACGAAAAATAAACGTACAAAAAGATAAAAAAGAAATAAAGATTTTTTTTTTTTGGTTCTTTGCTAGGCACTCGCACTGTACTTCTGCAACTGTAAATTTGAAAAAGTATTTTTGAATATTCTCACGCTTTGTTCTGGTCTGAAGGAGTCGGGATTGTTGTTGTAGATGCGGATGGCTGTGGCTCTGAATGATTTGTTGAATATTGTTGTTCGGTGGAGGGGTATTTGTATGAGACGCTTTCGAGTGTGATGCTGATGACAATCCTCCAGGAACGCAAACTTCTCCGCAAGGTACTGTGGTGACCCAGACTTAAGAGTCTTGAACAGCATCGTTCCAATGTGCAACTGCAGCTGCTCCTCAATCTTCAGCCATCGAAGCTTGAGGAAGTATGGGTTGACATGCTCATCCCATTTCAGTCTGAAAATAAAACGAACTACGGCATTCTGGGCCCTCTGGAGTATGTGCATCTGCTCGCCAGTCATGTCACTGAGGGCACACAAACTGTATGCAAAGTTGTGCATAACCATGGACTGGACAAGCTGAAGCCTTGCCCTGAAAGGAAAGTCTACCGCTAGCCGGCGGAGCTGGTACAAAGCCCCATACACCCGTCTAGAGACTGCAGACACCTGGGAGTTCCACCTGAGTGAGGGTTCCATTAACACGCCCAAGTTCTTCAATAACGACTCATATCTGAGCGTCATACCACCCACTTCGATCTGTGGAAGCTCTACAGCATTAAGCCGTAAATGCAGTCTTGGGTACCCCATCACCATGGCTTTGCACTTAGACGAGTTTATCACCATGCCGTGCGATGAACACCACGATAGAAGGCCAGCAATCTCAGCGTTCAATGTCTCTATTGCTTCCTTAACCCGGTCAATCGGCGAACTTATGTAAATCTGCAGGTCATCAGCGTAGACCATAAATTTGCACTGGTGGAAGACTGAGGTTGCAGAATCAATTGCAAGAACAAATAATATGGCTGATAATACCGACCCCTGGGGGACTCCAGTTTTGGTGACTGACTCTTTTGACAAGCTGCCATCAGGGCTCTTAACCTTCTACGAGCGATCAGAGAGGTATGAGGCAAACCACTGAACCATCTGCCGCGATATACCCACTGAAAAAAGAATCTCCAGCAGTACGTCACGTCTCACTCGATCAAAGGCCCGAGAGAAATCGATCATCACCAAAAACGTGACTTCCCTATTGTCCATCGCAAACCTGATATCGTCGAACACTCGGATCAGTGCTGTCTCCGTGCTGAAACCAGTGCGGTACGCTGACTGCATGGTGTTCAGTGTCCGATTTGCTGTCAGGAAGCTGTTGAGATCCTGAAAAACTAGTCTGTCAAGTACTTTACCAGGAGCACAGAGAACATTTATCGGCCTAAAGTCACTTGCACGCAGCGGTCTAGAGGTTTTTCTTATTGGAGTGATAACGGCCTGCTTCCAACGGGATGGATACTTCTGTGATTCCAAGGAACTATTAAATAGATGAGCAAGCACTGGAGAGACCACATCAGCCAGCATTTGGAGCGTCACAATTGATATGCCATCACTTCCTTGTGCTGATGAGTGAATGCTCATAATCACTTCCTTAACTCTCTCCTTGGTTACCGGTTCCATGAAAAATTCATCTCGAGGCCTGGCCTTCAGTTTATAATGAAAGAGGACATCTGGGTCCCAGGGGGCCATATCGTCTCGACAGAAGTAATCATTCAGTTCGTCAATGGGAATAGGTAGCTCAGTAGTCTCCATCTTTTTTTTACTTCCCAATCCACATTTCTTCACAATGTTCCAGAAGTCTTTGGACTGCCTGGCCGACTTGAAGAGATCGTAATAGTGCTTGATCCGTGCATTTCTCAATAGCTGCTTCGCGCGATTTCGTAACTTTTTATAAGCGTTCTTGTTTATATCAGTTTTATTTTTCGTGAAAGCTGAAAACGCCCTGTCACGTTCGGCCATAACCTTTCTAATTTCAGGAGAGATCCATGGCGCGGGGGTACGTTTAGGCTTTACTCTCACCAAGGGGCAATGCCTATTATAAAGATTAGAAATAAGAGTATTGAATTTTTCAACTTTCAAGTCCACGTCTGGTTCAGAGTACACCTGGCACCATGGTAAACCAGCAGCATCTTTTAGGAAGTCCTCTTTTTTGAAGTCTCTCTTCGACCTCACAAGCACGTATCGGTTTGGTCTTCCCTTCAGTTTATGATTCAAGACGCAGTACACAAAATCATGGTTAGACAACCCGGGCGCGTTAAATTGACCGTATCTGACAACCGAGCTGATATCATTCACCATGATCAGGTCGAGGAGTGTGGCTGAGTGGGACGTATGATGGGTGGCTAAAAAGGGTAAGTGTTGAAAATGGTGGGTCTGCATTAATCCGAGAAGTTGACGAGAGTAGGCATTGCTGGTCAGAAGGTCAGCATTAAAATCGCCCAGCAGCACAATGTCTTGATACGTTGCCTGCAGCTTACTGATAATCTCGAATACTTCATTAACCCGCTTATGCTTTGGCGGTCGATACACAACACCAACAATAACTGACTTTACCTTATTCTTGATCTCAATGAAAATATATTCGGGACCTCGTGCGTACTCAGACTGTGATCGAGCCACCTCCACAACCCTTAGTTCGGACTTGACAACCAGGGCCACTCCACCACGGGCTCTTCCCAGCCGATCATTGCGAATCCATCGATATGCCGGGATATCAATTGCAGTGTCCGCAATGTCTGGTTTCAAAAATGTTTCAGATAGCGCTACCACATCGAAGATCTGTTGAGATATAATGAGACGAAGCTCGTCGAGGTGAGCCACCGTTGATTCTACATTTGCGTGTCCCAACTTTAGACCTTTAATATTGCTTAGCTCCCTCAAAATTTGATTATTGTTCTCCATGATAATGATAGCAGGAAGACAAAGCTGAGATAAACACAAGTCGTGAGAGAGAGAGAGAGAGAGAGAGAGAGAGAGAGAGAGAGAGAGAGAGAGAGAGAGATTGAAATTGAAATGATTTTATTTACATTAACCAGGGGCAGTTAAGGCCATAGGGCCCTCTCTTCCACTGTCCCTGGAAGCATTAATTAATTATTTAACATTAGTAATTATTAACATCAAATTATCGCTTCATATTAATAAAAAACGAACGAAAAATAAACGTACAAAAAGATAAAAAAGAAATAAAGATTTTTTTTTTTTTGTTCTTTGCTAGGCACTCGCACTGTACTTCTGCAACAGTAAATTTGAAAAAGTATTTTTGAATGTTCTCACACTTTGTTCTGGTCTGAAGGAGTCGGGATTGTTGTTGTAGATGCGGATGGCTGTGGCTCTGAATGATTTGTTGAATATCGTTGTTCGGTGGAGGGGTATTTGTATGAGACGCTTTCGAGTGTGATGCTGATGACAATCCTCCAGGAACGCAAACTTCTCCGCAAGGTATTGTGGTGACCCAGACTTAAGAGTCTTGAACAGCATCGTTCCAATGTGCAACTGCAGCTGCTCCTCAATCTTCAGCCATCGAAGCTTGAGGAAGTATGGGTTGACATGCTCATCCCATTTCAGTCTGAAAATAAAACGAACTACGGCATTCTGGGCCCTCTGGAGTATGTGCATCTGCTCGCCAGTCATGTCACTGAGGGCACACAAACTGTATGCAAAGTTGTGCATAACCATGGACTGGACAAGCTGAAGCCTTGCCCTGAATGGAAAGTCTACCGCTAGCCGACGGAGCTGGTACAAAGCCCCATACACCCGTCTAGAGACTGCAGACACGTGGGAGATAGAGAGAGAGAGAGAGAGAGAGAGAGAGAGATGGAGGGAGGGAGGAAGTGTGCGAGAGAATGAAATTGACGAATTTCTCGAACCTCAGTTCAAACTTTTCTGGCGATTCGGATTAGAAGGTGTGTGGACGAGCTACCATACCGCTACGACACGAATGTCTTGCGGGCTTGGCAGCATCTTCATCTAGGCTGTCCGAGACCAATTCCGTGGGAAGAACTCCCCATTCTACCGAGGGCTAAACTGCTGTGTCTAGTAGATTGGAAAGGCCAAATATCGCTAAAATGATTATCCGATTCTTCAATGACGACGGGTGTTGAGTTGATATCGTAAAGCCTTTGTTCAATGCGAGAGCCAAGCGAAAAATTAATTGGGGTTCCTGCATCACAGCGCACCCTCTAACTAGGCCATTACCGTGATGCGGTTTGCGGCCGAAAGACAAGTTGTTCACATCAGACCCCCCTGCTGGAACATTTGTTACTTCCAAACCTAAAATTGAAAATGATGAGGCAGCGGTACGAGCTTTAGAGACAATCGAACATAATTGAGCCAGTGACAAGCGATCTGAACATAATTGAAGAGGGTTTCAAATACCGTTTACGGATCTTCACATTGTGCATGTTTGAACTCATTGAACTCTTTTACTTTTCTTAGACCTGCGGAAGGTCTATGTTTCTGTGTGTACAGAGAGAGAAAGAGGGATGGAAATGAAATACAGGTGAAAGAATCAATTATGAATGCGATAGAGGTTTGTGGGATACATTGGTCGTTTAAATAATCACAAGAAATTCAGGGGAACTGGTGTTGCAGCACAGAGGAGAGGCGACTGTGTGATTGAGGAGCTAAGGAGCCACGAGGTGTAAATGAGAGGAATGAGAGAAGAGAGATAAGAGGAGGGGGGGGGGTTTACTGGAAAACCCACTGAACGGTTGTACGTATTTTAATGTGGGGAAGTACGTTGTGGGGAAAAGGCATGGAAATACTGCATTGTTTGATGAATGAATTATAGGTTGTCGAAACAGCTCGAACCCAGAAACTCACTTTGGATTAAGGGCAGAGAGTTTCATTGTACCAGTAGGGGCAATCGGCACCTACCATCTAATCGTTGCGAGGCCCTGTTGTGAATCGTTAAATTATCGCACGACTGCACAAGCGAGAGGTACTGATACACCATTTACTACCATAAACTGGGAATTAAGGGGTAGTGGATGACGACAAACCACGAACTCCTCCAAAGGGCGACACTTGATGATTCCCACGTTATTCGGTACGTCGTGAGATGGTGCTTCCACGGCAAAACGCCATGATCGGTCGCCTGCTAAATCAGTGCGTTTAGTTTGTCACGGTGGAAAGGTGCTAATTTGAAGCAGAAGAAGGAGAATATTAACTGTGTAGTCTCAACAAATTTTTAGGCAATTAACCTGGACTTTCTCGCACAGTAATAATAACCATTAAAATTAGAGTGTGCATCACACATCTTGAGACGATTGAGCACGCACTAAATCGATCTTCAATTTTCATTGCTTATCTTTCTCGCGAGGGTTTGATTTTAGAGCTCCCCCCCCCCTCTGCAACACAAACTAAACTTCAAAGTAATCCTTTTGTATTGGTGAGTTGTGGAAGTGGGGGTGAGGAGCCCACTCCGTCTCAATTACCAGCAGAAAACAGGCATTGATTGCCAAAAATGAGGGGGTCAGAACGGCTTTTCGTCGAATATATAGAGGGAAAGGGGATTAAGTTGAATTACACGGAAAGAAGGTGGTGGTTATTCATTCATCGTTGAAAGCCTTCAATCATTCGGTCGACCCCTAGACCTGACGTGTAGGGTTCTTCGGTGAAGGTCGTTTCGCTGGCGGAGAGCAATTTACAAGAAGCCCTGGGGTTTTTCCTCGACGAAAATGGAAGCTGTCAAGACCTCTTTTAAATATAACGTCGTGCAAGGAGGAATCACACTGCATGCTTCACCTGTATTTCCATTTTAGCGGAGCCGGTCGACGAAAACATATTATTTTTGGCAATCCAAAAAATGAAGAAAGATGAGTTTTTATCAGACCTTCGTGTTTTATGGCCTATCTGATTTCAGTACGGAATGTTCTCGCATTTAACGGGTGCCACAAACACGTCATGTTTCAGTCGGTTTGGTCGTACGACGGCTGAGATGGGAAGAGGTTCTACCGACATATTGTGACTGTGGCCGGACATCGTCTCTATTTGTCTAGACCAGTCTGTAATGATTCTGGATATCTCTGGAGACCATAGATCTAAGCTCACTCGGCAAGTCAAAAAGTGAACGCGTTACTCTTCGCCTCTCAACGGGTGGTTCAAAAATAAAGTTGAGTTTTCATCTAGTCGAGCTCTAATCGAAAACAATTTTTTGACTCGTGGTCTGTGCGTGACCTAAAGGCGTGTAGCTGTTTTCGACGCGGCCCTATCACTTAACTTCTCGCGAAGGTTAATGGCACACGCTCTTGGATTCCCTCTCGGGTGCCTAACTGGTGCTGTGGCTATCCGTTAGGGGGGGGGGGAGACAGCCTGTCCAGCGCTTTTTCCCATTCTGGCTCACAAAAGGAAGCAATTTTGCATATGGCTGCCTTGAACCTTGCCCCAACGCCTTTGATAACGATTGTCACAAGGGACCAACCGTCCTTCACTAGTCAAAACGTTTCTGGAGAATCCGTGAGTTTTTCATTACACCTGCTTATAGTGCTATGATGAGGGTTATCTGCTCAGAGGCTTGCAGTGTGGCAGCCTGGTGGAAGAAAAGTGTCGAAGAGATGCTTTGCGGCTGTGTGAGGCACCTCCTTGTTACTACTCGTGCGTTGCTCGGCTCGTACCTTAATTGGTGGTTGCTCGATCGCGAAACTTCATGCTATTCTCCTTCTCTTCCCCACCACAAGCCTTCTTTATGTATTTAGTTGGTTTTGGGGAGCCACAGACAGTCTGTATGTTTGTCAGATTTGGGCTGGTTCGGGTTGGTTTAGTCTTGTTCTTTGTTTTTTCAAGGCGAGAAATCGAGGTAACGGACTCTTTTCATCTACTGGAGGGGCCGTAGCCTGGTGTGACGAAGGGGAAGGGGGGAGGAGAGAGGTGGAAATTAAAGTTTGGGAGACGAAATGAGTGAATATGAAACGAGAGAGAAGTGGACAGTATTGGACGGAGTACGAGTGTATTGGAGTACGGATGATTGATGACTGACCAGACTGGGGTGGATGGACTAACATAGAGGTGACAAGGTGAAGAGTGAGAAAAGGGCAAAAGGTGAGGTCGTTACAAATAAAAATCTACGATTGAGAATGATCGTACGTGGGAAAAGTAAGTCTTCGCCTCTGGAACTACTAATATCTTTGCGTCTGAACGAGCTTGAAATATTGTAAGAAACAAATTGAGTGACAAGGGTGTGGCAGTTGTTTTTTGCGGCTCTTAAATTAAACGATTTGTGAAAGTCCAACAGCCAGAGGAGCTTGATCATGGGAACTCCGTCCAAATTGGAAGCAATTTGCTAGAGAATAAGATGTTTTGAATATTGAAAGTTCGTTTGTCTAATTTTCTCTAAAACGTTTTAAATGGTTTTGATAAATCTCATAGGGAACTTTCACTTTGTTTTCACAATACGTCTCTGCAGAAATGCGTTAATGGAAATACAGCACGTATCTGCAGGAGTCGTTGAAAGTACGAGAGACGAGGAAAGTAGTACAATGCTTAGCACCATTTCGGTTCCCGGGCAGAGGGGCAGTACGCTCTCTCAAGACTCGTTGATTTTATGGAGCTCAATCCGCTTTTGTAGGGGTCTCTTACGATCGTAGTTCAATTTCATGGCTCCAGTCAATCGGTGGAAAACGCCATTCCCTTCAGAAATGGCAATTTAGCGATAAGAAGCCCCTTCCGAGGCAGTCCACTCTCCTACTTTCCTCACGTCGACTATATCCGCAACGAAAACAATATAATCGGCTGAGACGCTTGGCCTTGAATTTTCTCGAAGTTATGGTTCTGTGGAACTTTGGTTGGCAAGGTATAGCCGTTCGATGGCTATAGCACCCTAGAAGACATCGACTGGTCTGATAAGTTGACTCCGTGCTGCTTGAGCTTACCAGTAAATTTGATGGGTGGAGTTGGAGCTAAATCGAGCGCTTAGGACGACGAGCGGGTAAGCAGTGAGTTTTTTATTATTACTTTGAAGTTCGCTTACATTTGTACTTTCCTCGTCCCTAAGTATTGTAATCAGCCAAAACAAGTTGAATTGGCGTAAGGTCTTCCACTTTTTCGAAGCGAGAAAATATGATTATGGAGCACTTCTCTCCCTTAAACCTCTCCTAGAAAAACGTGAGCGGAGGCGAAGGCTAAAAAGGAAGAAGAAGCTTTCCTGACTTTTTGAAACAACGCCTGCAATGCGAGTTCTTGAAGAAAACTCACAACTTTTGTCTCGTCCGACCACATGGCTATACTTCCTACAACAAAGGAAAAGTATAGATTTTCGAATCTCACTCACATGACTCACGCTCTCACATAAATAGGGTTTTTAGATCAATGATAGTCCGTTTACGCAATGGTAATGTAGTGATGGGGTGCTTCACAAAAATGTATACACACTTTGAACTTCCATAGAAAATTTATTTACCGTTCTACAAAGTTAAAATTCAGGAAAATAGAAAGCTGAAAGTCCAATGTAAATGTAACATAAATAACAAATGTTAATACTGTTCAAATTGGTGACATGCAGCATCAATACAATTCTGAGTACGAGTCACCACAGATTCTGTACATCGTATCAAAACGTCCAATGAGATTTCTCTACACACTGCTTGAATCTCATTCCAAAGAATGTCTAGGTTACGTGGTTTACGTTTGTACACCTCATGTCTTACTGTGCCCCACAAGAAGAAATCCAGGGGTGTAAGGTCTGGAGAGCGTGCTGAAAACTCGATTGGCCCCCTGCGTCCTATCCACTGGCCCGACAAATTTTGATCCGGGTAAGCTCGTACGTCCCTGTGATAGTGCGGCGGAGCACCATCTTGTTGAAAATAAAAATCATAATTACCGTATAATGCACGAATGGCAGGAAATATGGAATCAGCAAGCATTGTTAGGTAATTAATACCAGTTACAGTGCCTTCAAATCGAAAAGGTCCAATGCGTCCCCTTGAAGACAAACCGTACCACGCATTTACACCAGGCAAATTTACAGCTTTTTCAATTGTAATGTGAGGATTTTCTTCACACCAGTAAACACAATTGTGCCTATTGACAGTTCCATTAAGTTTGAATTGGGCTTCATCCTACCAAATGATGCTACCCATAAATCCCGGTTCACGTATCACCATCTCCTGAATCCATTCACAAAATTGCAACCTTCGATCTGGATCGTCGTCATTTAGCTGTTGCACCAGCCTTGGAATGTAAACACGATACTTGCCTCTCTTCAGAATGCGTAGCACGCTGCTAGCACTTACATTACTTTCACGTGCCTCTTGCCTTGAAGATTTGTTAGGAGAGCGTTGAAACAGTTCCAATACTGCCGTTGATGACCCATCACTTGTAGCTGTTCGAGGCCGACTTGAATGACCTTTATGCACATCACACACTGTTCCATGAACTTCGAATTTGTCTCGTATGCGTGTAATTGTTAATCTTGAAGGTGGTTCTGTATCATACTCCCTTCTCCACTGTCTTTGAACTTCATTTACATTCTCAAACTTCCAGTACCACTTAATAACCTGCTTACGTTCTTCAAAACTCAAACGTACGTCCCCCATGTTGATATTACAAATTCCAACTGTTTGGGCCTCGTTGCGAGACGGCAAGCTCGGCATCCAGCGACAAGTTTCCTCTTGACCATCGTCTTCCCCCGCCACTCATAGCTTCTTCCGACGAGCCGCGCGAGGCGGAAACCAGTGCTTTTCGCGTCGTCTTCCGCCCTGGACCTTCGCTATTTTCTCTAAAAGTATCCGAGTTACTTGAGCGTTTAGTAGGTCCTGAGGCTCATTTGGTGGTGGACGACGATAATTCGCAAGTAATTAAAACTTATTAATTTGAGCAAACAAGTTTGATTCTTCGTTCATCTTATTGATTTTCTTTAAAGTTACATTTTTATTTTGCTGGGATCAAATAAGCAAATGAAGCTTTCATTGAGCATCGGCCACTTAGTGGCTCCTTTTCTTGGGTTAGAGGGCGTTTTGTTTTGGTCGTGTTTCACGTGGAAGAGGTTCCTCGATACCTCTGCTTTCCCTTCTGGTGCTCTCTGGTTTCACGAACTTAAGCCCGATGTAGCCTAATGCTACAGTTGGCTGCAATCCTTCACTGTTTGTGCTAGGATGTCAATTTCCCCCCATCGACATTTAAGGCCCAACTCAGGTCATGATGGAGAGGTTCCCCTGCACTGCCCGAGTTCAGTAACGACGCTACTGCAGATAAATATCAACGTAGCAACTCCTGGTTACATAGTCCTGGTTTTGTTTCAAATGTCGACGCTTTTTTGGAGGATTGAAATGCTCATACAATGTAAATTGCATTCAGGAATTGCTTACTCTTGTAGCTCATCCTGATACTTAGTGACCAGTTGGTGATAGGATCGTGGAAGGTGCGAAATGTTGTGTCCCGAAACTGAAAACCCTCCCCTTTGGGAAAAGGTCTCCTCTTAAACGCCACTCCTCCGTGGGGTTGTTATGAGGGAGTGGAAGAGAGTGAGGGAGGGAGGGGGGGAGCAAATGTCAGGACTTGAAAATGGAAGGTTGCACACAACGTCGATAGCTTTTCTAACCTCGAAAGCGCCGAAGAATGGTTGAAGGGGAAGCGGCATATCACAGAGTGTGGGTGTGGAAGCAATCGTGAAGAAGGGTGAGTGCCGGAGGTTGATGTGCTTGAGAGGGGAGGGGGGATGGCGAGTGGCAGAGGTGAAGAGTTACGAGATGGTTTGGAGTCACAATTCAGCCGCTCGGCTCCAACTCTAAAGAGCGGGGATGGGGAGAACGGGGTCGAATCCAGAGCGAGGTCGTCCTCAGACGCAAGTATCTGGTTTGTAAAACTAAGTAAACAAGTTAGGTTCCCACGAATCCCTCCCGCCTAACATACATTTTTACTTTTCTTAACCTTAGGAAGCCGGAAGAAAAGGTACGTAACCGGTTGACATTGTTTTTACTTAGGGTTTTCTACACATATTTATATTTCATAACCTGAGCGTCAAAAATACTGTTTCAGAAAACAGTCTGTGTGGAAAACGGGGTTAAAATCTGTACCTAATCAGTTCAAATTTCATACTCCAACTCAAATAAACGTTTTCAAATCTTCCACAATAACCGCGCAAACGAATTTAATCAACTTGTCCGTGCCTTCTAGCAACTCGTACCCACGTATTGGACCCCTCGACTGTAACTATTTCTGTACGTACATGTTGAATGAGGATTACGTCAAAATACATCAGCAAGAAAGATGTGGTGAACCTTAAATCATCATTTTTCGAAACAGCCTCTAACGGTTTTGGTGAAACTCACACTGACTGGTCTCCTCTAAGCAGTGTGTCAGAATAAAACGCGTACGTACAGCATCTCGTCGATTTTGCAAGGGGATAAAGGAAGTTGCGTGACGCGTCACATCAGATATTTTGCTCGATCGATTACATCGCTTTCTTAAGTCTTCGGGTCGAAGAAAGTAAAAACTGTTCCTCTCTTCTAATCGGATAGTTGACACTTGAAAACCTTTACGACACGCCCCTTTAGATCTAAGTGCTTCTTCATCGCTCTAGAAGCAACGAGAGGCTTTTTCCTCTCACTCCACAACGCCATCATTTTTCTTCTCCTGCCCCGCGACTATAGTAGTTTCCTGCTCCATCCTTTAGGCCACTTCCCCTACTCGAGTTGGCCACTAATAGCACTTCACGTTTCAAGTACTTTCCTTCTGAAGGGCGTTCTTTGTTTCGATCACTATTTGTGCAGCACTTCATTGAACGCAACTAGTTCGCGAAAGTGAATTGGAAAGTAACCAGACGGCGAGTATTTGGAGAGCTTGTAAATAGCCACTGTCGAGTCTGTTAAAGTCAAACTAGCCACTCGGCCCCGTGTCTGCGTGTTTCTGAATCTATGGCGTCCGACTCAGGTCAAAATCGTTCGACGTTTTGCTTCGAACAATAAATCGACCAGGCCTTCGCCAAACATCGAGTCCAACTCTTTCTAACCTGGAGCCTTTTGTGTGCAGATATGGGAAAGTTCGAACTGCCGATTCAGTCAGCTTCTCCTGCCAAAAAGCGCCTTAAGTTCATTTCCGATGCCGGATTTTCCTTTTGTGGACTTCCCAAAATATTCATTTCCCACCATTCGGTTTACCTTCTCTCTAACTCACAGCTTTTCTCAGGCCCAATCCAAAAACACTTATCTCTCAGCTCTCGAGCTACTCACTCGCACTCTCCTCTCGTCTCCACTAGCCAGTTCACGTATTCACAGATCCCTTTGTTGTTAAATACTCCCTCACACTCAAGTCGCTATTCTGTCTACAAAGTGTTCATACAGTTCTCTCTCACGCTCACCACGTCCATTAGTTTATTTCTTTTACTCCAACTCAAGCCCCTCACTCGTGGGCACAATTTACAGAATAGGATGAACCCCCCCCCCCCCATGTGTTTGTGTTTTGAACATAATTGAAAGAAAACGGCTGTACCAAATCAATTCAAATTTGATGTTCATCTTCAGATCAAATTGAGGTCATTAAAAGAGAATAAGTTTCAATACAAATATTTGTGTGGTTTCTCCCGTAGACCTCAATAATATACAGAATCGTAATGGTAGAATTACAGTAAGCTTCTTATATCAAAGAAGCTAAAAACTGACCGATTTTTTGCTTGGTATGTTTGTACGTCATGTTCAAGTTGAAAAACTATGAAAGTTCGTAGTTGATTAAATTCGGTTATGCAGTTACTATGGAAGTTTCAAAAACGTTAAAAAACACTTTTTAAGTATATTTTGATTACCTCTCTTGTGACCTCTCTTGTGAGAGAGTATTAGTAGAAAACGACGTATAAAGTATTGACTAGTTGAAGACCCCTTCGAGTTGGATGAAAAAACAGCTGAGTTAATGCAGTTTTTCCAAAAAGTAAAAAAAAACACGGTTTGCTTTAAAACACAGACCTATTAGGTTTTCTCGATTAACGTAATGATCTGCAGAAAACACAATTTTTTTTCTTCGCAGTTGCGATACTATCCTTTTCGTTTGGGTAACGATATGTAATAAAACTGGGAGCGAGAATATGGAAAAAAATTAGGTTTTTTAGACTCAGAAGGCCTCAAAACGTAAAGATCTGAAGAAAACCCTTTTTTTTTTTTTTACACGATTACTACTTTCCTTCTCTTCGGGTAGCGGAAAGTAAAAAGGAGGGAATTAACACTGACAACTCATAGGGGTCTTGAGATATAAATACCTGAGATCTCTTGATGGTAGATAGGAGTTCCGGGGAACGAAGAATTTGTCGTCCGGCTTCCATGTTTCCATTCTATGTAACAAAATAGGTGAAATAAACACACGCGGTATAAGTTTTGTAATAGCTATAAAATAATTAGAAACGACCCACGATGTGACAGTACTGTCGTCTTTTTCACTTGCTTACAACTCCATAAATCACCCATACGCAGACTTGTTTTTGGGGTGGAGGGGGGGGGGTTTAAAGAAATATGCCTCCAAATCTTGGACTAATGTAAAGTACAGGAGAATTAGTTCAAAAAGCTTTCCGACCAGTAGTGTGCGTAAATGATGAAAACTCGTTCATTTTGTGGATGTAGATAGTTGAACTGAGAAGTGGCTGTTGGTAAGTGGAAAGTTCCGAGCGCGGAACAAAACAGGCTCAGGATGCTGGCAACTTAATCAGCTTATTGTTTGGTTCGAGAAACGCATTTACTGAAACCTCCCTGGATTTCTGCGCCTTCCTATTATTCCGCCCTACAACACAGTTTGTTATTGTAGCAATAGATTTCCGTTCCTCCAGGTACTTTTTACTTTCTTCAACGCGAAGAGTAAGGAAATTATTGTTATCTGAAGAAAATTATGTTGAGTTTCCGTCAGATCTGTATATTTTTCTGGTTTTTAAAAATCTAGGGCGTGAAAATTAATTTTGAGCTTTCGGTAACTCTGAAAACTGGTGGGTCACTGGACCGAGTGGGCGAAACTGAGGTTCAACCGACTTTTTTGAAACATTCAGAATAATCAAAGAGGAAAACTGCATCAAAAAAACTAACTAAAATCTCAAAATCTTCAACCCACTAAACTGCTGCTAAGAAGTTGCTTAACTTCTGGACGGTCTAAGTAGCTAGTGAGCCCCTGAAAACTGTTGAAGTCGGTTCTTGGAAACAGCACTCACTCCACATCTTGAGGCTGTTTGGATTCACTTCGACACGGATGGGTCCAAACTGCACAAGTCCGACTAGGGCTTGAACCAAAATGTGGGACCAGCGGAGTTGTTGGGACATGGGCCGGTATTTTTTTAAAGACCGAAGGGCCACTGGCTACTGAAGAATTCTGCAATTTTCATCCTACAACAGCCTACTAAATGAATATATTCTTGAAATAACTGCAAGTGCCGACAATGATGCAACAGACCGTAGCAGTGGCCGTACACAACTACAGGATGATGACTAGCCACGAGAATCTCAGGCTATCAACATCTCTTCCGCCTGGCGATGGACGACGTGCACCACACTTGTCTTACTTAACAGATGGTGACAATTAGTTCACGACTCGTTGATACTGAAACGCTCAACTGCCAAGAATCAGCATTGGGCTTATCGTAAGTAAGTACATTTTGAAGTGTTCTGAGACACAATGGCGATTATCTGTAGTCATTAAGTAGTTGAATAACAAGATGCCGCCGAGCTTGTCAACGAGTCTAAGTGGTAGTTGATGTTTACAATCGCGATATTTACAATTCACAGGAGAAGATCCGAAGATGGAACGCCGACAACACTAATATCTCTGATTACGTTAGAAAATCTTGGGCATCTCTGCATTTTGCAAGAGTAGCAGTTTCGTAGCTCGAAAACCAGTTGTCAATCAACTCACTAAAGCTGAAAAAGTCAGGTTATTCTGTGGACAGCCCTCTCAAAAGGCCTGAGAACTCTGGATCACTCAGGAATGAGTGGAAGGGGAGCTCTTTCAACTCCGCGGGGCTGACGTCAGCGAAAGTTCAATCAAGATAAGAAAGGGTCGTTAAGTCGATAAGCAGATAAAATACAGCCCCTTTGGAGGAAACACACCTTAGTTTCTACGACCGAACCGTCTTGCAACCAGCATCTTACTATTCGACTTAGGCCTCCTTCCTGCGTCTTCCTACCACCAATATACGCGGAAAGAACTGGAAGGTTTTCAGCGTTTACAATATTGTTCGTTACATTCACCTTTGAAAGCTGTCAGCGATAACAACATCCGCCGTTTCGGCATTCATTATTTGAACCTCACAGGGCTTGTTAGTCTAACAAAACGTTTCCGCAAATTCAGACTGGTGACGTGTCTAAGAAGAATTCCTCTTTTGTAGAGAAGAAGAAGCAGTAACGGAGGACCTTGTCTTCCTATCTGGTTCCTAGTTAGATCTTGTGCAAACATTTGCGCGTGCACATTGCCCTACTGTTCCGTGTCATATTGAACGCTAGATTGGTTCTGGTTGCTTCAAGGCTGATGGGTAAAGGAAGGATGTTTTATATAACTGCTATGGCTTGCACGGGTTCCATCTCTGCATCCATTGCTAGGAACTCCTACCTGATGGATACTGTCCTGTTGTTACCTCTGGCGTGGATTAGTAACATTGGTCTCTAGGGCTAGATGACTTATCTCAACTTGGCGTTTCTTTTCATCATTGAATGGATTTTCTTGGTAATTTTTCGCATCCTACTTAGATGATGAGGAAATAGATATATACTCGTATCTGCTGGAGGAGACAAGCTGTGACAGGATTCAGAAACACTTATTTCAGGGCAATCAAACCACTCACTACTTTGTAGCAATCTGATTATTCCATCTAAGGCAGTTCATTCCGCATTCTATTCTGCTCCCGTTCTGTCAGCCTTAACGCAAAGGAGAGGGAAAGGTTTGCACGATCAACAAAACATCGCAGAACGCACGTAATTGATTCGACTGGTCTTATCCATTGCTACTAACTGCACAAATAAAAAGTAGAGCATTAAATATCAGGCGGAGGAGGTTCTAGTGAAATTCCAAACTTGTTAGTTACGGCTAGAGAAGAACAATCAGCCTGGATAAGCCCATCGCACACATGGCGACTTGAATGCCACCAGGATAGATTACTAGGATGGAGTTGTACTTATTGTTTCTGTACTGAACAATAATCAATACCCCTATCACAAATATTGAAGTGCGGAAATTCTTCCTAGTAATTTTAGTGAACCGGTCACTCTGATATAGTTGAAATTGTAAATTGTTGAGAGAGTAGTTCTTTCAAGTATCGAGTTGCTGTTTTGTATTTTGCTTTTGTCCGGTTTTCAGGAACAAGTTCCCCGAGAGGGAACCCAACGAATAGAGCTGTTGAGATCCCATTTCGTAGATTCCGAGGTCCGCTCCCGCAATTCTTTTTCAAGCAGTGCGTCGCGCCAAAACTTTTCTCTCGCTCATACGGTCGGTCGATGCGTTTTGGAAACGGTCCAAAAAGGCTGTTGAAAAAGCCAGCGATGGTAATGTTTGAGAACCAAATGGGGAAGAGGGTTTGCGACAAACGTTTTTCCATTAGGAAATAGCACGAGTTGAAATACGCCTCTCGGAGGGACGAATTTTCTTCTCTCTCCCCAAAGGGAAGCAATGCGACACTTCCGCTATGAAAGAAGAAAAACTCGTTGCTATTTCACTCAGCATCTTTAAAAATTCAGACCTTTGAAGAATTCAAAAGAGCATTGCATGTTATGGGTAACACTGTTCATGGAACGTGCAAAGGGTTGATTGATACGAAAGCTTCTATTGACCATTGGATTCGTGAAATATTGATCCTGGCCTTTAGATACCATCCAGTCTTCCTTCTGACGCTTATCCAGTGAAGAGGCGGTACTTGAAAACTGCATGTACGATAATCCAGGCAGCTTCATATTCCAAAAAATGTCCCCTTCTTTTTAAAGAAAAATCGAAAAAGTACTAATAAATTATAAAACAAATCGCAGTTTCTGCCCCATAGTGAGTGAATTAACATGAATACACACAGTCACAACATGCAACACACACAATACACAAATAACCTTAGAAATAGACAAGTAACCCTCATCAGGGGCTTACAGGCTACGGAAATTATAAAAAACCTCGAGACTCAACGATGTCTCCAGAGAGGTTCATGATAACAGTATTAAAAGTAGTCACATTAGATTCGTTATACAGAGTATGCCGAAATAAACCAAAAGGTTTATTATTTATATTTTTGAACGTGCCCGAGATTTTAAGAAGTTGTGAAATACTCAAAATCAAATTTGCACACCCCGTTATCTAATTTTAGTGGTTAACAAACCCAAGCCTAGGGAACTAGTTTTTAGCGAATGTCAAACTCCCTGGCTTTTATCGAATATTATCGATCGATAATGAGGGATTGTGAAGTACCGAGAAACGGCTCCTTGAACACTTACAGTGCAGAATAAGAATTTTATAAAATCGACGGGATTATTATATAGCGGGAAAATTAGATCTAAAAAACTTGTAATGGCCCCCTAGAACGGCGAGGAGTGTCAAAAAACTGAATTTCAGGATGTACCCAGAATCGGGGATAATTTAGATGATTTAAGTGAGGATAATTTACTGTATTAAAGAAATTGGGTTGTGTCCGCCAGTAGGCAAATACTAAATAATTTACTGCTTGGCACTCACCATTTTCCCCCAAATGGAAATTTATGACAGCGCACTTTAGGTCTTGGTTACATAAGCAACTTCGCTACGTTGCGTTAAAAAGCTTTTGACAGCTAAGAACTGATTTTCAATTGATTTACTTCAAAACCTTATTGGTGGTGTAAGGTTGAATATAAGAAATTTGAGATGTTTTCCGTAGACTGTTTACTCATTAACGCATGTTGCACAGAGACTAAAAGGATGTCAATAAGTTTTGTGGCGCTACGTATTTAGATCTAAGGTGCGTTGACACAAATTTTCATTTTAAGAGAAAATTATGAGCGCGGAGCAGTAAATTATCAAAAATTCGGAAAACGCCGAGTTTGTTCGTTGTTTTTCCCTACGAATTCGGCTCATTACGTCTAAAAGTCCTGAACAATCCTGTTGAGTGTTCAGTAATCTACTCTGTCACCCGCCACTCAGCGAAGAAGAGTAGTTTATGGAGGAGCAACCAAATGGATCATGAGTGCCCATACTATTTTTTATATATAGCTTCCATCAGTGCTTTGTTTAGTACCAGGGGCTATTTGATAACCACAAAACAACATTCGGTGCGACTGGTTTTTGGGAATCTATCATCTATTTCAAGAAAAGAAAAACGATTTTTAGCTTCTGGTTCCTTCCAAAAACCGGTTCTGAGGGATAAAATTAACGTGGCCACGAGGAAAGCCCTACATTATGTTTCCGAATGAATTTTGTTTCAAAACATGGTGCAATTTCAGTCATTTAAGTTACAACACTATTTTCACTATTGAGACATATTCGTAGCTGGTGCAAATAGCAAATCCTATAATCAAGTTACAGCATAAAATACCAGCTTATCAATGACACGGGACACAAACCAACCAGGCATCAGACCATCGCAATTCAAGAAATAGAGATATTGTGTTAGTTTTTATTCAGTTTATGTTATGTAGTTATTCAGAGCACTTGCATTCAGTCTAACCAGTAAAAGTTCGGACGGTAACATAACCATCGATAGATTACCAATCTTCCAACCTTCCAGCTTTGATCCACTTATTCACTTCTTAGCTATAGTTTAGAGACAATAACCCTCTACATTAATTTACATTCAACTCTCTTCACCATTTCAATGAATAGAGTCTCGAAGCTCTTGCATAACGATTCGTTCTCTGTCGTTACTTCTACCGAACTACGAATAGATTTGTAGAATAATTTTAAGAATTTTTTTACCATACACTTTTCGACACAACTCTGCTTCTCAGCCTTTCAAATCATTTATAGTCGTGCACTTTTCATGATTTATTCATGTTTTGTCGTACAATGTTTCAAATCTATAATTTCCGAGTTTAATTGAGCAATTAATGGTTGATTAATTACAAGTAGATTTACAACGATTTTATATTTTTACTTTCTGTATTCCTGTTTTTTTACTGTATCTATAATTGAAGGTTGTAGGTTGGTCACTTCTCGACCTAGGTTTTCTACCGATCTACTGGCTAGACGATTGACCCGTATTTACAATTTAAGTCACCGCTATACACAACATTAACACCGAAACAGAGTATTTGGAACATCCAATGAATCGTCTATGAATTGCCTTATTGAAAATTAACTGTGATCGGGTACCCGTTCCTGTGAAATCAACAAAACATGTCAAATATCCGCAGGGGTGCCCAACTGGTTAGCGAATTTGTGTGGTGGGTTCTAACGATATAATTATCTTGAACAAAAATACTTCCTCGCCGTTGTCAAGTGCTTGTGCTTCTATTGAGTTAATTTCTTGTTATTATCGACGATTTTATTTGGCAGAAACCTTCTTCCCCCATCCTTAAAAAGCATGTCAATTAAATGAGAATAACTGCTATTAACTCTTTGAAACCTCTGCCATCACGTCACTCCGGTGGTACGTTGTAACCGATTTTGAGAAAATGTCGATAACTTGAATGTTTGTACACTTTTAAATATTGGAATGCACAATAACAAATTAAAACAAATGTGAGTAAATCTATGAAGCATGATCAGATTTGTTAATAGATGTCGTAAAACGCAAACTTTTCTTTTTCGCATTACGATGTTTTTGTTGAAGCTATTGCAATGTTGAATTTTTCATGAAAAAAAGAGCGTTGGCGACTATTTGCTCACTCAAAGACAGACACACACACACTTTTTTTTCTCGAGACTCATCGTAAATGGGACAGTAGAAAAGACCCCAAAAGTAGAAACTAAACAAACTAGATTAAGGAAATGGGGAGGGCACCCAGACTACCCTACGCCGGCTCTAGAGAAAGAAGGATTGGAACGGGTAGGAAAGAAGGCTAAACGGATGTTCCACGATAGAACAGTTTAGATTTGGCCCTAGCAACATGTGGATCGTGATACCTGGGAGAACGCATGATGACACACCTCCTCAGCACTTAGAACAGATGCTACCTGGACTTCCTGAATCACTGTATACTGGTCGGGATCACCAGCGACAATGTCAAGCCTTCTCCAGAGACAACACATAGTGTCACTCCCTCTCACTTCCCGGGTCTCAGATGGCAATGCACCAGCAACCTACTTGCAGAGTGTGTCGTGACGTTCGATGCCATTCCCATGAGTACGCAGACACAGCTACACCATATGATACAGCGACTCAAACAGGTTACCAAACAACAGCGAGCATTCACAACATTATGATCCCGACCTCTTGAACACCTCATCGCTGTAGGTAGTGACGCCACACAAACGGCGTGTAAGTGCCACTAACTCCTTCTATGGGTGCCCATCAGCACTAAACCCAAGCAGAAGAGCAGGGGGAGTCGGGGGAACTTCCTGAGTTCCCGTCCATCAACCAAACCATGCAGCGCAGCTGCAAAATCCGAAGGAGCAGATGGAGTCGCCATGTCATACCACCGCAGCTGATCCAAACGAATCCAAGACCTGGAACAGCGCATGCGACATTCCAGCCAGATGCCTGCAGAGCAACTTTCCGAAGATAATCCCCAAGGTCCACGTGGTTTTTGGCCGAGGAGGTTGCACGAAGAAACTGGATCTCAAAGTACCCCCGCATCTCGAGGACGCATCTAGCCGGGACTTGGGATTCGCCACTGATGCTGTAACTTCAATAGAACGACACCAAGGAAGGAAACCGAACCACGCTTCTCAGGATTCATTCCACACATGCCTAGCTCCCTTACAAACTTGTCAAGAGCGATCTGCAAGTGTGGCTTGGTACCTTCAAGGAGGACAACACCATTCACAAACCGTCTTGGATTCGTTGGTTCGGAGGCTAATGCTCCCACGCGCACACCTGGAGCGAGACGAAATCCTGCTTCTTAAGGCAGCTTACCCAGCACATCAATCACAACATTGATGAGTTCCTCTGCCGAACGCCACGCCCTATTTCCTTGTCCCCAGACATCTCGCCTCCAACCTGCACGGCT
Organism: Pachypeltis micranthus; assembly: GCA_020466155.1. Lineage (NCBI taxonomy): Eukaryota > Metazoa > Arthropoda > Insecta > Hemiptera > Miridae > Pachypeltis > Pachypeltis micranthus. Next base: position 22,573,234 of record CM035770.1, on the reverse strand, counting down.
GTCACACCCCCGCAGCACAGAGAGCTCACATAATCGATGAGTTGATCTAGAGCCCCATACCACCGAGGCAATCGGTCAATGCCTGGTGGCTTAGCGTGTCAAACACAAACGCACAGATCGTTTTCCCAAATAGCGTTTTTCGGATACAGTAGGATCTGAAACGTAAAGGCGTGTAGAGAACAAATTTTGTTCAGCCGGTCACATAACTTGCTTTTCTACTTCATAGAGCCAAGGAAAGTAAACATAACACCAAGTAATTTATTAATAAATATTTGCGTTTGTATTAACCTTGAACAGTGGAATTAGTTTGACATTTGCATGAAACAGACGGAACAAAATTCTATGAAATTGACAACTTATTACGTTACAATTTCGCAAATCTTAAAATTCCAACTTTTTTCGAGGCATTGCAATACTTTGATTTTTTTATCTTCTGCTACCTAAAGGGTAATCGTATGGAAAATTAGTAATCGTGTGAAAAATTTATTTTTGGGTTTTATTCAGTTCTTTAAAACAACAAAAACTGAAAAGGTTTTGGTGATTACAGCGGTTATTTGCTCAAATTAATACGGAACTGTAGCTTTGAAAACCATTTAGACAACCTGGAAGTACTTAAAATAATTCTAGCACTTGTATCGTGCCTAAGTATCGACTAATCGAAATGAATACAACGCTCTATGGTGTTGCGGCATCAAAGTGGCCGTTGTGTCAATATGTTGTGAGTTGAAAATAGTTTCGCTCACGTTATTGGCCTTAGCCACGGTTCTATTGCTGTTGTCCCGATTAAAGTACAAACAGAAATGCATAAAATATTTACGTGGCCCTCTTATCAACACCTTCTACGATGTCGTGTCAACGTAACTTGGAACCGCCTATTTGTGTGGGAAAGGCATTTCCCTTCGATTCCCGTTCGATAATTGACGCTATGCTGGACATTCCAGGCGGTCTGCGAAGTTGAAAAGAAGGAGAATCGACTGGCCAATGGGTCAAGCGGTGGAGATCGCGAGACAAAAACCTCCCCTGCCCCCTCACCATCAGTCACAACGCGATGAATTAATGATTTCTCTGAAATTCCACCCCCTCCCCTTTCTCGTATTTTCTTTTCCCTGTTTATTCGTGGAAAACCTTGTCGTCGTGCTCGATGTCAAGTAGCTCACGATGTTATATACGATTTACATTTATATACCAGACGTTGGTAATACTTTCAGGTGAAAGAAAGTAAAGTAATTGGTAGAAAAGTTTCATATTTATTTTACATCAACTATCATTCCAAAATTCTGTTCGATTTGAACGTGCTCCCGCCAATATTAGTCTCTAGGTAGTCAGTGCCAGTATAGCTCGTCCCCTGAACCCGTAGTTGAAATGGAGATATCGAATGACGTTAAATCTCAGTATGCGCTCACCAAAAATTCACTGGTAGCAGTACATGGCAGTGGGAGTCCACATAGAAGTGATACAGGAACATGTACGCCAATATCCGAAAACGTTTCTGGGGGTAGTGGGTTGGGGCTGATCATTGGGCGAGACTATTCCACTTTTGAAGTGACTTCACTCCTGTTTTTACTTTCCGCTAACCCAAAGGGAAAGGAAAGTATAGTAATCGTGTAAAAAAAAAAATTGGGTTTTCTTCAGATCTTTACGTTTTGAGGCCTAAAGAGTCTAAAAAACCTAATTTCAGCGCGTGGTCCGTGTGCGCGTGTGTGTGTCTGTAGTTCGATTTGCGGGAGAACGGCTGATCCGATTGAGCTGGTCTTTTGGTTTATTATTCATTCTGAATAATAACCCTATGTTTTCGGTCACGAAAAATTTTTTACAACCCCACCTCAAAATTTGATACTTTACGTTTCAAGACTTGGAGATTCCAAATTTGCAATGTCCGTCCGCCGTCCCCCGTCCCCCTTCCCCCGTCCGCCGTCCGGGCCGTTTTGTGCCTTTAACGTGGTCTAAAAAATTCGTTCTTTCGCACGAAAATCCAATTTGGAATCTAGTTGTGCCCGCCATCTCGGCAATCCGATCGGACGAAGCCCGTGGTTGTAATGGGCAAAAAACGGTTAAAAAAATTAACGAAAGGCAGTACAACGCGGGAACACAACGGAAGTCGTTTGAACTCCTACCCCTCCCGCCAATCTCAACGAAATCGCTCGCTTGCTCAACTGGCAACACCGCCCCCTCGCCTCTCAATGCACGCCCCCCCCGCTCTACGATTTGTCTCTTCATCGTCCGATTGCCTTGTTCTCGTCTTCACCTCCACGAATAACTGTTTCGCTCCTCCTCAACTATTTCCGTTAGCAAAATATCTGTTATCTTCGATTGAATTTTTCATTATTCGTTTATTTTTGGTTTATTTATTTAATAGTTCGTTCGTTTCATTTTTTTGGTTTTAATACGATTCAATTTTTTTAGATTCTTTCGTTTCATTCTCATTTTGGTTTTTTGGTTTATTATTCATTCTGAATAATATTTGGTTTATTATTCATTCTGAATAATATTTGGTTTATTATTCATTCTGAATAATATTTGGTTTATTATTCATTCTGAATAATAACCCTATGTTTTCGGTCACGAAAAATTTTTTACAACCCCCCCTCAAAATTTGATACTTTACGTTTCAAGACATGGAGATTCCAAATTTGCAATGTCCGTCCGCCGTCCGGGCCGTTTTGTGCCTTTAAAGTGGTCTAAAAAATTCGTTTTTTCGCACAAAAATCCGAATTGGTATCTAGTTGTGCCCGCCATCTCGGCAATCCGATCGGACGAAGCCCGTGGTTGTAATGGGCAAAAAACGGTTAAAAAAATTAACGAAACGCAGTACAACACGGGAGCTACAGCGTTTCGTCGTTTGAACTCCCTCCTGTCTCATTAAAAAACTCGAGGCGAGCGAGCAGCGTGCCTCCCGCTCGCTTCCCTCCCAACACTCAACTCCCCCCGGGTTCGCTTCGAGCGCCCCCGTTCCAAGTTCCCCGACGTTTTGGTTTGAATACGATTCAATTTTTTTAGATTCTTTCGTTTCATTCTCATTTTGTTTTTTTTCATAGATTTTTGGTTAAATTTTGATATTAGTATTTAGCGTGCATGTTTTCATATTAAAATTCAGTTTTTTCTAGATACTTTCGTTTTTTTGTTGTTTATTTTAATATTACGATTCAGTTCTTTTCGACCTTTTTTTGGGTTTCATTATGATATTTTTCGATGCTGAATCGAACAGGATGGGTCTCGGAGCATTAATGCTAGGTCAAGCTGTGTATCCGAATAATAAACCGTTGTGTAATAATTTGCAGGGTTTTCGTAGATTTTTGGTTACATTTTGATATTAATGTTTAGCGTGCGGTTATGGGTGATGTCGGTAGATGGGAAGGGGGGTGGGGGACGAAAATGTACCAACAACTAGGGCTTTGCGCATTTTAATCAAAAACGGCTCTAACGATTTCGATCAAACTTACGGAGTACTCTCAGCTAACTAGTCCCTACATTTTGTTCTGCATAAATGTTTCTGTAGAAATGCGTTGAATGAAGATATACCACCCGCATGTGTAGTTGGTGTTTGAAGTTACGGGAGTGGAGGAAAGTTGTTGTTACGCACCGCTCGTCTTCCTTAAAGATGTTTCTATTTCAATGTCGTTAACAAAATAGTACCCGTCCCATTGTCACAGGAGCTTGTAGCAGTGAGCAGTGATGCTGAATGTATTGAAGGCGAGCCTCATTACGAATAGTACCCAGCAGTTCCCTTGGCAAGTTAAAAATTGTACGAACTTTTTCGAGTAGATTGACGTAACTTTGAGCTTCCTGCATAAGGATGCTAACAAGATCCCTAGCACACATAGTCAGTACCCCGATAGTCCATTTAACTTAGCTCCCAATGCGAATATACTATTTGGCAGGATGACGAACCGACCAGATTGGCGGGCTCTTATTTCTCTTCCAGACAACGACAAACTATAAAAACTCTCCGTTAGTTCGTGTTGTAACGTTGTCGCCTCGGACGGTTGGCAGATACGTCACACGGTAGATTTATGATTCTCGAGCTTTGTCAACAACGAGGCGGGGAGCTAGGCTGTGTACCGAACCTACCTGATTCCTTCTAAAACTAGAGCGTCAAACTATTAAATGCCACTCTGTACCGCTTGGAAGTCTAGTTCAAACGTCGACAGGCGTTCACAGGAGGGTGGGCCCTGAAAATGTTGTTAAAGTTTGTGGTACCTGTAAGTATTAGTAGTTTACGCGAATAACGACTTTATGAATGAATAGACAAACAGGAAGTTTCTAGTACAATGGACTCTAACCTCCCAGTGAGCGACACAAGCAGCTAATTAGGAAACTTGGGGTTGGCTTACAGAAATCCAAGGCTTACGGATGAACTGACTAGTACCCAATGCAGTACTGTAGAGTAGAAGGGTGGGCTTCATCAATGACTAGCAAACTTTAACACTTGACCTACGGAGTTGTGCTACTATCCGGTTTTCTAACTAGATTTCGGAAGCAGTCATCTCTGTTCGTACAAATGAATTGTTAACACGGTATAACTAATTAATATCAAACCTAACGCACGGGGTTCATCACTTGTGCTGACTCGGGAAGGCTGAAGGTTGAAGATTAGGAAGGCCAAAAGATTTGTTGGAGGGTGGGCAACACGCATGAAATCAGTTTTCAAAAGGCTTGCGGTATTTCATCGTCCACGCTATGTTAGGTGGATCCAACAACCCTTCTCAAATTATGTTAGAAAATGTTAGGTAGACGAAACTCATTTCTCAATAAATAAACCAATTATACCTGAGAGTAAAGAGGTAAAATAACTACAAAGGGCTATTATATTTGTGTTATTTCTAACTATATTTCGTTTACCACTTTTAATTAGAACATTCACACATAAAACCGATGGAAACAGCCACCTCTCCTCCCTAAATTGTTTCACATTGACGATTGAGGAAGCAGATCGAGGCAGTTGGCACATTCCACTCTCTTCCCTCATATGCTCCACACTAACTTCCATTATGGAAAGCCATGTTGGAAAACTTGGGACTAGTAAATTACTAGTAAATTCGTATTAAGTAAACGGTTCACATAATCAAACCCTCGGAATCCGTAAGCAAGATAAGAAGAAACATGCAATTTGAAGGGAGAAAGCTCGTGATAGGAGTGGACTCAGCCTCAGAACGACGACCTAATATGAACGCGGCACTCATACCAATTGGGTTCCAACAAAGAGTTTCAACTTCACTCTTGTTTTTTGCGCAAAGGTGAAAGTCACATGGGGATATACCATGCGAATTCAGTGAACTTCCCGTTTGAGTTTTTGTTCGTACTTATAACTCACTTTTACGTCAACTATTGCACGAGCCGATAAGAACCCAAGTCCCATTTGACACAACTACACATACCAGTGATCAATTTACAGATTTCCCAGTGATTATTCGAAGCAAATGGCGAAAATGTGAGTTTTTGTCCTATGGAGTGTCTTCTTGGAGTGTAACCGTACAAGCCTAGATGTAAATAATCGGATTTGATATGAAATTCGAATTGTACAGATCTCAATACATCGTAGATTTATCCCAATATATTCTTTTACGTGAAATGTTGACAGCTACAGTGGTTTGAAAACCATAGAAGGGTGGTGGTATGAAACTTTCTAATATATAAATATATCAAACATCTAAATATATCAAAGTTGGGTTCGTTTCACTATTTATAACTCAAGAACGAAAGATTAGTCGAGTTCGTCTCTAATTCAATTGGCTGAATCAATAACTATTAAATCATCTAAAAAGTTCACAGAAAAAAATAAATAAAAATAAAAAAAGGTTAGGGCAGCACACATCACACACGCTTATCGCTTACTGTAATAATTGATGTACTCAGCAAATGCTGAATGTACTCGTACGTAGGCCTGAGGGAATTCGTGTGGTGCTTCGTTCCAAATGTGTTTCAACAAACATTCAGTACTTACGTCGTTAGCTCTCATACACCATTCAAAATAACGACCGCTGCTCACATTCTACTCGCCAGATTTGTGTGTCGGCGATTTTCTAGATTTAGTAGAATTTTCACACGCTTGTATAGCGTTCTTATTACGCCAGAGTGAAAGTGAAAAGTTCGTTGGCCGGAGCGGCACGCGAGTTTTACGTTATGTCGATTCGCCATTTACTCATTGCGTGCAACTTTCAGTCATTGCACGTTTGGGAGCGTTTCAGTCCTTTTTCACCTCGCGAGTGACGATAATATCTATGGGGGAAAAGTAATTTTACGAGTTACGATCATAAATATTCCGAGAATGAGCTTTCCAGCAGAAGTGTGATAGAAACGCTACACATATTTTTTTTAAGCAAATATTTATTTTTACTTCCTTCTACTGCAGGGGTAATACTCGGCATGTGGCTGAGGACGGAGATGGTCCGTGCGGGAAGAGCTCGAAAATTGGAAGTGTTGCTCGGTTTAGACCTCAAATGGCGACCATTCTATCGCGGGACGTTTCCTCAACGTTTCTTCCCTCGCTCTTCCTAATTATTCTCTCCCTACAGTTGGCATATGGTCGTCTGGGGAGTTACCCCGTATCACTATTCTTTCTTTATTCAGTTTCGTGTTCGGTGCTGCTGTCCTTTCCACGGCGAGCAATGAGGAAAAACCTGGTGTGATCATCACTCAATTTTCCTCAGCCCACGATCATTTATCAATTTTTACTGCTCTAGCCACTAATCCTGCCTATTTATTTCTTTGTTCATATGAAGCTGAACTAGAACATGTTTTTCCGGTAACGTTCGTATATACTGTTTTGGAATTATAGGGAAACGATTATCAAAGAAACGACAGTAGTTTGAATCTAGAATTTCCTTGGTAGTTCCAAATTATTTTGTGATCATTACGAAACTTCCTTTACGTAGAGTCCTAATAAGACTACCAGTATGATTTTCGTTGGACAGCTAGTTTCTTAAAATTACGATACAGAAATAGATTTTTGTTAAAACGTATGATAATTTGTACTGCTCTCGTAATCCTTCTACCTATGAAGCTGAGATGCTATTAGCCAGAAGTATCGTGTAAGTTTCTTAAAAACAATTCGAGCCGTTCTTGTTTTTTTAATAGTTATTTTGGTTAATATTACGGAAGAACGAATTTTTTCAGGAATTGTTGCGTAAAGGAAACGCGGATGTAGGTTGCTAGATGATCGATCAAATTTTGTGCGGCATTACTGAAGAATGCCAACATAATAGATAGTTTTTCTACATTTTCTCAAAAGGCGCTCGAACGATTTGGATAAAACTCACTGAATAGTTTCGGATAACTGATTTTTACATTATGTTCAGGGGAAGCATTTTTGTCGAGATGCTTTGAACGAAGAGACTGCTTCTGTGTGTATAGGCTTTTTCAACTCAGACGTTTCGTATAAAGTATGTCAATCACACCCCGTATGTTGATGGAGTCAGGGGAATAACCTCACACCTAAAGCACTTTCAATTAGTCGGAAATCGATGAAATCGTAAACGCGTGACCGGAAACGCCTTTCCATTTTTTTCTCTCTCCCAGAATTTCGCAGCGCAAATCGCTATACACGCGAAACTCTTTTCAACTTGGAGGCGATCGGCGGTACTTTAATGACGAGCTCATCGAACTAAAAGGAACGTTGAAACGGAGCTGTGTAATCTTGAAGAAATCAATCCCTGTAGAAACCTATCGGCCTCTCGCTCCTCAGGTCAGCCAGACGCGTGTCACAACTTCTACGATTCATCCATAACATCTTTTTTGGGAAAAGCAGTTTTCCTCGTCGTTATAATATTCTCCTACGAATTCAAGATTTTAAAATTTCTACGCCCTCAGAAACATATACATACAAATAAAAATGTTGGGGCTTTCCGAATGACAACGTTATTTTATAGCGGGTCCAAAGATGAGGTTGGGTCGTAACCAAGATACATAACCAACATTGCGAGGGCATATATTGTAAGTTCTGAGGCTGGTTTCGTGACGATTCACGAAAGTTCGTTCACTAGGAAGGCTGCGCGTTTTGTACATCCTAAATAAAATGGTGTTCTGTTTAACATTTGGTTTTAGTGTCACGTCACAGACACTTGAAGCCATGTGCTACACCCCAGTTGGCAAGGGTTTTTGATGACACCTTCACATTGTAGGCGTTCATCGTGGTCAAGTGACAGGGTGTTAGGATTAGGTTGTTTTCCGATATTTTAACGACGGTGTTCAAAGCTGGGGGATGGCACGTGCAGTAAATTATTGAGAAAGAACAATCGGGTCGATAGATATCCGCTGAAAGTTGATATCGAAGAGCAAGATTAAAAATTAGCAAGCCGTCTGAATGGAGCCTACTTCCAATCCCAAGGCAATCGGTGGCGGTCACGATCTTGGAAAACTATATTAATGAGAGAGTTTCAAGGTTACGAGAATGACGAGTGGAAATAAAAGTGGCAGAACTAAACGAAAGAACTGAATTTGAACCGCGTCGAGAAATTGCGAGTCTGCGTGCAGATTTTCAGTCTGACGGTTTGACGACAGAACTATTAACATATAAATTGAAAATATAAAAAACCTCCATCAACCCCCGTAAGTTGATACCGTATTTCCACTGGCACTGTGTTTTCAATCAATCGAATTTTTACCGAGCTCATGGAGCTCATGTATCCTGTGAGTTGGCCCAAAATCCACCGTGAGAACCTTCTAAAAAATCAACTTGAGATGTTGCGGAATCCCATTTTCTCAAGTATTTTGGCCTATAACTCCGTTTGACGAATGATCATCGAAATGAACTGAGAAAATTTCAAAACATAAATAACACTTTTTTGGCACATTCTAGAAAAATATAAATCGGATAGCTAAAGGCGCTTGATGTAACTGTAAGAACCGATTTTAGAGAAAAACAGATTTTTCCCCCGGATTAGTCCTCTGGTTAAGATCGGTTGGCAAAAGATAACTGTTCAACGTTTTATCAAAATCATTGTAGCTGTCTTCGAGAAAAACACAAAAAATCCTCGTTTTTTAAATACATTTGCGTCGCCCCTCCCCCTTTCTATTGACGGTTTTTCATTCCTGAGCCAATAACTCCGCTCACCTCGTCTTAACAAATACGTTTATTCGTGAGACAAGTTAAAGATTATACAGTTGAAGAGAGGTTGTAGAGAGTTTGATCAAAATGTTTATAGCCATTACTTGGAAAAGTGCGAAAAATCACCTCATTTTTTACATATTTGGGTGGCACTTGTCCCTTGTAATTGATGTAGACTTCCCGAAACCCTATTTTCCAAAAAGTAACGAACAATAAACAAAATAGTGCGAGCTCAATGGCTCAGGTCTTCTCCCGCGAATCTGAATAATAGGTACACACACACACACCAGGGCAGGGATAGAAAAATGGTTTATTTTTTCATTCACTAGGCCACAACATGCAAAAGGTCCTACAAAAAACTACTTTTTTACCCCTTAGCGGTTGCGATGTGGAAAGTGCTTGGACCTTGAACTACTCACACCAAACGGTTCGACGGGCTGTTGTTGACAATGTGCAATTGTCTGGCATTAATGATTTGAAATGAATCTAAAACTAATTAAGAGAACAACGCGGTTCCAAAATATGAAAGAGCTGGTTCACATTGTATAACGGTTAACATACTTAGATCAATTCACACTCCACGTATTTCTTTTTTGTGTTTGTTGTAATGAAGAACTAAGGTTTACGCTCCGGACTTGCGCGTGCGCAAATGTCATGAAGATGCTTCAGTTGGACGAAACTTGGCAAAACTAGTGTGTTGGTGCTTTCCCCGCTCCACCGTAAATTTGCACTTTATCTTCGCCTAATTTATTACTACGGAACACTTACGCAGAACTAAATGTAGTAGTTAACTGAAAGTACTCTGTGTGTCGCCAGATACTTAAGAGTCAAATCGCCAATTTTGCGAAAAGTTCAAAAAGATCATCGTTCATCAGAACAGGAGTCGAGTGCAGTTTTGTAGCAGATACTTTGGATGACTTTCATCGTCCTGTTGATCGAAATCACCCATTCCTTTGTTTTTTCGTGGTTTCGAAAAATAGCGAGCAAAAAAAAAAAAAAAAGAGCGAGTCTTGTTCCTTAGAAGTTAGCTACTAGCACACGAAGAACCAGCTGACATTACGTCTTCGGTACCCATCTGTAAATTCGATGAAATGCCGAATATACGTTTCCCTCGCGAGGACCGATATATAGCACTCGTGAAACTCGACGAGGTTAATCAAAATGATCTGATGAGGTTGGTATATTTCCTTTTCAACGAACGCTCGGCGGAACATTTATTTGTAACGATTTTTAGATATTGTTGAAGATCCCAATCATGACAGCCATTTTTTCTTCTGTTTCATAAGCCAATTTCTCGGGTTAAGGTATTTTCAAAGAGATAATTATAAAACACAAATTAAGTATCACTTATTAAACTTAAGCTTAAATTATAAGCTGTAAGTTTGACCCACGTAGTGGTTTTTGAGAAAAATGTGAAAATCCTCATTGCAGCACACTTTGATCTCCCCCTCTTCTCTTCAATGGTAACACCGCTCATTGTGGCGAATTAAAAAATTGAAGGTCTCAACAAAGAAAGGACGAGCACGTTTTATTGTAATTTGTCAAAAATAGGGGAGAAATAGTAATCCATTCAGAAGACGAGAAACCGTGTATTAGTTTGCATGGGCGTTTCTTGAAACGGGAAATGTTCAGATGTTTATTTTCAGTTTTAATTTTGCAGTCTTGCCTACTCTAATGTTCCGTCTAATCTAACGCCGAATTACGTAACCAAAAATATATTTTTCATCGCCGGGTCGTTATGAGTGGGACTGACCGCGAGGAAGTTGAGTGGAATGAGGAGGGAAGATTTTTTTTCGACGTTAGCCCAGTTGAAGGTGATGAGTTTCGCCCCCAAAGTATACGAGTGCCAGAATAATGAGTGCCAGATGGGGAATGGATGGGTGTGGGAGGTGTCTTCTCAACCTTCTATTGATTTCTTAGTTCCAGCAACGCTAGCGGCTTCTTGTGGCGTTTTCTTTCAACTAAAGTGGTTGAGCTTTTCATCGCTAGGTCGCCCACAGGTCTGGAAACAGTTGTCCGTGGGGTGGATTCTACTTCAGACCAATAGGTAGCGTGGGATATAACTGAAGAGGGTGGAGAGATGTTGAGTTGACGAATGAGATCCCTACTTCAACTCATATTCTTTTAAAATAAATTAATGAGTTGGTTGATTTGTTTGACTGAACGTTGAACGAAATTCGTTTACTGAAACCCGATAAACCTAAAAATGTGAACACGCGTGAAGTTGAATTGTGACTGGAGATTTTTCAATTCACTGTTGAAATCGCCCTAGCTCCTTTACGCTTCTCGTAGTCTGTAGTACAGCCTCCGTCGAATGTTCTTCTCAGCCTTTCCTGGCTCATCGGACCCATGACAATTATTCTTCGCATACCACTTCCAGCCAATGAAATTGAAGTCCAAACACCCAACAGTACGGTTACAGCGATGGAGCTACCTGTCCAGTGAAACACGCTGCAATCTCACCTGGTCGTTGTCGTAATCTGCGTCCGGTTGTGCAATTGCTTGTTGCATTGACAAGGTAGATTCAGGATATGACAACTTCTCGAGGAGTTCCTTATGTTTGCCATCCTAGAGGAGCAGTCGTGCCCCTCAATGGAGAAAGTTGACAGTAGAGAAAATTTCCACAGTTGTTGATAGTTAGTGAGTAGGGTGCCTGAGAAGAACAGTTCACAGTCAGGTTAATTGGGCCCTAAACAGAAATATTGTATATCCAGCGATTACCAACAAATCTGTACGCTCGTCGTTGGAAACGTGAAATATATCAGGAGCAGTGCAGGTACCGATTCAACATTGAACATTCACAGTTGGGGCTAGTTCCTGGCAAGAACGGGCGTGAATTTTGACAAACAGCCAGTATACCAAGGGGGTGCAGCTTTGTAAGTCCACGCCATTCAGAAGGCAGTGAATTCTGCATCGTGCTCCAGGTCAGCCGTGAGTGTAGAGTTTCTTGCAACACCGTGAGGGGGTTGAGCTTGAACAGCTGGAATGACATTTTGTCATTGAGCAGAGGGACAGTGATGACCCCAAGGCTTTCAAATCGTCCTGTATTATATATGGACTATACTGTCTGTATCAAGCTGAAATAAGGCCTCGAAGCTCAAAGGTGTGATAGGCAATCCGATCTTCTTCGCCCTGTATGATTGAGGAGAAATGAGCTTTCACTGTATGCGCAAACGTTTCACGTTGGTCTTTCATCTTGAGTTTTTTGCGTGGATGGTTCACTTCATTCTTGGTGGCCACTCCGAAGCTTGTCCTAGGGGGGAGGGGGCAGAAATCTTGTGAGCTTTGTAACTCGGTCATGCTCATCAGCACCTGTATGTACTTCGATTATTAGTCCCATTGGCCAATTGAATCGCTTGCCTTCAGCTATCGCTATAACCATGTCTCCTGGCTGAGCATGCGTAGACCTACCATTCCTTCGATCGAACGGCAAAGATAGATGATCTTACCTTACTTCTTCCTCTCTTTCTTTTCTTTTCTACTTACTCTCAACGAACCCTCGATGACTCATGGGTATAATTTTACACTTGCGTTCCCCACCTCTCAACCATAAATCGCTTCATGGCCTCCCGGACCATCTATCGAAGAGTGTTTCTTCTACTAATTATTCCTTTCATAATTGTGTTTTGTAACTCTACTGACGTAACTATTACCATGAAGACATTCACCAATACGTCCCACGGGGTACCTAAAGTGTTGGGAATATGATTTAAAATTAGGGTGCCCTGATTTTCTATGAAGAGAAAATTCCTAGCATGTATCTAATGAACGACTCTTGAGATCTTTTTACTGAAATCCAAAGAATCAATTAACGGAAGCATGTGTGATATTGAACCCTTGGACCTACACAGTAGGAAGTCATGAAATCGCCTGGAAATGTTTTGTTGAGATCCTCTAATAATAAGTTATCGGCTTGGGCAAAACACTGAGCAAAACACGGGCACGGGCGCGGGTTGTGCCCGTGGAAAAAGGGCAGACAAAATTCAACTTGAAATTTTTACTCAGCCTAGCGATCAACATGGGACTTCATTCAAAATAAGGTGATAATCGAAATCGATCGTACACTAACACAACGACAAATCGTACGACATCACAACGATCAAATGCCCAATATTTTCTTTTCAAAAGGGACGATTTCGGTCAATTTTTTTAGTAGAAAGTTCCAAACATCGAAAGTCAAATTCCGTTCGTTGAAAAATTACGAGAGCAGCAAGTAAATCATAACGAAATTCGATGGCTTTCTAAAACCTCACCAAACATATTTGGTGTGGTGCATTATGCAACCAAAATTTCTATCGCTACGCTCTGTTCAATCTGTTTTCCCTCAGTTTATTGGAACCTAAGAGATATTGACTTAACGTTCTTTATAGAAATTGGTAGCGCATGACATTCCGCAATCTATTGGAAATCCTCTTTTAATGCCACGCTACTTATAAGAGCATTTTTTGAAAAAAAATTTTCGAAAAAAGCGCTACCAGTTACGGTATGTTTACCAGGTATGTTTTACCAGATTCGTCCACACTGAGTGGTAAATAGTTTGATTAGTTGGTAGAGGCGTGAGGTTAGGCGGTCCGTGAGGCTGAGGAAAGTAGCGAGAGACGTTGCACCATTTACTTTTGATGGGATTCAGATTGGAGTCGGGGAAAGATTCGATGTATCGCATTCTGCTTCGGAAATTTCGGAAGTAAATCCGGTTATTCCAACAGGGAATCTGCATCAAATCGATTTTACGGCCGATCATAAAACTTGTTGCTTGTTAACCTAGAGAGAGGAGTATCATCGACCAGGCGTTCTTTTTTCGGACCATCGTCGGGGAACGATAAGGTTTCGAAACCTTGTGTTTATTGCTCCTTCGGGAAGGAAAAGCGGAGAAAACGAGGTTGTTTTATGAGACTGAGGTCTGGGACCTTCGTTAATAACGTAAAGGGTTCCAGAGCGGGCTGGAGACCGCAAACGAAGTTACCAACCTAACGAGCTTTTCTGCACACGGTAATTTTCCTCAAGAGCAGGAACGTTATCGTGATTGAGAAAGTGAAGGAAAAAAATTGGTAGACGACATTCCGAGAGGCCTTACGTGCCCACGTGTTTCACAAGCCCATTAGAAACACACCAATCTGAATTTCAACTCCTTGTCCATGAGTGCCATTTTGATAATTAAGACAGAACTGAGCTTTTGGCATCAGTATCGTTCTCACTTTCCTTAGCTTGACAGACTTCTGCGGGCAAAAAAACAATCAGCTGTACCAAATCAGTTAAAATGGGATATGTAGCTTGAAAATCAATGTGAGACACCAAAAGAAGGTTGCAAACAATCCTTCCTAAACTGACTACAGTTTTGTGTATTAATTTTTTTCTCCACTACGATTTTGGTTATTGTTTGTATTCATGGTTCCAAACAAACGAATAACAATTTGAAGGACTCACTGGTCGGTGCTTATAAAATATTTCAACAAAACTTCGATTTTTGTTCAATTTTGGTTTATTATTCATTCTGAATAATAACCCTATGTTTTCGGTCAGGAAACATTTTTTACAACCCCCCCTCAAAATTTGATACTTTACGTTTCAAGACATGGGGATTACGACATATACGAAGGTCTTTGAGGAAACAACGACTTTGCTGTTAAGGGCCAGGGAGTCCCGTTAGGGCAGGTGTGGGAACTTCGAGGTAAAAAAACTAATACTTACTGATTCGGCGTTTTAGGTCAAACGTTTATCGAATTATCTTCTACTAGTTAGGACAAAACTTTTATTCTCCATCAATATCTCCACAAAAATACGGTGAACACAGATGAAAAAGGTTTTTTTAATCTTTTTGGTAAAACAGCTTAAACGATTGTTATCAAACTCACAGAATGTTTTTCAATACTTAATACCTGTGTACTGTTTTCGATAAATGTTTCTATTGCAGTCCATTGAGCAGGGATAAAAATCAAAATATGACACAATTAAGGTTTTTTGACCATTTTTGTAATTTTCCGAGTAATTGTGCCACTGGATTTCCATCAATCTTACGGAGTGTCTTTAGCAATATATGCCCACATTTTTGCCTCCGTAATTATTTCTGAATCTAATTGTTCAACGCTCGCTCTTAAACCTCGCTTTTTGGTTTATTATTCATTCTCAATAATAACCCTATGTTTTCGGTCAGGAAAAATTCGTTTTGTGCCTGTAACGTGGTCTAAAAAATCCGGTCTTTCGCACAAAAATCCCATATATAGTTGTGCCCGGCTTCTCGGCAGTCCGATCGTACGAAGCCCGTGGTTGTTATGGGCAAAAAATGGTTAAAAAAATTAACAAAACGCAGTTTAATGGCATTTACGCCGTGCTTGGTATTGTTTTCAAGGTATTTTTAGATCCTAGGTCGAATGGAATGAGTATCAGACGTTTAAAACTGCGTATCGTGAAATTACAGTAATTATAGTGAGCCAAAGTCTACTAATTGAAATAACTCGCGGGAACTACAGCGAAAGTTAACGTTTCGTGGTTTGTAGTCTCTCGCTCTCTCCTGTCTCACCAAAACCACTCGCACCCTCGACTCGCAACGTCATGCCAATTGCCTACAGGCGCTTACGGGCGACTGGAATATTTGGTTTTCGTCGGTCCGTTGTAGTCAGGTCATGTTTTTCATGGTTTACTGGTATTTTTCGATGTTGAATCGAATGGGATGAATCTCGGAGCAGTAATACTAGGTCAAGCTGTTCATGAGAATAATAAACCGTTGTGTAATAATTTGCAGGGTTTTTCTCGAGAAGCCACGATAACTCGGAAAATGACATTTGTCGAATTACTCTTTTTAGGCTTTAATTTTCTCAGAAGACTGTAACGATTTCGATCAAACTTACGGAGATCTCTCAACTAAATAGCGCCTACATTTTGTTGTTCAGAAATGTTTCTGTAGAAATGCGTCGAACGAAGATACAGAGCCTGTATATACGGCAGGTTGTCGAATTTACGGGGGTCGCTACGCACCAGATATTTTCTAACCGGCTTTTAAACGCAGATGAAAGCCGAATTTAATAAAAATCCAACGATTTGATCAAATTGGAAGGTTACTCTCTGGTAAACTGTAACTACGTTTTCTTCACCAAGAAAGTTTCATGGGAAAAGGTTAAGGAAAGTTGCCTGACGCAGCCCCAGAAATTTATTTCGTAGTGATGATGAGAATACGTAGAAGCTATGCACTATTCACAATTTAACTTTTTTCACGAGGTTATTTAAAACGATGGTACTTTTACTGCTTTGAGATTCAGCGTTTAATATTCAGGTGCCTTAGTAAACAACTTTGATGTTCAATAAATTAGTACCTTGAGTTCGTTACGAAACGTAGCGTCGCAGTGAGTTTTCTATTCGGTTATACATCAATAAAAAATTATACTCTGCTTCAGAAGTGAACCGAATCCCATCAGAAAATTACACGGTTTTCTCTTCACCAGTAAAGTCGTATGGGGGATCAGACCTAAGTGCTCGTCCGCATCTCGCCAACCTCCCTTTTTTTATTCATAGGAAACTCTACGAAGCCCGTTCTTTAGCGGATTCAGCTCGATAAAATCTACACTTGCGGCATGAGTTTATGAAAGAGGGCGATTAGGAGATAAAACGCCTTGACGCTGGTCGAACTTTGTTGACCGAATCGACTTCCAATCAGAAGGAAAATGGCCAAAATTCGGAGATTGGTAATTGAAAACGAACTTGAGGGAACCAATTGGCAAATATTTGTTAGGTCTAGTTCGAATGTGGAGCCTACTCAACTAGAAAACGTCCTTATATTGGCTTAAGGTATGCGCCTATTGCATTTATGTATGCAACTCCATTTCCTTTTTAAATTAAATTGCTGAGTTTTCCTAACATTTGAACGGTTTCTAATTGAATTTTTCCTGGATTGCACTCTTAAATTAAATATCCGAGCTTTCCCTACGTTTAACAGTTTAAATTAAAAATTCAAATTGAAGTTAATTAACAATTTTATTTTAGAAGAAAAGTTTTGTACTAACTAGTAGAAGATAATTCGAAAGTTTTTAACCAAACCGTTTGACACAAAACGCCGATCAGTAAGTATCAGTTTTTTGACCTCGGAGTTCCCACACCTGCCCTAACGCGACTCCCTGCCCCTTAACGGCAAAGTCGTTTCCCCAAAGACCTTCATACTTGTGGAAATTGTACTTATCAGTAGCGGATTTCCCTGAAGTGGGGTTTTCCTTTCTTTATTCCCCTCTCCTCAATTTCTGATTCCTCTCCACAACAGACAACTCGTCACCCTTGCTCACTTATACATACAGTTTCCCATGCCAGTTCACGCGTATTATGAGTCGTCCCCTTGTTTCGCCCTTTGTACACAAACTCTACTCACTTCATCGCACATAATGAGTGCTCACTCACAACTCTCGCCCTCTCGTGCGCTCAACAAAAATAGTTCGCGCCGTTTTTGAGAAAAACGTGAAAGCCCCTAGTTTTTGGTACATTTGCCCCCTCCCCTTTCTAATCAATGATAATCGCCCATAACCTCATTTTCGCGCCTACAAAAAAAAAATAATCCGGTCATTCGGTCCAGACCGTTTTGCAAATGGAACTGCAGAGACATACAGACGCACTGACCAAGCGCGGAAATTAAGTTTTTTCGAGTTCAGTAGGCCTGAAAACGTAATGAAGCCTGTGCAGGAGAACGGCTGAACCCATTGAGCTTATCCTTTCATATTTTGTTCGTTATCTTTTGAGAATGCAAAAATAAGGTTTTGAACGAATTCCACCGACGGGAAAGAGGTGGGGGACCAAAACGTACCAAAAATAAGGGGTTTCCGTATTTTTTCGAAAATGGATCTAACCATTTTGATTAAACTGTAAAATTATCTTCTACTAGTTAGCACACAAATTTTCTTCTCTGTCAATATCTTCATGAAAATTGATGAAAGGAGACATAGGTCTATGAACCAAAAATAATTTTTTTCCCCACTTTTTGGCGAAACTTCTTCAAAGATTTTCATCAAACTCACAGGATATTTTTAAAGAATTAATACCTATGTATTGTTTGCAATAAATTTTCCTGTGATACGACATTAAACAGAGATAATAACCAAAATATGAGGAAAGTATCGGGTTTCTTGAACATTTTCATAATTTCCAGAGTACCTGCTGCACTAGATTTGATGAATCTTACAGAGTCTCTTCTAGCTTTTGTACTGCTCATTTATTTCTTTTGAACGAAAATACCAATGACGCTAGCAGGTTAAATTTGTCGAATATTAATTTATGGTTTTCCAATTTTCTCAGAAATGGCTCTAACGATTTCGATGGAACTTATGAAGTGTTCTAAACTAATACTTACATTTTGTTTCATGTAGAATGTGTTGAACGAAGATACAGCTCCTGTATACTTTTTATTTTATTTTTTTTACAAGGACTGCGGAAAGATACTTTATAACCGCTACTAAAACTGCCTTTTGCGTAGGTATGCTATTAGAATACCAACACCATTTTAGTGGGAATGTCAGCAGCGATATTCATATGGAGAAAAATCCGTCTAAATCGATTATCGTCAAAATTTTTTAAATAAATTATTGCCCATAGCTGAATATTTTATGTCACCGTTCAGTTGGTTGGACCTGCTCAGAATAAAAATGGTAACGTATTGGTTAGAGCTGCTTTTGAGAAGAAGAATATTTGATGTTTTGATCACCTTGATAATTATAGTTCGTTTTTCTTGACCGATTTCCTCTCAAGTATGATCACAGACATACGCAGAGAGAGAGAGAGAGAGAGAGAGAGAGAGAGAGAGAGAGAGAGAGAGAGAGAGAGAGAGAGAGTGAGAGAGAGAGAGAGAGAGAGAGAGAGAGAGAGAGAGAGAGAGAGAGAGAGAGAGAGAGAGTGAGAGTGAGAGTGAGGGAGATGGAGAGGGAGGGGGAGAGAGATTCGACCATTTTCACATATAGTATTTTCCAGGCTCACAAGTGTTTGAAACCTGAAGAAAACGCCAATTGTGGACCAACCTCCACAACTAATCGAACGTGAATAGTCGTTCCAATTTCCATCCGCTAGGAAGTAATGAATAGTTGACCAACTCTTGCTCAAATAAAAATGTTAGTGTACTGTAGCAGTTCGGAGAGAAGGGCTTTTGTATTCTCTGCGTTATCACTAAAAGTAATATAGAACCAAACGAATATAAATGCAAATAGAAGAACGCCTTTATTTTAGAGCCACTTCACCGAATTAAAGATTCTACTACTCCGAAATAGCCGTATTTCCAATCACCTGCTGCTAAAAGAATGACTGGCTTTTCACTCACCTTATCTAGAATCGGAGTTTGGCTTCCACAGCGTGGTTTCCAGTTGCATTTGTGTCGGACATTCATATGGTGAATTTCGCCACCGAAATAAGGGAATATTGACCAACCGATCGGTTATTGAGGGATTCCGGTCTTCGCCACGATTTTGGCAGCTGTGTTAAACCGCAGAAAAAAGTGAGAATATGCGTGATATATTACAATGATGTTACTGCGTTTGAGAATTAGCGAATTAATAATCAATCTTAAAAAGTTCTACTTTATAACGAAAAAGTAACATTTCAATACTCATGTTATTCAAAAGACTGGCTGGTGTATGAATAATGTACTGGTGGATTCCAATGCCGAAATTAGAGATTCTCTTTCCAAAAAATTTAGAAATGACCCCCGCATCATTGGCTTTATAGTCCTGGAAAAGATGAGCTTGGATTGTCTTTGGTCAAAGCTGACCTTCGCTTCAATCGTTGATACCACAGTAGACAACCGGGCACATCAAACGAGAAGATTTGAAGAGCTCTTTATTTCAGTCCTTCTGTTCTGTCCCTGGAAAATCGATGATCGCTCTGAATCAATAAACAGTTAAGGGAGCTTTTCTATTCTATCATATTTGGTTCCTACAACTTCGGTTTTCCATTTAACATACGGTTTTTATTGATGTTTCTTCTAAACGCACCGTTGCCGATTTCGTTGAAGCTACACTGTTGGTTTGTACGCGCAATGGGTTGAGCGGTCAGCGCAATGGGTTGAGCGGTCAATTGTGCTGCAGAACTGTTACGCATGCGTTCAGAGTTCGTAAGTGGCCTCCAATCAAAATCAAGGATCTGATTCGACTGACGCGAAGAGAGGTGCCGTTTAGGAGGATGCCGATAAAGGAAACTACATTTTTGCACTTGTCGCAGGTGCACGTTAGCTTTAGCCTTGAAGCATTACTACAGCCACGTCAATGTGCTCCAATAGTGGAGTCCTGACTGTGGGGCAGCAATTGCAAATTGCGGAAGAGTAATCATTCTGGAGAATCAGGATCAACCGGATAGATGAGTATAGGACTAGGGAAAACCAGGGTGATCAGCGTAAGCTATAGCACTACACACGAGCCAATGCAGAACTCCAGGGGATCCGCCAAAAGCGCGATCACAGTTCGTGCCAGCCTCCACCGCTGTTTCTCCTACACGAAGGAGCTTTAAAAACGCCGAGATTCGATTCCATATCAATCCGATAAGGTGCAGGACAGCAAACCATTTCGTTGAATTTTCTTCTCATAGCGAAATTGTCCATTTACCACGTTTCATTCCAAAATGTCGCCAACCCTTCCATTAACCGTAAATTGTGGTTTGGCAATGCATAAAAACTGAATCAATCTTGAGAAAAGAAGTGAAGATCCTCAACTTCGTAGAGAACTTGCATGTCCAAGTCGTGACCTACAATGCGGGACTTAGTTCTTGCTCAAAGCCATCCTGGCAGAGTCAATCCCTCACATCATCCCAACTTTCAGATTACAAGATACTTGTAGCGCTTGATGTAACGTCCATGACTCCTGCATTGTTCAGTGAAATTGGTTTTCCTGGCACAGCAGCAAGGCGCCACAGTAGTGAATCTAAAATGCTACTGTTTTGAACTGTGGCAGATCAATGATACAGACACGTGTACGAGGAACAAAAATTACTTCGTGAAAGACTTTAATGCCGAATGCCAGCGGACATTTTTAATTTGAAGGACAATTTTTACAGCACTGAAGTGAAAGGGATACTTCTACTACCTGTGAAATCAAATGCAATAATAACTAAAAGTGTCTACGGCATATTCGCTTGTTTGTTGTTATTCAAGATACTGTGATTAACAAATTGCTGCCTATAAACACATGTTTCTGCGCAAATATAAGCCTTCAACCAATAGATTTGGTGAGAAACTAATTTGCGTGTTTGGTACGTATATTTGTGTTTTTGCTTGATTGGTACGTACTGACGTAGAGTTGACGAAGCCAAAGAAATGGCGGGGAAGGTGCAAGGTATTATTATATTAATCGTGGCCTTTCCTATACACGAGGGTTTAATTCTCTTTTCGCGTCTCCTTCTGCATTTTCGGTTAGCGTTTTAACAGGGGACAGTCGACCATACGCTGAATTTGATGAATGTACACAGTAAAAAAATGAGACCCCAATTTCGTGGCGTACGATTATTTTACAAAGCAAATCCCCCCTAATTTCATGAAGCAGAAGAGTATAATAATAACTATATAATAAATATCTATTTAATAAATTGACTGAGTTGTGCAGTTTGAGAAGGGTCTTAATGGAGCAGCAGATGAGTAGTTTCACAGGAGTGATGCTGTTGATTCGGGATGATCTTCAATATACTCACTGGTACATTTTGTGGTGTCGTCTTGATATTCAGGAATGATTAACCCATTGCTGTGTCCACGATGGTTCTTCCTTGTTATGTTGGAAACCAGTTCATTCTGACCAGTTGTACTGATACTTTTTTCTGATTGATTTGGTTTAGCACATGATCTAAAGTGACCGGGGGACAACCCGAAAATGTGCTTCCATCTATGTAGAGTATCATCGAATTTTGTGCGATGCTTCGGGTCATGTATTTTGATCAGATCTCGTACACTCAACGAGAAACGAGGTGAATCCCTCAGTGAGGTCGGAACTTAGTTTTAACCTTAAACTGGGTATCGCACCCTTGAAGCGGATGGAATTGGAGCACGTCAACTAGTCAAGTGAAGCGGAGAACAAGACTAGATTTGTTACAGGAAGGTGTGTTGGCAAGAGGCGGCTCGGGGGGCAGTAGATGCCGCCACCTGTGGCCTGGTCTCTCCCTTCCAATTCCTTTCAGTTAGATGTAGTGGCTCGAGCAGGGTGGATCCGCTCCCCTGCTCCAGCAAAGTTCTTTTTAGTAGAGTGTTCGGTTGTTCAGTTTCGCCACTAAACGAATTTTTCCCCTCGACCCCCCTTCGAACAGTTTAAAACGCAGGGCGATTCGTTTATATTGGGGGAAATTACAAACTATGAGTGTTTAATTTTTGGTACCCAATTTACATGGGCCTTAGAGCGTGATTTCAGTGTCGCCGATTGAAGTTTCCTACAAGCAACTACGATATATTCTGCTTTACTTCCATAACATTTTTGGCCAATTTTAGGTTATTCTCCACTGAATCCTTCGCCTTTTTTCCCTTCTTCACGATCTTCACAACTCCCGTTTCATATTTCTGTGATAACGAAACATCCATTTAAACTGCAGAAGCTTTACCTTTTTCCGCGGTGAGTAGTTGACTCGTTTTGTGCGATATGGACGAGGCACTTATTTCAAGAACTCAAATAGAATCCAAATACAGACCCCTAATCATATATTTTGAATAGCAATATAATCGCAAAATACGAATAAAACCAGTAAGGAAGTTTACACCAAACATGTCAACAGGAGACTTATACATTCTTTGCTTATAGCAAACAACACAAATGCAAAACAAAGTATTCCAAGCTACATTTGTAATTTTCTGCTTTGATGATCTGGACAAAATATGTGAAAAAAGCAATACTTATGTCTTCTTACTTTGGTATATCGGTAGAGAATGATGTAATTAGCAAGAAATTTTGACCACCATTTCACGAGTACATCCAAATTACTTGAAGTTTTCGAATTTGCTGAGTTTCAAACTTGGTCACTGTGACTGTAAACCACATCAATTCAAATTACAAGCCTGACGTAAGAGGAGGTGCTGCATAATGAAAGCTGTTTGAAACTGACTATGATAGTTGTAATGACCGAAACCCAAATTATACTAGAAAATGAAGTTATAGTCTTGCAAAATTTATGGTATGAATTTTCGAGAAAAAAAACTCAAGCCCAAATCCGTTTCATGAATCTTTGGAACGAATCTAGGATTTCGACATTTATGGCGGCGCGTAGTTATTAATCAACAATTAGCTTCGATGAATTTTGACCAGCGCATGCTGCAGGACTATAACATTCAGCAAATATTCGTAGAAAGTGAAAGCATTTCAATTATCGTTTTAGATTAGGTTGTCTACGTCGACATATTTATATTATATTTATATTTATTATTAATCTTCTTAATTCCAAATAGAACGAAATTAGCCTAGTACCGTTCTGGGGATATCGTGCGTTTAAGGGTTTTGTGTATTTCACCCTTTTGTCTACGACTATAGGGATTATCCGTGTATCTTTTCTCATAAAATTTAGTGCATCCCCACGAAAGCTTTTCCTGCTCACGAAGACTCGGAAAGTGACCCATCTTCAAATTTGGCTGGTGTATAAGGAAAGCTGTGCGCTGACCTGCAACAACACTTATTATTTTGATGGTATTTAACGTATTTTTATGCGGATTTCTACGAGAACGTGCCGAGCGTATCTCTGCAAGGGCAGAGTTCATAACGAATTTTGTTCATGGTGAAAAATGCATTTTCTTATTCGTTAGAGTAAATTTAAGAACAGGCTGTGATGACTACGTAACTTCACTTGAGGGATACGCGATGGATTAGGGTAGAGCGAAATGGACAGCACGTATATTAGATTAGCAGATGAAAATTGTAGAAAAGAAAACTTCTAGTTCACCAACTGAGAGCATATCATATAGGAATTTAGAGCACATTGGCCAGAATAGGAGCGTAGGTGACTCACAAACAGATTCCTTAACTTTCGGCATCGTGGGCTCAAATCACACGAACTGGATGTACAAAGTGACGTTGACAACAAATAGTAGAATGAAGAAACTTAATTTGACTTTCCAAATCATCCCTTCACTTCGAAGTGAAAGGATGCATGTGGTTTGCGAGCTGGTGGATTAAAATATTTCTTCTAATCAGGCGGAGAGTTCAAACCTGCAACCCTCAAAGACGATTGTTTACCCTCTCGATTGCACTACCTGAGGGTATATCTGCTCTAGATCCGCTTTTCAATAACAGGTCCCTATTTTCAAACCTTATAGATGGACATAGGGCACGAACACCGAATTCTGAGGGAACCTGAAGAAAAACAAACTATTTAGACAAGAACCACAAGTATATGCATTTATATGCATGCTTATATTTGAAAGTCGTGGTCCTATGCATTTCTACGCTCGATAAATTTAAATTCTGTTGGTCCCGGGAAGAGGAAAATATCATCGTCATTCCGGAAAATGGGCTCAAATCCGAGCTCTGCTAATGAGGCTTCGAGCTGACAATGTTGTGTTGCGGACTTGAAGTATGAAAGTTTGGTGGTTAGGTTATAAAGGATCTTTGACTTCCTTTGACCTACTTATTCTTTAGGTAGGATTAAATCGACCGATGAATGGGTTTAAAATACGTCTACGAACGTCCCAAGGGGCTTGAAAGATAGGTCACTGAGAGATTAAGAAGTTCAGCAGAAGCCTTCTGGGTTCCGAGTTGAGTTAGTGGATTTGATACAATACGCCAAACAGTGGGCGATAACAAGTGGGGCCCTTAATGCATTAACCAGAATCGCAAGATCCGTTGTCCTATCATTCCATCAGTTTTGGTTTATGAGGTAACTTAACCTGGTACCGTTTTTGAAATCGTTTGCAGAGCTCATATATAGGGCGAAATGATTGGGAAAATATGAAAATATCTTACACCCCTTTTACGAGGATACGTATCTCTTGCCATTTCTTGCAGCCGCAATTGACAATTTTGAATGTGTGTCTCGCTGACTATGTGCGCATAGATCAGCCGTCTGGTGGTTTGCTAGGAACGTAAAAACTCATATGGAGGTATATTACTCTTCCAACATGATCCAAATCATGAGGAAAACCGTCCAACAATCCAACAATGAGGAAAATAATTATAGCCTGATTTGATTTTGAATTTGGTTGTTGCGCATGTTGCTTAACACAGCAGATACACCAAACAAGTTCTTCGCTTATTTTATTCATACTCTGCCGTTGAAACGGGGAATGAACTAGTTAAATGTGAATGAGCTGTATTCTGGGGGTAGCTTTTCAATTTCACCCGACTCTCCGTCGATTTTCATCATTGTTAACGAGTTAATCAAATGCCTGGAGAGCTGATAGCAGCTCAATATGCGTGTTGCATGTAGAATTCGCACCGATTCAGTTTAAACGGGATAGGGGGAGGAGGTCAATCGTGGCGCCGGCTGCTGAATTAACCGGGGTGCAGGAAATGAAGGTCGGTTGAGTTACGAAATTGGTTTTATTGACTACCGCAAAAGTGATGTCCAACGATGGCGATCGTTTCGTTTATCACAGTCACGCGTTCCTTCGTGGAACTGTTTCGTTACTCGAGTCTAAAAGTGGATATCTATGCCAAGATTCACATTATTTAATTTTGGGAAATGAGGGAAATTCAACGTAACTTTTGTTTTGCTAAGCAAGGTGCAACGAGCAACCTGATTTTGAAGTAATGCGTTTGAATACGGCCTACGACGAGATGAGACGGTATTCTTCTCGACAATGTTCCGCTGACAGTCGGTTGAACAGAGATGACTAAAACGTGTCAAAAATCATGTTTTTTAAACGTTTCAGAAATTTTCAAAGTAACTGCATAACTAAATTTTATAAAATGTCTTCCACCAATCTATACCCACATTTTGTTCACCACAACTATTTGTGCATTACTAAAGTTAACGTACCTGTTAGTGAGTCCGTCTCCTCTGGCTTGTGAGTTACTGTGGGCAAGCGCTTTCGATGTAAAGACATCATCGTCTGGCCGTTAAGTCAGTACTGGAGTCAGTCAGTTGGTCGTGGTCTTTATATACAAAGAGAAAGGTGAAAGGGGTTATGGAGCGTCGGGGAAGGGGCGGGGAGAGGTCTTGTTGGTCAGTATTAAAGAAATTGGGTTATGTCCGCCAGTAGGCAAATTACTAAAGTTAACGTACCTGTTAGTGAGTCCGTCTCCTCTGGCTTGTGAGTTACTGTGGGCAAGCGCTTTCGATGTAAAGACAACTGACTGACTCCAGTACTGACTTAACGGCCAGACGATGATGTCTTTACATCGAAAGCGCTTGCCCACAGTAACTCACAAGCCAGAGGAGACGGACTCACTAACAGGTACGTTAACTTTAGTAATTTGCCTACTGGCGGACATAACCCAATTTATTTGTGCATTCATCCGTTGGTCTGAGATATAAGCCATGATAGCGCTGAACATGAGATTAGCCGACTATTAAATTATCTTAACAGAAATCCTGAAAAACGGCTATAACATTATCGATCAAACATTCGGAGGGAGCACTATCAGCTGACGTGTACTGTTCTGCTACTTTTTGGTTCTGCATATATGTTTCCATACAAATGCATTGAACGAAGATAAAGCGGCCGATGTATAGCAAGCATATCGTCAAATTTGCGGGGAAGGCCGAAAGTTGTGTATTGCTACACACCAGATATTTTCAATAAAAGATGAACGACTGCAGATTCACTCATCACTAAAACATAGTATTGCTCATGACGAATATTCGGCAATTACTTCGAACTAGGTTTGAATCTGGTGCGTTTGCAGTTATTTGATAAGACTACCTTTGGTTGACATAGATAAGAGTTGCAACTATTCGAAATGCTTCAATGATGCATGCATTGAGTGATACATAGACCTGTACTTCTAAAACGAACGGTTTTGTTGCTACGTGCTACTGGATAAATCATAGTACCTGTAATAATAACTCACATAGTCGAAAAGTATTCCTTTCATTTCGATCGCCGGACGCTCAATCGATTCGGGCGGCGGCTCATCAGGGGAAGAAGGAAACCAGCAGAATTAAGAGATGGAAATAATACCTTCGCTGTGCTTTTTTCGAACGAACTTGGTCGCAGTTAAGAGTTTGTTGGTACATCTTGATCTTATCTGTAGAAAAGAAAGAGTATTTGGAGTTTTCTTGTTCGGCATAAACGGCATCAACAAATTAGATCGAACTCAGAGTGCTTAGAAGAAATATTTACATATTTTTTGCAGTACGTGTTTATCTGAAAATCCACCAAAATGAGACAAAAACGTTTTTGAAATTTTTGTAGAAAACGTAATTAGATTCCCGACAAACGGAGGGCGTCTACTTTACTAGATCAGGGGGGGGGGGATTCGAGCAACGTTTGATTTCACCACCAGATACAATTGGAGCTATACGACCTACGACCTTTTCCATTCTTCCTGACTGTCAAGTACTCCAGTACTTTCTCATACGAGTACATTCACCCATAAATTATTTTTTGAAAACGTTTGATTAAATAATTGACAATTACATACAATCAAGATGTGAGGGTACATAGTAACTCGGATCTCCGGATCCGGAAGTAACGGATCTCCTTTCCCTCTCCTCATCACCATCAACCATCCTCTCCTGTTACGTAGAGAGAGAGAGAGAGAGAGAGAGAGAGAGAGAGAGAGAGAGAGAGAGAGAGAGAGAGAGAGAGAGAGAGAGAGAGAGAGAGAGTTGGTTCACTAATATCCATAAATCCTAAGGGTACGTTCCCGCATTCGGCTAATTAAATTTATAGCTATAGGGGAACAGACTTTTTCGAGATTCTAAATCAAAGAGGGCAACGAAAGGAGTACCTTTGTTAACAAATAAGATCGTTGTATGGGATCAAGGGCGAGAGAGAGAGAGAGAGAGAGAGAGAGAGAGAGAGAGAGAGAGAGAGAGAGAGAGAGAGAGAGAGGGAGAGAGAGAGAGAGAGAGAGAGAGAGAGAGAGAGAGAGAGAGAGAGAGAGAGAGAGAGAGAGAGAGAGAGAGAGAGAGAGAGAGAGAGAGAGAGAGAGAGAGAGAGAGAGAGAGAGAGAGAGAGAAATTAGATGCGGAGTTGTATGAAATGGACTGTATTAGGTGTTGGAACAGCACCAGAAATAGGTGAGCACAAGAAATGAGTGAAAAAGAGAACGAAAGTTCGTCATCACACTATTTGAGCGCGTTTCATCAGGAACTTGGTGCCGGTTGCCCCTTTACTGGTTGGGGGTATTGGACGAGACTGTGACGCAAATCACCGGCGACGTTTGTTTCAGTTGAGGACAGAGGTGTTCGTAATTCTTTTCTGACGTTTGGGCCGACCATTAGGGAAAACTGACTGACTGAACTTCCCAGCTTGTTAAAGTGTCCATGAAACGGACCTGTTGGCAAATGATGTCCGGTCTAACTTCTACTAACACCGTTTAAAGATGACAAAGACGTTCGTTATTCTGAATCAATTCCTGATCACTTTAGTTCTGAGAATTTCCTTTCAAGGCCAAGGGTCTCTGAATTTCCAATTCCCACTTTTCTTTCTCCGTAAATGTTTGACAAGCTCTCGACAAGTGTAGCAAAGCCAGACTCAACTTTTCGAAACGCATTCTGAATCGCTCAATTGCTTCAAAAGAGTTCGACTGAACTTCGAAGGGACCCCGAGCTCTAAACTTGCCGGAAATAAACTTTCCAGCGACCTCTCAGTTAATTTTCTTCCACTTTCCACTTCTAGTTGGAAACGTAGACTAATCTTAGTTAACTTCGCGTGCTTAATTTCCATGCCACTCTCGACTCAAAAGAATCGATTTCTCGACTAAGTTTCATTTTTTCCTCCTTGCTCCCTATTTTTTATCCTCTGCAAAGAAAATAAATGACGTGGTTTCATTCCTTGACGCCGAGTTAAAACCACTTCATTTGCATAGTGTAGTAACAGCAAGTAAATGTCAAACCGCTTATTAACTCGAACATTTTTTGTGTTCGTGTCAAGCAGTGAAGGATTGTGTACTGAATCTTATGTAAACTCAAGGAACGTTCATTCAAGTAAACTCTATTTTAAGCTGGTCGCTTATTATCGAGGAAAACTAAAAATAAAAGTTCCACGTACGTATGTTGCCAAGTGGTGTTGGAAAACAGCGAGAGGGTGGGGTACACAAAACATCCCACACCGTCGAATAACTGTGCTCACACTCAGGATAAATGCACTAGTATTCTGTATCTACAGAAACACTTTTAGAGCCCAAAATGTTGGTGCTAGTTTTCCGGTTGTCACAAAAACATTTGTGATGAACCATGCATCGATATTGACTTGCTAAAACTAGTGTGTGAGTTTGATCTGAAGAGCTGAAGCTGTTTTCCAGAAACAGTTGCTGATAACAAAATGGGGCTATCGTTGATAGAACCAACTCCGTCAAGTGAGATGTAGGCATTGCCTAGTTGAAGACAATCGATTAAGGTTAATCGATTTCTTAGAATACAAGAAGGATCATTTCTTCTGAAATTCGTACTCCAGCTTTTGTGACGCGATTGGTTTTCTATTTTAATAAATTTGAGGCTGCAGGCAAAACTGCATGCATTCAGCAGGTAAACCGGGCACGTATAATCTGCAATGAGTAACGATTTATAGTTATTTGAAATTTTAGTTTCTATTTTTATTTAATCAATCGGAGTTGTGGGAACAAAAACTAGTTCGTCGTCCAAATAGAAGACAGACTTAACAGTTGTTTTGAATTCTACAAAAAAGTATCGTGTGAATTTTCACAAGTGACCTAATTCGACGGAGTTGTTAGGCATCGGCAGCTCATCGATATATGCGAGGTCTGAAGGGGGAGAAAAATGTTCGTCAAAGGGATCTATCGGGAATTTTGCGGACGGCAGGTTCTCCTTACTGGACGGAAATCTCGAGTGCTCTCGATGCACAATAGTCGAGGCCATGCGACACTTCAAGTATCGGCTTGCGAGCCGGTCCCGTTGAGGAGCTATTCAATTAGAATTGATGGGAGAATGTGCCACCGCCATGCCCATCTGCGCGCTTAAACTTCAGGATTTTTGCCCACTGATTTTTGTGACTCCTATTCGTGGGGCCGATTCGGCACATGACGTTTTTGATGTAGCAGCTCCACTCAAGCTCCACAGCCGTTCTTTCTTTTTTATTCCCTTAGCCGTATGAAGCAGAAAGGGATGTTACATAGTTGGCTGAACACAACATTTTGAGTTTTCTTCCGATCATTACTGTTACAATTATTAGAAAACGGTCTGTGTGGGTATGTGTCTTTGTGAACACAACTGATAGGGAATAGCTTCACCAAATCATTTAATACTTTATATTCAGCCTGCCAACATCGAACACCGAACACCGAAATACATCTAATACTAACCACAGTTATACAAGCAACGGTTTCGTCATCTCAACCGCCTGGATGAGCTGACCTCTTACAGTATACTGATAAGGCTACGTTTAGTTAACATTGACATATAACCATATGAGATAATAACTATAGTATATGGAATAATAACTCACGATAGTACCTGGAATAATAACTCACAACGATGAAGTGTTAATTCCATTTCGATCGCCGGACTCTCAATTGATTCGGGTGGTGCTTACATGGTGAAGAAGGAAACTAGCATATGCAAGAAATGGCAGGAATACCTTTGTTGTGCTTTTTTCGAACGAACTCATTGACGTTAAGGGTTTGTTGGCTAATAATTTTAATTGGTCGTTGTTATCTAATAATTACTGATTAGTTAACGGTTCAAATATTCGGACTACATGTGTGCGGACGGTAAATAAATCTACTAACATCTCTGCAACCCCCGAGTATGAAGAGTGTTTAGTAAAAACTGCAGTACTAATGGTTAACATTATAATAATCTGGTGTTGTGTTTATGTTCACGCATTTTATTGTTTCCTATTTGTTTTAATGGTGGTGAAAGTTTGGAATGCTTTGTTACACATGTGTAGGTAAACACAAACGTGAGCTTGAAACAATTGTTCTCTTAGTGAGGCAATTAATATGGTCTAAACTTGATAAAATCAACAGCTGTCGACTCAATAACTGTTAATTATGAAAAGGTTCTGGAACTGTTAACGATTCGGAAATATTATTGTGATGTCTATTTGAGTTCTTCATCGAATGTTGAAGCTTTTAGAGGTGGGATTGGTTCATTTGCTACGGCAGTCTTGAGGGAGTGGGACCGAAGTATCGTTATAGCCTTTCAATCGGTTGAGAAGGTTGCCATCACATGCACAATTAACTGATTCAGTTAGGTTCCTGTTGGTGATTTCAGATGTATCATGAGTTAATGTTAGATAGCTTGCGTTTAGTGGAATAGTAATTCTGTCCCACACAAGATGTTAGTTGTCACCGTCGTGGTTATTCACGTCTGCAGCGTATCTGCTCACGGTTTTGTCTCGCATAGGTAAGTTACGTCTGCACACGCATTTGTTTCTATTCTTGTGATGTGATTAAGTATTGAATTTGGATACATGATTGTATGTTTGTTTTCAGTGATGTCTCAACTCAAAAGATTACTATTCAAAGAATCTGTGTATGAATCACATAAGATATTATACTAATAATTAGATCAAAACTGATTTTACGATCGCGCTTCCTCTTAACTTTCCACTATCCAAAGGGTAAGGAAAGTGTAGGGATCGTCTCCAAAAACAATTTGCGGTTTCTTCAGATCTTTACGTTTTGAGGCCTACCGAATCCAAACTTTCGAACTCCATGTCAATTCATGACATATTGCACTAACTCAATTTATTTTTCATTCAATTCATTTGAAACATCACTTCACAGCGGCAGAAAGCGTTAGCGCTTACACACCCAGAATTTATTGTGCCCGACCATTATTGAGATGCACAGAAAATTAATGAAGGTGTGAACCCGATTGTTTTTGAAAGGATAATAATCACTTAATATATTTAGTTAACGGTTCAAAACTTTTAGAAACAAGTAAGTGAAACCGCAGTGGTTGACCTTCCGGAATTTCTTGAGTAGCTCCTATATATTTTATGAGCGTTACTAAAGACTCGTCGTATAGGTACTTGGTTGGTGTACCACTTGAATTTTTCTGAAGAACCTATTAATATTTGAACGGAGTTTATAAGGAGAAAGTTACGTTAAACTCGATTTTCGTCGACGTGTTTGGTAATTTATTGTGCTGCTCTCGACATTTAGCCACAGATGAGAATTTTATGGTATTATCATCAGGAGGTGTCTATATAGATAATGTGATAAAAATCATCATCTCGTTTTAGAGATAAAAACTATTTGATGGTTTGATTAGTGTGATAACTATAGTTAGTTGTTGGTGGATTTGGCTCATACCCATATTTAGGCGTCCCATGTCGAATATTATTTATCGGTTTTCCAATTTTCTCAAAAGGCCTCTAACGATTTCGATCGGACTTACGGAGTACTGCCTACTAACTACCTACATCTTGTTCTCCATAAACGTATCTGTAGAAATGCGTTGAACGAAGATATAGCGCTTGTATATGTAGCGCGTCGTCGAATTTACTAGGGTTGCGTCGGTTTGTGTGTTGCTACGCATCACATATTGTGCAGGTGCTCCAGTATCCCAGCACGTCAGTACTCTCTCAGGCAGGAAATCGATCTTGTTATCGACTGTTCGTACTTTTCTCAACATCAAACTTGGAAGTTGATGAAATTTCGTAATCCTCATTTTATTAACCGGTATTTAGCTATTTCCATGTCGTACGAAAGGAATCTTCAATAACCTTAATAATGCACCTACACCCAATAGCTCAGGCTTCCGTAATCAAACCAAAGAAATGCACGACGCACATTGAACGATTGTTACTGTTTTCTCAATTCGCCTACTCTACTTTTCACTCTGCTATTGTGGAGTATACTAAGCTAATGTGAAGCGCCCTGTTTTTAATTGCCGAAACCTAAATGATGGACCAAAAGGGTTTTAAGCAGTTTCATCGAAAACCACTCTACGGATGTTGATTAAACATACTATTATCTTTTACTAATCAAGACCTACTTCATGCTCTCTGTGTGAAAATACAGTGAGCAGAATATAGCTCTCAGAAGCAGAAAGAGGTTTTTCAACTTTTGAGTTTTGAGCTGATCAATAACTTAATACTGTTTTTTATTGATATTCTCCTCTAAGAGTCAGTTGAATGGAAGTAAAACCCAAAATGGGCTCAAAAAACGTGTTTTTAATGTTTTCATATTTTCTTCGGTAAATGCTAGTTTGAAGTTAAACAACCGGACGAAGTACCTTCTAGCAACCCATAATTTGTTCCTCGCGTCTTGTCATCTATTGAAGCTAAAATATATCAAAAAATGGGGCTCTCCTTACATTAAAAGTTAATTTTTCTGAAAATGGTTGATAATCTTGCAGGATGTGTTCAGCTAACTGATACCTACATTTAACGTTTCCGGAGAAATGAGATGAAAAGGATACAACTCCTGTATACATATCCCATGAATATGTTCTGCGAGTATAATCGAATGTACTGGGTTGAGGAAAGTCAAACGATGCCTCGCACCAGATATTTATCAGTAACCGGTATTAAGAACAAAAAGTTGGGTGTATCAACAAGTGTTGCGGTGGTGTTAGTGTGTACACAACGGCCGATCGATTGACGGAGGTGACGGTGGAAGGGGCCGACAGTTGTTGCCCTAGCGACGGACGGAGACCGACATCATCAACAACGCCGGCTTCACCTTTCCCAAACCCGCCCTACTGCTCCATTCTCAACCGGCCAGCCAGCACGGACCCAAACACTCACCAGACACCCTCCCTGACTCCATCCTGCACAGGATTCTGTGGCGTTGAGTTGGGCAAGATTGCTCTGCAATGAGAGCATCAACTGCAAACACAGTCGCAACTGTAATAGTCAATCTTCGATTTCAATGTCCATCAGTTCCATGGAACAATAAGGTCGATGCTGTACTTCTTTATCGAACGTGGGGGCTATTCACGTGTGAATAAATGCCAAAATAATTGGACGACGCATCACACATTTTTCTTCAGACCCTCCTACCTACTATACTCAGCGATTTCTATCGCTCCACCTACTAATCCAATTTTTTATTACTTTGTTTATATTACGCTCACAGAACTTAACTTCTTTTGTGAAGGTTCGTTGTTTATGGTTATAGCGAAAACACTGAGAAAAAAAGTTACTCAAAGAAATCAACTTTGTGGGTTCTCATTTACCAACTGTTGTCCACTTATTATATAACTGTTATCGTTATTTAATAACGGTTATCCTAATAATTTTATAACCGCAATAAGATCCAACTTTCCTCGTGTAGGTATTTTATTGTAACGCTAGTTCGCTAAAATCTACTCTAAAATCGTTTTTCGTCGAAATTTGTTATGTTGAATTTCTGTTGCCTCAGTTGGTACGGAGGAGGAGGTTCAAGAATGTTTGTAGCTCACGTTCTCCCTTCTTTCTATAATTCACTCGGAAAACCTGGACATTCCCGGTCCTCCAGAGCTTGGTGGTATAGACCTCGAATATGTTCTGCTACGGGTTGCCTCTCACCCGGAAGTCACTATCAAAGAACGTGCACCTGGGGGTGTATTGCAGTAGATACGAGTACAACTGGGGTTTCCCCATGATAGCTGTAAACAACCCACCAACCTATCCACAGTAATCGGCTGTTGCATTTTACATGCAGTACAAGCATAGGGCCACACGTCAGTTTCCTTACCAAAATAACTGTTCCTGTTCGGTCGACCCTTTTCACTCTTCACTAGTCCAGTATGCACGCAATGGCCAAGTCACCACCAGTAGCTGACCAGTGATGACTTGGGGCGGTTCAGTGGGGATACTGCCTCATAGGCTTCGGTGAGCTCTCTGAGATTGGGCCCGTACACTCTCCTTTGATTGACTGTGAGTTTCCTATCCCAGACAACGGAGCAATAACAAACCACGCCTTAAGTGAATGGCCTTGTACATCAGGATTGTGACGCATACACACCCCAAGTGTCTATGCTAATGCTTATAATGAGGCAAAACTTGTGAGGGTTTGCCTTTCAGTGACTGGAGGTGTTGGTTGAAACGCCCCTTCTCATCCATATTGTCCACATAGGCGTATGGCCCACAGTCAGTAGGGCGCCTGAAAAGACCTTTAAGGAGTTCCAAAGTGCGCTGTGAGCACCTACTCTCCACATGTCAGGACATGTCTGCACACGATCATGGCAGTTCCATTTGCCAGATAACGTCTGAAGAGCAAGTATAGGTTACGAGGAATTCCCCGACCTTTAAACTAAATGAGGAGTGCTGACTATCGTAAGTTGTCTCTAATGTCAATGAGAACTGATTCTGCGAACTTAGCCAGTACCCCCAGGGAAAGATTGCGGATTTCAGCAATGCCGTCCTGCTTCAACATTCCTTTAGTACATCCAAATCGTCTGTCTGTGAGTTTGCTGCCAAAAACTCTTACGAGGGAGTGAAACTACTACTTTTGTGGACTACAATTGGAGTTTTCTTCCTCATGAGCATTGACAAAGACGGTCCTTCAACTGACAGGCTCAGTCCAAGTTCTTCCATCTTCGTGTTGACTTTTCCATAAATTCATCACCACTTCTCCCCACTCCTTCGACCTGAACCGCCTTGCTCCTGTTGTTGGCATCTCCAGTGATCGTAATCTCGGGATCGCTCTAATTTTTGCCTGAGTCAGCAGCTGCAAACCCCTCGTAACAACCCAATACTGGAAATATTTGCAAAGCGCTGTGGTGGAGTAGCTCTATAAAAAGCTTTGCAAGGTCTCTGACAATTTTTGTGACTTTCCAAGGCCAAGGAGGCCTTGGATGTGAGGGGCAAGTTTTTTGTATATCTATAACACATGACTTGTAAATACCGTTTCCACGAACCTGTATACTGAAGTACTGAGGTACAAAGTACGTTCAAAACCCTCAAACCACCAGTACGTGCTATAGAATGAGGAGGCCGAGATACTTGACATCTGACTCTGTCATTCTCTTACTCTACAACCTCCAAAACACTCATTAGCATAACTACGGAAGTTCCATCAATTGCTAGGCTTAATTGAAGCTTCCCCATTATATCCTCTCTTTCGTCCTTTGGTTCACTCACTTTCAGCTGTCGGAGGTTATCTCAGCCTTGTCGTTAGCACACTCCAAGAAGAAAGCGCCCTTAGAGGTTTGTGTTGACAGCCCACTAATGTAGAATTGGTCACAGATGTCAGACACTAGCCTTCAATGTAGCCATGAGATATCTAGGAAGCTATACGTTGCACCCATTGTTCTCTGCCAAGAGATTTATGAACTTCCAATGTGACCTGCATAATCAGCGGTTGCCTGATTGCGATAATGGTATCACCCCTATTTATATTTAAAAAAAAAGGAAAATCAGAATCTGAGGAAAAGAGTAGGGAGACCTTCAAGAAATTGTAGTATGATATATCAGATGCAAGAAAGTTTCGTGCACAGCCTGCAAACCAATCACTTAGTTACTCAGTTCTGACTATCTTGCTTGTAGAACGAGCTTGTTCTACAGACTACTGGATGGCAGCGAATTTACCTGAACGAGGTTCTGACAGCTGACGGTTGTAGTCGGAGGCGTTTAACCCGTACATTGGGATTGGCGTTTGATTTTATTGATCGTTGAAAGGATCGTTAATTGTCAAAAGAGAGAAAATTTCAAACTTGTCCCTCAACGAAGTCTCTCGCTGACTTCAAAGGGCGGCTCTAACGCTTTCTGCTCCACTTTTAAGGCTTGAAAAACTCGACTCGCTGACCTTTTGACATGAGCTGTCGCCGAAAATATTCGATAAGCGCTCTGAGAGGGAACTCAGCTAAAAGAGCAAAGTTTTATCGCAGACCAACGATCACTTTATCGTGGCATGTCCCACGCAATCTGAACAGCGAACTTGACAAAACTCCCTCGTTTTCAAATGACGCCCAGTAATGTGTCCGGCTCACCCTTAAATTCGTGTTTTAAGCGGAAATCCATTCAGTTCACTGAGAATTAGGAAGTTTTCGAATGCGGGGTTCAAGAGAAACCATCCTAAACTCGGGTCACCTGACACCGAAGGTCAGAGAACAGTACTTCTCAAGGTGCTTCTTTCTGAACGCACATGATGGTATCCTCTACCTCAATCTGGTACTTTTCCTGCAGGTGAAGCACGAAGTAGGCGATTATTGTGGTCTTCTTATCGAGGTTGATCTGTATCTTGACTTGGGCACAGGTATGAGATTCGTGCCCCAATGGAAGCAGTTTACACTGGAGCGACGTTTATGCATCCCGCAGAAGGTTTCTGGAAGCACCCACAACTGTATTTGTGTAGATAAATTAGCTGTTTGAAACTTGGCAAGTCGAAGGAGATGGAAAAATGAAGAACATGGGAATGTCAAAAGAAGATACTTGACTTTTACTGTCTTTATGATAATCTCTTGCTCCCACCACGTTCTTGGGCACTCGTGGTATTCCCCCGCTTCTTCAAAGGCAAAGGCCAGCTCAATCATTCTAAGCTCTTCCATCTTTGCACTTACTCTTCTGCCCATTTCGTTGTAACGCATCACTGGTAATCAACACATAGTGTTGTAAGTACATAAATGTTCAGAGAGGTCCACAATTTTGATGAGAAATGAATCATGAAGCCTTGGAAGTGGGTCACGTGTGAGATAGCAATTGCCTTAGCATCTTATAATTACCATTCCGTCGATCTGTTGCGGGCTACTTACCTGCTGACTCTAGGTGGTTAATCTTGAAAATATTATGAATAGCCGCAAACGATGCGACATCACTCTTCTTAAACCCTCGTATTCCTTGGAAAAGCCCCCACCTCCACCCCTTTGTCGGTGTAAGGCGTTTTGCTTTAAATATTAGTCAGCTTAACGGAGCACCCCAGGCAGACTTCGTAGATTATTAACATCTACAAACAGCCCACCTAAGCAATGGCATGTTACCAACGGTGCACATGTTTCATTCACGGCAACAGCCACAAACATAACTGAGAGGTCACGTTCAAAACTTTCCTTTGAAGGCGTATCATTATGTGAATATGTGGAATTAATAGAAGTCATGGAAAGGTGTTGGAGGCCGAGTTCGCCATTGCCATAATATCGTGAATCTAACAGTTGTCTAGAATTATTGCATTTAGAATGTGCATTATGCGAAAATGTGTAACCTCTCACATTAGCCAGAAACACAAGAGGAAACCGAGTTCCCCATATTTGAGGGGAGTCACGAGGTCCCTACTTGCCTGCCTGAAGAGCCTAGTCGCTCGCTACAAGTGATCCAAAGAAAAGAAGCCAATAGGACGACACCTCTTCCTGGGTGTTGATGAAAGATGCGTAGTTTGACGGAACCCACGTTTGAGGCTGCCTAGACTGGAGTGCTTCCTACAATAAAAGAAAACTGCCATTCCAGCTCAACGTTAAGTGACGTTTAGTATCGGGTAACTTCCCCATAACGGAAGGGTTTCATAGTGTTAAATATGCTCTGACAGATTTCCTGTTTTAAGAGACAGAAGTGAACCCACCCTGCTTGGAACTTTTCTCCAATTTGAAGCACAACTAGCACTTCTGAACGGTATTGTCTAATAGAGCAGGTCATTCATTTTCCATGGTCGCAAATTTACCAATATCTCTTACCTTTAACGCGAAACTACTCCTTTGTTCTCTGATTTTCTTCTGAACAGATGTCGCCCAGCACTGTGGAGTTATCATTCTAAAGCATCAAGATCATCAAATCAGTTCTTCAAAAGGTGTTCAGGGTGCAGTAGAGATCCTGCTGGGTCTTGTATGTACCTCTCAACACACATGTGGAAAGAGCTGCCTACTTACAGGCAGCATCTGGGTCTTGTCTTGCAGGGTAGAGGCGCCGCAGTATCTGGGTTAGCCTAGATGGTGCAGAAGTTTATGGGAGTCTCTTCGCAGGTCTGAAACGGCAAAGAATATACATAATGTCTACAGTCAGGAAGCACTTAAGGCCCTGGCTTCATACACCATCACGTCAGGGCTGTTTGCGAATGCCTGAAGGAGATGGAGAAC
Organism: Pachypeltis micranthus; assembly: GCA_020466155.1. Lineage (NCBI taxonomy): Eukaryota > Metazoa > Arthropoda > Insecta > Hemiptera > Miridae > Pachypeltis > Pachypeltis micranthus. Next base: position 22,534,215 of record CM035770.1, on the reverse strand, counting down.
ACATTGACACTGTATTGGGTGCCAGGTCACGCAGAGATAGAAGAGAATGATGAGGTTGATTAAGTAGCGAGAAAAGGACAAGAGCCCTTCGTTGGACCACCAAGAGCCACTTGACCTGGGAGGTTGCCAAGCGCGAGAAGGGGTTTAGGGCGCAGCCTGCAGCCAAGGCTGGGCGCCTGTTGGCAGTCAAGGCTGTTTATCAAACTCTCCAGGAAGTGAACGAGAGATCCTCAGTCTGGAGAGAGAAAGTATACATATGGGGTATGTCCTACTAACGGGTCACTAAGGTACCACCTGCCCAAGATTGGTAAGTGAGAGGTACAGAGTAGCAGATTCTGCGTGGCGTAGCAAGAGTCGGTGGAGCATGTACTTTGTACGTGGGACCCCAAGGTCATGTTCCACAGGAGCTATAGATGGAACTAGGAGGACATGTGGCTCACGTACGCCCACCCAGTAGGCCTATTTGAGGCTGCAGTGGGGGTTTCTCAGTTGCATTAGGTTAAGGGAAAACAATTCTCTCAAGTTGTAATTCACGATGAAGGTCGAATCAGTTCTTCAAAAGATGTTCAGAGTACAGAGTCACCTGGAAACTTATTTGACAACCATTTTTACTTTCCGCTACCCGAAGGGAAGGAAAGTATAGTAATCGGCCCAAAAAAAAAATTTGAGTTTTCTTCAGATCTTTACGTTTCAGACCCTACTGAGTCTAAAAAACCTAATTTCGTCGCGTGGTCCGTGTGTATGTGTGTGTGTATGTGTGTGTGTGTGTGTGTGTATGTGTGTGTGTCTGTAGTTCGATTTGCGGGAGAACGGCTGATCCGATTGAGCTGGTTCTTTTTTTGTTTTGTTCGTTATTTTTTGTAGACACCAAAATAAGGTTATGGACGATTTCGGCCGATGGGAAGGGGGTGGGGACGAAAATGTACCAAAACTAGGGTTTTTCGCATTTTTCTCGAAAACGGCTCTAACGATTTTGATTAAACTTTCAAATTATCTTCTCCTAATCAATACCTAACTTTTCTTCTCTATACATATCTCCATGAAAATACGGTGAACGGAGATAATGACCTATGAAGCAAAAATAGGTTTTTTAAGCTTTTTGGCAAAATGACTTCAACGATTATCATCAAACTCTCAGGATATTTTCGAATAGTTAATACCTACATATTGTTCTCAATAAATGTTCCTCTGAAAGTCCATTGAGCAGAGATAAAAATGAAAATGTGTTGAAAATAACGTTTTTTCGAACATTTCCGAAAGTTCCAGGGTAATTTTTTCACCAGATGTGATAAATCCTAATGAAGTGTCTTTTAGTCACCCATACCAACATTTCGTTCTGTATAATTATTTCTGTATATATATGTTGAACAGAGATATAAGCCCAGTTAACTCAGAAAAGGAGATTTGTCGAATATTAATTTATCGGTATTCCAATTTTGTCAAAAACGGCTCTAACGATTTCGATCAAACTTACGGAGTACTCTCAGCTAACTAGTACGTACATTTTGTTCTCCATAAATGTTCTTGTAAAAATGCGTTGAACGAAGATATAGCGCCCGCCTATGTAGGTGGTGTTCGAACTTAAAGGGGTGGCGGAAAGTTGTGTGTTGCTACGCACCAGATATTTCTTACTAGTTTTTACAGCGGGATTAGGACGACAGAAAATTTAATGCTATTTTCAACGGCACCTTAATGTTGATTTTACAGCAGATCCAAAGCGACTTACAATGGACGAAGAGCCCCGATTCTGTTGAAAGATGCGAAAAGTTGACGGGAAGGGAGAACCAGAGGGAAATCCGAAGAAGGCTACCTACATAGAATACCTTGTATCTACGAGTACATAATCTCGATACTCGTTAAAATAATACCTTAATGATCGTCCAACTCGAACGCCACATGGCCCAATTTCCGTTGGGTTCAAGCAATGGTCCCAGTTCATGTGTGGAGTGTGATATCAAATTTTTTCTCTCGTTTCTTTTTTTCTTTTGCTCACATTAGCTTTGATGTGTTAGTTTTGTGTTTCCCCGTCTCCACCATAGCTCATTTGCCGTCATCCGTCACTCAAATGTCTTCTTCTTCGGGACGGTATCATTATAATTTCCCTTTACGTTATTCCAATAGTTTATTTCCAGCAGTGAACTCAATAATTTATTTTCAATCTGACAGCAGCGTTGATTTGTTTGGGTTATTCTTTCCATTCACTGCACAGGCTATGTTCAACAAAAATTTCATTTCATTTCCATTTTATTGTTTCCTATTTCCAAGTGAAAAACGACTCAATAATTTAAAGTATGCGGTCTCTGGCAATCGCCTGATCGAGGTAATGTTCGAGACAAGAAACGAGTGGATATGTATGGCATGGTGACGTGACCGAATTAGGATTACAACTCTTAGTATTCTCGTAAGATGAATTTGAAAGCACTCTTACTACTACTATTATAGTGTTCCCCTCTCTCACGAAGCTTACAAATATAAAATAATTTCTTGGCTCAATGAATAATGGACATTGAGAGCGTGACACTTTCTTCGATAACTGTATTGGAATGGTGTTGGCCTTCGTCGAGGTGTACACGAAATTTTTTCTAGTGCAATAAACATTTTTGGCGAAATGTGAGGGGAGGGAGAGTTTTTATACGGGATATAACTACACTATACGCAGAATGTGTTGAGTATTTTGCGGGAAGTTAACCTCAAGCTAAACACAAAGAAATGCACTCTTCTGACAGCAACATCATCTTACCTTGGGCATAACATTTCGAAAACGGGGCCTCACGGTTATCAAGCTGTGGGTGCTAAATAGTTCGAGTGGTCTAAGCGTTGTGACATGGCTGCATTGACATCAGAACCTATTTTGGCTCATGCCCAAGATGACGGTCAATTCATTATGTGCGAGTGACGTAGCTGTCGGAGCAACTGTGTCTCAAGTGCAAGAAAATAAAAACCCTGCAAATTATTACACAACGGTTTATTATTCGGATAATCAGCTTGACTTAGCATTAATGCTCCGAGACCCATCCTGTTCGATTCAGCATCGAAAAATATCATAATGAAACCCAAAAAAAGGTCGAAAAGAACTGAATCGTAATATTAAAATAACAAAAAAAAAAACTCAAGTATCTAGAAAAAACTGAATTTTAATATGAAAACACGCACGCTAAATACTAATATCAAAATTTAACCAAAAATCTATGAAAAAAAATCTAAAAATCTAAAAAAATTGAATCGTATTAAAACCAAAACGTCTGGGAAATAGGAACGGGGGCGCTCGAAGCGAAAGGCGAGTTGAGCGGCGAGTGGGGGAGGCGGAGTCGTTGGGAGGGAAGCGACCCGCCTCGAGGGCGGTTGGTTTTGGTTTATTATTCATTCTGAATAATAACCCTATGTTTTCGGTCACGAAAAATTTTTTACAACCCCCCCTCAAAATTTGATACTTTACGTTTCAAGGCATGGAGATTCCAAATTTGCAATGTCCGTCCGCCGTCCCCCGTCCACCGTCCCCCGTCCCCCATCCACCGTCCTCGCGTAGTCTTGATACGAAAAACCACATCATTAAGAACTACTATAGTACATGGTCCTTCCCAAGGTCGTTGAAGTTTGGGATTCAACCCTTTTTTCCGACGGGGATTGTAGAGCCAAACTTTATCCCCTGGCTTGTAGTTTGAGATTGTAGCGATGCCTCATCTCTTCTGCTTTTTGATGTACCCCGTTTTTCGCATAAAATTCACTCTCTCGTCGATTCAAAACATTTTCCACAGTCTGATCAAGCTATAAAAGATTTTGAGAATATGAAGCTTGATATTTCTAAAGCCATTGTTACTACCATATCTCCAGATATACCAGTGGTTGTTGAAACCGATGCGTCCGACATTGCTGTGGCTGCTACTCTTAGCCAAGACAATCGCCCCATTGCCTTCTCCTCTCGGTCACTAAACCATTCTGAAAAACGACATTCAGCTATTGAAAAAGAAGCTGCCGCTATAGTCGAATGTCTGAAGAAGTGGAAATGTTTCTTGCTTGGCAAAACATTTCAACTTATAACTGATCAAAAGGCTCTCTCATTCATTTTTGATTGGAAAAACTCTAGCAAAATTAAAAATGATAAAATTTTGTGCTGGCGATTAGAGTTAGCACCGTTTAGATACGACGTAACCTATCGACCTGGAAAGCATAACATCAAAGCAGATGCACTCTCAAGAGTATGTGGTGCGACCACTAGTGCTAACAAGCTGTTTGATCTCCATTCGTCACTCTGTCATCCCGGTGTCACACGAATGCATCCTGAAGAGTAAAAATCTACCTTACTCCCTCGAAGAGGTCCGCAAAATGACATCCTTGTGTCCGATATGCGCCGAAGTAAAACCCCGATTTTTTAAACAGCTCATTAAAGCGACTGCTCCATTTGAACGCCTAGATGTCGATTTGAAAGGTCCGTTACCCTCGAGAAGCAACAAACGCTATCTTCTAACTATAGTAGATGAATACTCACGATTCCCTTTTGCATTCGCTTGCAAGGACATTGCTTCACTCAACTTTTTGCAATCTTCGGAAACCCAAGTTTTGTCCATTCGGATAGGGGGTCGGCAGTCTTATCCAAAGAACTGACCGATTTTCTTCATTCCAATGGAATAGCTACCAGCAGAACCACACCCTACAATCCAATGGGGAATGGATTAGTAGAACATTATAATGGCATCATATGGAAGTCCATAACTCTTGCTTTGAAGACACGAGAACTCGATAATACCGATTGGGAAAAGGTACTAACTGAATCTCTACATTCCATAAGATCCTTGCTGAATACTTCTACCAACTGCACCCCTCATGAACGCCTTTTCAATCACCCTCGACGGACAATCAATGGAGAAAATATCCCAACATGGCTATTGAATCCTGGACCTGTCCTACTCGCCAAACAAGTTCGAAATTCCAAGTACGACGATCTTGTTGAAGAAGTTGACGTTGTAGAAGTTAACCCTCAGTACGCTACTATTCGACGTCAAAATGGCGTTGAATCAACAGTGTCATTAAGGCATCTTGCCCCACGCGGAGAAAGACTATTCTGCAACGCATAGATCAAACCAACCCTGAGAAGATTTACCAGTACAACTGCAAGAGTCCACTCCAAACGAGAGTCCTGAGATCGAGTCTGAGCCTCGGAATCAGCAAGTACCTCGGGAACAGTCTAATGATCAAGACAGTCGTCCGTCATCTGATTCTCGCCCAAGAAGGGAGATTTCCAGGCCAGCTTACCTAAAGTACTATCTGACTGGGTATCTTCCAACAAAATGAACCCACCACTTAACTGGCAATATTAAGTTCTCATCCTAGTTTGCCTTTCTATGATAGATGGGGAGAATGTCATAGTGTTAATAATAACCCCATTTTCAGTTAAATCATCTGATCAGCTGTTGTAATTGACCTGACTATTTTTACTTGTGTCATCTTTTCTAATGAATAAAAGCCAACCCTTTGGTCTTTAGTTTACGATTCGTCTATAACAATAATGTAGATAGTACTTTGCAGCTTATCTCTATTTATGAGGAACTAGGTTAATGGAGGAGTAGGGTAGAAAGGAGAGGATTTCCCTCCAAGCAGCAGTCTTGTCGGCTTTTGTTAGCTTATCGCTGAACGCACCAAAAAGCACTGATCTTCTTTGCTTCACCTTTTCGAGAACGCACAATTGTAATCGCCGCTTGTCCTCTCTTTTGCCCATCTTCAATAGGTAGGCATAGCGAAAAATTTAGGGGCGCGACGACTAGTGAAGGGACGCGATAAAGATGCGGGAATGGTGAGTTCACATTTCTTTGACCAGCTGAGATGTAGATTGTTATCAGCTGAGCTAGTAGTTTTCATAAGTTGCTGGTGAAATTATTCTTGTAATACCAGTTGGAGGCATCTCATTGTGAAACAGAAATTACAAGTACTCATAATACTACCGCTTGTAAACTTGTAAATTTCACTTATATTACTAGCTTATTGTGAAACAGGCCCCAGGAGAAATAATAGTCAAATTAGAAACGGGCATTAGTAGCTCGCCTTCTAAATTAAAAGCTTCCCTTTGAACAAATGGTGTCTATGGGAAAAAGAACTCAAATTCCATTTGAAAAAGTGGATATCTCGTTCAGATTACGAGGAAAAAGTGCTAATAGGCCAACCGTCAGGGGAAGCGAGTTTTCGAGATCGGGCTCTTCACTCCCCGGACATTGAGCAATATTCAGATTGACTCCTGAAAAATGAAGAGGAGCTATATATATATAAGTTCACTCTACCTAATTTGCGCAGAGTAATAAACCAGTAATCCGGCAATACACTTTATTGCTACTAAAACGGTAAATCACAAAAGCGAAATTAGAATTTCAAGTAAATTCGTGAAGAGTGAAACTTATGCGTAATGAGAAGCGACTGGTTAGCGATAACATAAGATAACACAAGCCGCGTCTAGGCGAAGAACAACGAGGTGTCCACTCTCGTGAGATTGGTTCTGGGCGAAGCTCAGAATGCGGCGATCAAATAATGAGAACTTATTATTACATCCCCACTTTTCGAGAAAACAACCAGGGGGGGGTTGCAACATAAACAAAAAAAAACATGAATGTACATTTTAAAAAAAAAGATTACAATGAGCATAATGCATCTGAATTGACAAATAAATGTGTAATCAAATAACTTCCTTTTTTTTAATAATTTTAAACAACAGTATACATTCTTAGTGTACCGCAGGCTGAAAAGGGTATAATTTCGAGACATGGAAAGCATTTGATTCTACTCGACGAATTCCTGAGTCTACTAGATACATGATATTTGACAGTTTTTAATAATTGTGAAAGGCCCAGTACGAATTGGCGCCAATTTGTTCTTATTACAAGAATTTCCATGGTTGATATAAACAAGATCACCTGGCTTAAAGTGTATACATTTCCTGTTTTTATTGTATGTCTTTTCGTTGCGTCAGTGGCCGTAAATGGAGTTTTCCAGAGCTATTTTCCTGTCAAGTTGTAAAGTCGAATTATTTTGCAAAATAAAATTTTTGAAAATTTGGGGGGGTACTCCGTTCAAGAGGTAATTAGGGGAAAACCGAGTGACTGAATGAATGGTATTATTATATTCCTCGACACATTCTTTTAAAATGCCAGACCACGGCCGTTTCTTGTTACCAACAGATTCATTTTTTTTGCATCTTAGGCGATTAACTAGAGTTTGGTTAAGTCGCTCATTTAGTCCATTAGAGAAAGGGCAGTCGACTGCAGTGTATAGGAGCTTAATTCCCTGATGCTCGACAAAATTTTTGAAGTCATTCGAGTTCAAAGCAGCATACTGATCACATAGCAGCGTGTGAATTTTATTGCCATCTTTAAAACTAAATTTAATAATTTTTGAAAGTCAGTAGCGGTCTGACTCTTAGACGTCAATACAAATGCATATCGAGTGAAATGGTCGACAAGTAAATGAATATATTTATGAGGGGAATTATTTCCAGAGAAGCCACCTATGGTGTCTATTGACATTATCTCAAAAGGTTGGGATGCAGGGCCTAAGTGGGACAATAGACCATAGTGCGGGTGAATCCTAGTTTTATTCTGAATGCAAATGGAGCATGACCGGCAGTATGATTTCATGAGCCTTCCAAAACCTTTAATATAAAAGTGAGGAAATAAAGTAAATTCTAGTTGCTTTGCTCCTATGTGACCAAACTGTAAATGGGATTTTTCTATTAGTGCATTAGCAAAACTCTTGCTGATCAATAACCTCTTTTTCCCGTTTACATTAGTGTAAAATATCCCATTTTCCTCAATCAAATTAGTATTACTTTTTATGTTTTCCAGATTATTGTTTTGATCAGTCCTTAATTCTGAGAAATCCAGAAAATTAACAATTTTGAGATCTGTGAAATTATCAGTATGCTCCAGCACCGGATTTCTAGATAGACAGTCTGCTTCCACGTTATCTTTTCCTGGTCTGTATTCTATGTCAAATTCAAACTGTGATATATGCAAAAGCATTTCTCTTAGTTCATCATCGAGCTCACTATTAACGTTCTTTCCCACAAGTGGTTTATGGTCAGTTAGAACTTTAAATTGTATGCCCAAGAGTTGGTGACGCCAATATAATAAAGCTTCTTTAATTGCGAGGCATTCTAAAAACAGAGCTTTTTCTTTTTATGAGATTCGATTAACTTTTTGGAGAAAAAGGCAACCGGTTTTTCGGTATTATCAGACTGCAACTGCTTCAGAACCGCGCCTATACCGTTAATACTCGCATCAGTATAAACGAACGTCTGTTTATCAGGGTCGAAAATAGCAAGGCATGGGCTATTACAAAGGTGCTCTATTACGGAATCAAAACTTTCCTGACATTTTGGCGACCATTCGAATTTTACATTCTTTTTTAATAGGGTATGGAGAGGTGCCAAAATAGTTGCTGCATTAGGTATGTAGTTGCTATAAAAATTTACTTTCCCCAAAAATTGCCGTACATTTTTCTGATTTTGGGGCACTGGGAAACTCCTTAAGGGAGCTACGTTATCAAATATGGGGGTAGTACAGTTATTTTCTACAATATGGCCTAAATACTTTACTCTACTCTTTGCTAGCTCACATTTTGCCAAGCTAAGTCTGAAACCTTCTTTGTGAATTCCAAAAATTAATTTTTCTAAGTGAGCCAAATGTTCTTCAAATGTTTTGGAACATATTAAAATGTCGTCTATGTAATTGACAGCAAACTCGTCCAGGCCATATTTTTTTAAGGTGTTCCTTAATATTCTCTGAAAAATAGCAGGGGATGTCTTGAGCCCGAAGGGCAAACAGCGCCAATTGTAATGCCCTGTCTGAGTCACGAAAGCAGTCTTATATCTGTCCTTTTCTCTAATTGGTATCGACCAAAACGCACTATTGATGTCTAACACAGAGAACCACTGACAATCCCTGGCCTTAACTATGAGGTCCTCTATTCTGGGAAAGGGTTGGCTCTCTGGAATAATTAACTTGTTAAGGGCGGTGTAATCGATGCATAAACGGTTTTTTTGTTTAGTGCCATCAGGCTGTTTTTTAAATGCCAACGTTACTGGAGCTGCAAACGGAGAAGTGGACTCTTCAATGAGCCCCGCCTCCAGTAATTGATTGATTTGGCACTCGATCTCTTTTTGATCGATCACATTACAACGATAAGGCTTCCTGGATATATATCTGTGTTCTGACAATTTTACATGAGCCTCGTGATTACTGACTCCACCAACATCATACTTATTTGTAGCAAAAGCTTCATTGAACCTAGAAATTAAATTTTTTACTGACAATTGTCTTTCTGAGGAGAGATGGTGTAATGAATCGCTTAACTGACAAAAATGTACATTTAAGTCACTGGAAAGGTTACCTCCTCTGGATTCATGTCTTTCACATGCTAAATTCTGGAAAACTCTTAAATTTTGATCTTGGCACAATTTGAATTCAACAATTAAATCTAAGCCAATCAAAAGATCATGACCGAAATCGGCGCTATCAAGCACAAACACAATTACTTCTTTGGTGAGAGAGAAAATATTTACTTTAATTTTCGCTATGCCCACTACGTTTCCTCGGCCACTAACCATTTTAAACTCTGGGTTTTTCACTTTGAAACAAGTTATTCCCAATTTTTCGACTAAATTCTTATTTATGATAGAAATGTTTGACCCAGAATCATACAGACCTTTGCAAAAAAGACTATCATTTAAAAGACAATTTATTTTAATTAGTGGCCGAATTGCTCGTTTTTTGCTTCCTCGCCAGAACTTTGGGGGGACTCAGCTTCTGCACTATTGGTGGATTTCTTACTTACTCTGTTCCAACAGCTGGTCTCTGGATGATATCTATTAGCAAAGCCTTTTCCTGCGCAAATGGAGCACGGCTTTTTAATTACGTTATTCTTCTTTTCGAAATTTTTAGAGGTGGGGTTTGTATTACTATTCGTATTAGAAGGGGGAATTTTAAAATTACTAAACTTTTGATTGGATGGAAAATCCTTTTCCCCAGCTTCGTATTTCTTTAATTTATTGTGCAGCTCTTGAATATTGTTTACTGTGTTTCGATCTAAAGAATTTTGTATGTGATTCGGTAACCCTACTACGATTAAATCCAAAATAACTAACTCAGGCAAATCTCTATCCAACTCCAACAGCATCCTCTCTTTCTTAACAGCGTAATCCAATAAAGAACCACCAAAATGTTTAAATAAATACGCGTACCGGATTGGCTTCCAAGAAGAGTCTGCATATGTTGAAACCAGTAACTCCTTCCACTGCTCCCAATCTCCAGAAATCGATAATCTCCGTTGACCCACAGCGAACCAATCACTCATGCTAGGATCCAGGCAGGATTTGAAAACTTCAATCTGCTTCGTACCTGTTAAGCTGAATCTTGACGACTCCTTCTCGAAGAGTTCACACCACGCCTTCACATTGTGATTTTTCGGCGAGAATTTCTCCACTAGGAAATGCTCCAAAATGTCTTTCACGGACTCCAGTGGCTTGAAACGTTGAAGACATAACGCCAACTCTGCCGTCGTTGGGTCGGGAGGGCGACCTTCGGTACCGACGACCACGTCTTCCAGCATGATGCCTTTGAATACGAAGTTCTCATCTTCGTCGAGATAAGTGTCAGCGATTACCTTAGAAACTGTAACCTTGACTGACCGATGTTGGCCGCGGTTCTTAATAGCATTAAGGGCTGATTTAACTGGACCCACAGCCGCCAATGCGCTATGGTAAGTCGAAACCTTCTGAAAATCTTAAGGAATATGGTACCAAACATCTTCATCATAGATCCTGATTCGTTTGAGATTCACTACTGTTGTCTTCTTATCCGGTGATTCTTCGGCTACGATGAACACGTGGAACTTCTTATCGGTCATTCTCGAACCACTTGAAAATTTTGGTTTCGTTTTTAAAAATTTTTTTTTCTTCTGAAATTCTAATTTATAAGTTCACTCTACCTAATTTGCGCAGAGTAATAAACCAGTAATCCGGCAATACACTTTATTGCTACTAAAACGGTAAATCACAAAAGCGAAATTAGAATTTCAAGTAAATTCGTGAAGAGTGAAACTTATGCGTAATGAGAAGCGACTGGTTAGCGATAACATAAGATAACACAAGCCGCGTCTAGGCGAAGAACAACGAGGTGTCCACTCTCGTGAGATTGGTTCTGGGCGAAGCTCAGAATGCGGCGATCAAATAATGAGAACTTATTATTACATATATAATATGTGAAGAACATCCGAGGACACTCTAAACTCGCAATGAAAACGTATATTGGGCCACGGAACTCCCTATAACCTATATTGGGTCACCGTCACATTTTATAATCATCGAATAATTTATCCGTGTACCGCCCGAGTCAAAAATTACTACAGTGGTCAAAAGCGGAAGTACCACCGACTTTCAAAGTAGGCTGAACCGCAAGACGACCAATTTCTGGTAAGCCCAAAGTAGCTAGCTTCATAGTTATTTGTCCACAAATACATGTATATTGTTAGAGGAATTAGAAATTAGTACGCAGACTTATCGAACACCAAATATGTAATGAATCAAAAAGGTTACAGGCTTACAATTAGGAGTGAGGTTAGCGAATAATGTGGTAGGTACTACATTTTCTCAAGCACCTGAGCAGACGACTAGAGATTTATGCCCCCCAAACGAAACTTCAATATTGGTATGATTAGCCATCAAGTCATGCCCAATTAATATGTCGGCGCAAAGATTACGAAGAACTGCTAATTTGAATCGAGGATAAGCGTGGCTCTGAATTTTCAAGTCCACAATAGCGTATTACTCAACTGTAGAATTGAGAAAAGTAGACGCCATGAAAACCTGAACGACTTCGTCGTAAGTAGGTACATTGTGACGAACGACAAATGAATGATCCACAAAACTAATGGAACTACCAGTGTCAACGAGGCAATTCGCAGGATAGTTGTTCACAAATGCTCTGACTGTAGCCTTCTTAAGGACACCAGATTTGTCGGTCAGACTCGCTAGAACTGCAGACGTTACAGGAACTTGTTTTTTGCTAGGCAAACGGATTGGTAATGCCCTTTTTTGAAACATTTTGAACATTCCGCATCCTTAGCTGGACAAGTAGAGCGCGGGTGGCGATCTGTTCCCCCACAAAAAAAACATCTCCAAGTACGACGTTTTGATATAGCTGAAACAATTGATTGGTCTTCAAGTTTCTTCCCCTGATAATCGAAAGGCAACGTACATGAAACTGCATTGACGAATTTACGCTGGGAGTAACGTTCAGAAAGAACTTGATCCATTTCTAATGCTTGCGCTTGTTTGATAGCATCTGCTAGGGAGAGTACATTATTTTCTAGCAGCCGCTGACGGATGTGGGTCGACGAAAGGCCATTGATGAAGGCATCCCTTATGTAACCATCGCGATGGTCATCAGCAGTGACTGCTTTAAACTCACAGTCTTTCCCCAGGAGTTTCAGATGTTTAATAAACTGGTCTATAGTCTCACCAGCTGTTGTATCCGGACCGCAAGCAAACAGCGGGCGAATACTTCATTTTTCTGCTTGACGTAAATAGACGGGAGAGTATCAATAGCAGCTGTGTAAGTGTTGAAATCACTGATCAGTTCATAAACGACATGAGACAAGTAATTTATGAGTACCTTAAGTTTATCAGCATCTTCGGTGAACTCCGTTATCTCGAGGAAGTTTTGAAATGTAGTAAGCCAATGAGTCCATTCTTTCCCTGCAGTAGGAGAGTCAGGATCCGAGTCAAATCGACTTGGTGGGAGATATTTGTCCATTTGTTTTTCTAATGAATAAAATTTTTATAGACGAATCGTAAACTAAAGACCAAAAGGTTGGCTTTTATTCATTAGAAAAGATAGCTGACTAACGGATGACACAAGTCTGGTCAATTACAACAGCTGATCAGATGATTTAACTGAAAATGGGGTTATTATAAACACTATGACAATTATGTTCAAATTGGCGTGATATTTATATATTTCATTCTAATTTCATTAATGAATGCATTATCAAGTAAGTAGACAATGAGTAAGAAGTTCTAAATAAAGTACAAGGTGATTTTTATATGAACCGCTTAGAATAGAACCTTAATGACCAATGATCATCGGAGCATAGTAATGATTTGCTCCTGCCTCATTCGGGCTGCTGCTGCAGGCTGGTTGTCGTCTTGAGGGTGACATTTGTGTCATCAAAATCAAGATCGTGAGGAACATGTAATGGTTCAACTTCTTCCCGTCTCGCGATCTTGCACAACGCCGCGCAGCACTTGACAATCTCCCCTGCAAGCACTGGGTTCACTCTCAGTTTATTGAGACATGGGAATTTTTCTTTTAAGATTCCAAGTGCACACTCGATGATACGCCGATTTTTTGTTGTTGTGTGTATCTGTTGTATAAAATCTCTGATTGATTCCGAGGATCATTTGCGTAGAGCAACCAAGTGCGAATATTATATCCGGAGTCCTCAAGCAATACGAAATTGCCAAACGTTCCGTCGTCCATGATGGCTGGCAATCGACTGTTCCTCAGCACTCGATTGTCGTGCACACTTCCGGGCCAGTTCGCATTCACGAAAAAAAAACTGAGCTGACGCTCCGCAAACGAACATGCAGTTCAATGAGTGGTTCCCATTGCGGTCAACGAATGCTGCCTCATGCCTCGTGGGTGCGTCGAGCTTGATTAGACGGCCATCAATAGCTCCACAGACGCGAGGAAAACCAGCTATGCTGAAAAAATTGTTCACTTCTTCTTCAATGTTTTGTGGCCAAGTCACCATTTTGTTGAATAGCCGAACGTTAACTGCAGCCACAACTTTCTTCATACGGCGAGAAACGGTTGCTTTGCTGACACCATGCAAGTCTGCTACCACGTGGAACTGGGCACCACTTCCCAGCCAGTGAAGTGCCACGCACACCTGCTGGTGCACGGATAGACAACCACTTTTTCCAGTGCGGTGCGCAATGAGTTGTCCGATTTGTTCAACTAAGAATTCGATTTTGTCGGAAGTCATACGGAATCTTTCATTGCACTCTAATTCACTCAAAAAACTAAAGTTCACTCTTGCACGGAACACTTTTCTTCGTCTTAGAGGACGACGCAAAAAATTCTCTCTGCATACTTGAAGGTCTTCGTCGGACTCAGAATCACCAAATAACAAATCTTCGAGCATTTTGTCCCTAGGACAATTGAATTCCAAAATACCGTAACACGATTGAATATTGAAGACAACAAATATATAGGTTACCTAGAGCTGGTAAAATATTTACAAGGACTTGCTTATATTATTGGAGGTTTGATTTTACAAGACAGGATTGTGAAACAGCCTCCTTGTAAAACTACTAGTATTACAAGTGAATTCACTAATATTTCCGGCACTTGTAAAATGTTATTGTGAACCAGAATTTACAAGTTACCAGCGCATTCACTCGTAATAATAGTTACTAAATCATTGTGAAACAGGGCCCTTCGAAATCGTTAAATGCGATATCAAGACTGAGCAATCATGAGTGGTTTTTATTTTCCAATTTCACTTAAATGCAAGAATGAGTCTAGTTTTGATGAATAATCCCCCCAATGTTGATCTCAATATTTTTTGACCAAAGGCAAGAACATGTTCAGGTTTCAGCCGATTGGCTGCATAATTAGCTAAAAGCCGCTAGCTGCCGAGTTTCTCTTTCGAAATTTCTAAGCGTAACAAAGAGCAGCTTGAGGAGCTCATAAAACGGTGAATCCTTGGCCTCAGGAGAGATTATTACTGTACTTCGCTAGTAATTGAACTAGAAACGAGGGTCCTACAAAAAGATGATATCAAAGAAAGAAGCGTTGATAAGGGAAATTGATAATTATCAATCGTTAGAATTTTCAGGACTCAGTGTGACGTATTGTCGGAGAAGACTGGGACGATGTTATTACGAAGAATCGATGAGGAAAGAATCAAGTGTAAACGAGAGTAGTTTGGTTCAATCGTTTAAATTATGAACGGAACTGGGCAACTCAAACACCCAGAAATGTGACGGCAGCGTGAAAAGAAATAATGGATTATTTAGGCGAAGCTCTCACGAATCTATGAAGTTATTTCTACCGTCGTAGAAGCAACCCTTATTTACTTTAATACTTATTTACTTGGCCCTTTCAGGGCAATGACTAGTTTTCATGGAAGCATAACGAAACACGACCAACGAGCGTGGCGGCACAATTGGACTTTTGAAGAGACAATTGACGACTGAGTTGACGGGCACTTGACTTGTGTTTCATCGCTTCCTTCGGTAACGTTTGGTGTTTAGAACTGTACGACGTACGACAGGCCGAAAATTTCTTTTCTGCTTTGCGGAAACCAAAAATGCTGCAATCATCACTCCATATGTTGGATGTACATTTGGAGCTTCTTCAGAACTCACGTACATTCGTGAGCCTCTTCATAAAAAACATCTATTCCATTGCTGAAGAAGCTCATGTAATGAATGTATCTCCCCAAATAATATTCGTTTATAACTTTAAAACGGTTCCCATCAGTTGCTGAAAAGAGTAATTTGGGTTTCCCAATGACCAGTGGTCTGTCGACTTGACTTTAATGGTCAATCACTAGCAAGGGTCACCCCTCACACTCTACAGGGCATGAGCCTCGTCTGATACTCATCAATGTTTACCCCACCTTTCCTGTATTCATCATGTTGGTCGTAAGGTTTAAGTATGTTAAGTAGAGAGAATCCTCCGTAATGTCATTAACGCAAAATTTCGAGTAAATTATTTCCGAAGAGCAGACAGATTAAATTGAGACTAAAAATATCTGGGCGCTTGCTACTCTTGAAACATCAAACTGATCGTACTATTTATGCCTACGCGGCGTTTAGAAATAAGGGCTTTTGAGGGTTCAAGTAACGAATAACGATCATTCAGAGTCGATCACTTTGTACAACCGACATAGATCAAATCATACTAATTATCATCAGCATGATGATAATATCATTACTTAGCTTGACTAGTTCATTCCCTAGTTATCATATTTATTAACTATCACTGACAGACGCAGCCTTTTTGTTTCCGACTGTCGACGAATTTTAATTGACGTTAAGTTACGCAAGCTCATAGCGTAGGTATTTCTTCGCATAACTTCACGTTGATTTTGTTCTTCCTCCACTTTTCAGCTAGAGCTCTTCAACACATGAGGTTACGAAGTCAATATTCAAGTAACTTTGAACGTTTGTGAATTCTATATTACAGTCCCTTATAACCTAGAAGTATTTGTTCCTGTGTAAACATTATGACACGCTACTCCCATAGTTCAAACACTTTGTGTTGCTTGCAATCTTGCATCGCTTTTCTACCAATTTCAGACAGCTGGCGCCTTATCAAATGAATGGTGGCCAGTCTTATAAAACATCCATTTCCTCGTTTTCATGTGAAACGACGAAGGAACGTTCTTTTTCAGTATTGCGCTTTACTGTGCGAAGGGATCTAAAAATAAAGTTCATACCTATAAGCACCTGTTGGGCGCACGAGAGGGGAAGCTTGAGGATCGAAATAAAAATGAAACTCGGTGAGCGTGAAAAGGACTGAATTATATGTGGGGAATTGAGTTGACGTGGTGTATAAATGGGCGACACAAGGGTAGTACTCAGAACGCGTGAACTGGTGTGGGAAACTGTATTGGAAGGAAAAGGGCGAGCTGTTTTACAGGGACGAGAGCTGATAGCGGAGTGACTGTGTGACTAAAGTTAACGTACCTGTTAGTGACTACTGGGAGCTGAGTGTCTCTGGGAAGAGCGGTGTGTCTTGGAGAAGGAGGTAAATTGAGGGAAACCCAAACTTAATCCCTTTGTCCGACTGAAGTGGCTGTTCTCGGACTTCCCCGTGGCATCACATGAAAAGGGCTGAAACCGTTGGGTTGGGCGGACGCACCAGGAAAAGGAATCTGCCTTTCAGTATGCGCTGAACAGCACCTATTTTTACTTTTCTTGGCTTCGTAAGGGAAGTAATCGGCAGAAAAATATGTTGTGAGTTTTCCTTTTTTCATCTTTTGCGTTTCAATGACTTCTCTGTCCGAAAACTGCCACATTACAAAACGATCGAGAAGGGCCGGTTCTTCTTTTTGTTTTGTTCGTGATTTTGATAGTGCGAAAATGAGTCAGTGAGCAATGTCCATACATGTTTATTCGCATTTTGTTCGAAAAAGGTCCAGCCTTTTGATTAAACCTTCAAATTATCTTGTACTAATACAGTTACAAAACCGATTTTCTGCTGATCGTTTGGAACCATCCAGTACAATCCAACCATTTCGGAGGGTTTTGTTGTACAGGCAGTCTGGCGAAAGAGCACTTCAGGCTCACTTGTTTCCCAGTGCAAATTAAATTAAGGGTTGTTTTATCGTCGTCGATGATTTAAAAAGTTGATTTGCACAAACGGGTTTTATTGAAACTTTATCACAAAAGTCGATTTGATAAAACGAAGATATAGCGCTTAAACCAGTGGTTCCCAACCTGGGGGCGATCGCCCCCCGGTGGGCGATTTGGGTTCTAAGGGGGGCGATAAATTTGTGGGGGGCGACAGGGGGGCGATCAGTATGAAAAGGCAGAAAAAATAAACTAACTCTTCTGTAGAGTAGAATCTTAAGTGTCGCAGAAACATGGTAGCGTTTCAAAAACAAATTCACTCGTTTTTAAGAAAATTATGGGCAAAAATATGATCTGTATAAAATATGCAAGTGTGCATGATTGAGTTGCGCGCCGGTAAGGGAATTGTTCGAAACAGTGACGGAATTTCTCGATTCTTGTGACCCTGAATTGAGTCAAGCGTTGAGACTTCGCAAATTCGAGATTGCATATCTGACTGATATTTTCGAAAAACTCAATGAGGTCAACATGAAGCTGCAAGGAAATAAGATGAATCTTATCAAAGCAAAAGGCATTATCAGTTCATTCATTGCCAAGTTTGCCATTTTCAAAGGTAATATAGGTCGTGGTGAACTGTGTCAGTTTCCATCCCTACAAAAATGCTCAGAATCCCTCCATCTTGAAGATGACCAAATCTTCACTTTCACAGACCACCTTGACAAGCTAAAATGTGACATGGAATCAAGATTTGAAGACATTGCCAATCTTAAAATTCCAGATTGGGTTTTTGATCCATTTTCGTTTGACGCGGTGGACACACTTGAACATATTTTGCAGACAGAGTTTTTGGACCTGAAATATGACTGTGAGGCAAAGATGATTTTTAAGCAGCATGGTTACGAGTTAGCCTGGGTAAAACTCATGGAATCTTATCCAAAACTGTGGGAAATGGTTGAATCCCTTCTAATCTCATTTCCATCCACATATTTAGTGGAAAAAGGATTCAGCTCTGTCGTCCAGCTCCTCACAAAACAAAGGAACAAATTGGATGTTTGGACCAAAGGAGACCGGCGCCTTCACCTGACCAACATACAGCCGGATATTCAGGCTTTGACTGCAGTCCACCTAGCACAAGGGAGCCATTAAAACGGTAAATTAATTAATTGAAATAATAATAATTGTATATAATAATAAATAATTTAACATAATAATTCAGTCTATTATTTTTACAACAACACGTTTCTTACATTTAAATAAGGGTATACCGTACTGAGAGAAGGGGGGCGACAGGGGTGAGTCGTCTTCCACTAAGGGGCGATACCTCATAAAAGGTTGAGAACCACTGGCTTAAACGATCTCGTGAGGACGTTTTTCCGTGGTATAGCCTATGTAGGCGGATACTATTATTACGTTATCGTGCGTTGTATGAGAAACGTGAAGTGACTATGTACAATGGAATATTACTTCCTAATATAATTAACCCTGTTTTTTTTTTTTTTCAAAATTACAGTGAAAATTTTGAGATTAACCATCATAAGTAGGAAAAAAACTGGGAAAAAACTTGAGCGCAGAAGATAACAGACACCATGAGACAGCTACTCACGTCGAACTGACGATATCTTCGATATTCGTCACATCAGGAAGTTGTGGGGTCCCGTTGCGCTACGCCATTGATAACATAATTTTTAATAATCGAACCTTGATAATTCCAGTTTCTATAGTTTTGCGAACTATCTCATAACAATCGAAAGATATGGAATGAGTATGGGTGCCATTTAATTTGGTTAGTTAGTGATTTGTTATCTCCAATATTCGAGTTAATGTACGATTTGTTTGAGGACCTTTTGCATCTTACGAACCTCGTCACGAAGTCAGTTTCATCCAGTACTAACTCGATATGTCAAGGTATTGGCTTTTGCCATTTCATCTATGTTGCAGTCCTGCAATTATTCTGCACCACCAAAAGCTAAGGCTTCGATCTTTTATCAGTTTTTTGAAGGAAGCCATAAAATTGGATTTTTATTCTTTGACTCGGTGGCGGCGTGAAGGATAAATTCTAAAAGTGGCCTCGAAGAGGAAGTGCTCAATTCTTCAAGAGACGAAGATTCAAGGGAGTTCGAAGCAGCTGCAGAGCTCATGAATGGGAGAACCAATCACTTGAAAGAACACTACTCCCTTCCCCGAACCACACTCCATTGCTTTGGCCTGGCTCACTTTGCCAACGCTAATGGCAGAAAGAGGAAGGGGTTAGAAGTGAGGAATGAGGAAACCCTAGGTTTCCCACCTTTCTTGAGGGAATGAAATGGGGAGTATCGGGAAGAGAAACCATTATATCAAACCCGCTCTCTCAGAGGTTGGCACTTACGGTTGTAAATCTTGAGAAAGGTCCAATGAATTGTTTTTACTTCAATCTTCTTTAGCTGTAAGTGGTAGGCGTTTCGGTGCTCAGAGCAAACACCGTAGATGTAAGGGAGTTGTGGGGAGGGGTCAGTTTTCCCCAATTTTCTCCGTTTACATTGAGCTATATATCTTCTTACTCAATTTAGAACAACAGCACGTACCCGGAAAATACGTCTCCCGAGGCACAACTTGTAGTGGGGGAATTACTGCACAACACGTTCTTAGGAACACATGAGTGCTCGGTCAATATTTGGAGTCTTTCGCTGCTTGGAATACCCGTTAAAAATATCTGGTGCGTTGCAACACACAACTTTCCTTAGCTCTACGTCAGTTCACTTTCTATATGTCGTTGTCTACCTAATCAGTTCATTTGAACTTGGTCAAAAAAGAATTCGCAGCAGCGCTTACAGTTCCGGAATTTATTGTGCTGCTCGTACTCATTCTAGAACCATTACTGAGCAATTGTTACCCAGATAATTAATGAGGCTGTAAGCTTTAATTTTTTGAAGAAGGATAGTAATTACTTTTGCAGAGTTATTGAGTAATAACTGTTAGAACTGGTAGTAAGAGAAACGGCGGTAGTTGAAATTCGGGAATTTCTGTAGTGAGCCCCATATATCTCATGAGCGTTTTTAAGCACTCACCCTATAGGTATTGGATTGGACAACAATACCAGTTTTTTTTAAACATTCTAGTAACATTTTAGCGAAGTCTATAAGGAAAAAACTGCGCTAAAAACGCTTATCGTCGAAAATTTTGATAATTTATTGTGCTGCTCTTGTCATTTTCCCACAAATGAGAATTTTATAGTACAATTGTCTTATTGAGAGCTATCAGTATAAAAAATTTAATCGAAATCGTTAGAGCCGTTTTTGAGAAAAAAAAATTTGGTGTTTTGATCACTATGATAACTATTGTTAACTTTCGGTGGATTTTCCCCATACCCTTATTTTTGCGTCCCATGGTAACCTGTAGGCTAGACATCAAGTTTCAGCTGATTTGGTACGGTTGTTTTCTCTAAAAACCACGCTAAAATCGATTTCGTTTAAAGATTTGGTAATTTATTGTGCTGCGCTTGTCATTTTCCCACAGATGGAAATTTTATGGTATAGTTGCCTTATTGAGAGCTATCAATATAAACAATTTAATCAAAATCGTTAGAGCCGTTTTGGAGAAAAAAAAATTTGGTGTTTTGATCACTATGATAACTATAGTTAGCTTTCGGTGGATTTTGTTCAAGCCCTTATTTTGGCGTCCCATGGTGACCTGCGGGCGAGATATCAAGTTTGAGCTGATTTGGTACGGTGGTTTTCTCTAAAAATCGTTCACAGACACACATACACACACAGACACACACACACACAGACCATTTTCCCAAATAGTGTTTTTCGGACTCAGGGGGGTCTGAAACGTAAAGATCTGAAGAGAACTCAAAAATTTTTTTTCAGCCGATTACATAACTTTTCTTTCCACTTCGTAGAGCAAGGAAAGTAAAAAACAGAAGGAGTACAAAATAGTGAGGTGAAAGCCTTCCTATGGTGGCTAATGTTTAATGACATTTTAATGAAATTCTAATTGAAGCTATTGAAGTCTCTTCGGAAAGGTTAGATGCGAATATTCGAGCATAAGCTACCAAACTCTTGATTTTATAGTTTTTGGTTATATATCGTACATACTTACATATGTTGTCCAACGCGTTCTTGTCGTGTTACTGATTATTCTGTAATAATTCATGGTTAAGATCAAATAGGTTTTAATGTGTTGTTTAAAAGACGTCAAAGGTACATGGAATCTTAACTAAGATTAAGTACCTCTCAAACTTAAAATTTGCTAGAAATGTATATTGTACTATCTATTCAGTACCGTTTGACAAATCGATTCAGATGGTTGGAGATTTCCATCAAAAAGTTCTAAAATACAAGAAGAAGAGTGAATAATCTGGGGGAGTTGAGCTTAGTTGTTGAGAAGTTGAAGTACGAGTAGATGGTTCGGAAATTGAGTGAATCGCTGGGATAGCCAGCAAAATTAGTTGGGAATTCGCAGATTATTGACAAATCAACCATCATACCGTATGAACCCGTTTCACAGGTAAATGGCAGGAAATCAAGCGGAAAAAATACAATAGCGTAGGGAGTTGGAAATAAACGTGAACGTATGTGGGGAACGATGTCAACAGTTGGTAACGGAGGAAAATATTTGGACAATCGTGTGAACACAGTTGGGAAATTCAGGATAGTAGTTGATGAATCGAATAAAAATAGGTGTTACGTGAATTTAAAAATTCGTATATGTAGCTAAAATAGTTCAACACACCACTTTTACTGTGCGAAAGACTGTTAGGGAATCAAGAAAAAATGGGAAGTGTTCAGATTTGTACCGCACACTTGAGAAACGGCGTTTCAAGATTTAAAGGTATCAAAATGAACGTTTAGTGGTTCCGCCGATTGAGAAGCGGTAGTGTCCAGCCGCGATCTATCGCTCATGACGAAAAATCACTCCCCGCTCGTGAAGGCCGCTTTACACGTAACGATAAATTGTTCCAACTTATCGTCCAATAAATTGGAAGGGGGGAAGGCTGTTTACACACTACGATCGGTCAAACGATTTGGCGCAACCAACCTCATCAAATAAGCTTTTGCCAAGGAGGAAGCAGCATTGTAGATGGTGATGAGTTGTTTGGCGAAAAAAAGTGAAAACCCGCGAAAAGCAAGGTGGAAGTGAAGTCGTGAGTGGCTGCAGAAGAAGAGAGAATTCTCTCATGTAAATCTGTTAAAGGAGCTGACAAATGAACCGAATGACTTACGGAATTATTTGCGAATGGACGAGGAAACCTACGTAGGATATTTAACATTAGTTTCTCCGTTTATATCAAAGTCGGATACTGTGATCAGCTACTCTACGATTACACTGCAGTTAATTTAAATTTGGAAACCACTGAATCAGTAGTTCTTGCCTGCTGTGCTCTGCACAACTTTTTGAGCCAAAAATCCACTGCCTACACCCCTACTGAAATTTTTGATCGCAAAAATATTATCGATGGTACTACTCAAATAGGTGCAAGGCCTGATCCCGAAATGTTGCACAACCTCCGACCACGTTCCGGAGGCCAAGTTTTGCAACAGGCAAAATTTGTTCGAGACAAGTTCTGTTTGTATTTTAACGGGGAGGGGTCAGTACCTTGGCAAGAGAAATTTGCATTGAACGTTTGAAATTTACAGTTCTTGAAAAAAAGCTTAATCATGTTCACTAGTAGATACAGTAAACCCAAGTACCCAAAGGCCCAGGGACGTTTGTCAATAATTCAGTTAATAGTTTGCAATGTACCAATTTTGGCTGGAGACTATCGGCCATAATAACTTAAAACTTTTATATTACAACAAAAACTGAGTAACAAGAGCTGAGGGCAACAAGAACTGAGTAGGGGTGCAGGGCAAGTGCAAACTGGGCGGAGATTGGACCGATAAGTGGGAGCAACCTTTACACGTTCAAACAAGTCGTTACGATTCCCAAAAAAGCCGGCCGGCTCCAACCCAACTCCAACTCCGATAAATCGTTACGATTTCCCATTTAGACGTAACGATAAATTGGATCGATCCGATCTTTACGATAAGTTACGTGTAAAGCGGCCCTAATGCGCAAATTTAAGGTTTGTTTTGATTCTATTCTCTGCTGTGAAAATGTTCGTTTTTTAAGGGTTTCTCCAATAAGCCTCACTCGCTTGACGCAAACGATTTCATCTGCACAATTAACATTGACACAAAGTTTTTTGAGTTAGCAGAAGCAACGTGAGCAGATACCTCGAACCCAGCGCAGAGCACACTCTGAAGCATGTCAATTCGCCCTTATTCAAGTTGCACTAATTTCACTGCTTACGTTGTCATTCCGTCAAAACCAGCGTACGATTGATTATGGTGGTGTCACGTCCCACTGCAATATGTTACTCAGCACATTCAACTCGTTGCCTTTGATGAAATGCAGTGTTCCGTAGTATTGTGGATGACTTTTTTTAGAGCTTGTCGAACTTTTTTTATTGCAATCCTTTCTGCAGCTTTCCTGCATTAATTAAGCGACCCAACTTGAACTAGTTTCTTCAAAATAATATCACTTATCTTCTTAGACGCCTAATCTAAATCCGTTAGCCAATTGGTTCGTTTGTCAACATAAAACAGGATCAGCCACCTGGGCTTCGAAAAAGAGGTGGAAATTCTTATCGATCTCGCGGTGAGAAAACACGAGAAGCAAAACAGCATCACTATTTTCGTAATCTCATTTACATTGAAATTGAGATGACAAACCCGAATGTTCTGTAGCCGCTTTGAGCGGGCTTTTGGAGGTCTGGAAGGAGAAGCGCTAAAAGAAAGCATTATTTGAAACGATTTTCTTGTCAGTTCCTCGCCGTGGGGCCATTGCAAGAAATCGGTATACTCTTGAATCAATTGTAGTAACAAACATTTCAACTATCACACTGAATAAATGAAAGTGAAGTACGGATTTGACAACGATAACAGGCATTTATATTGGGGAAGGGCGTTGGACCGAATTATTGGGCGAAGATCAACACTGCTTAACTCATAACCCTTTGTACCTGATCACTTGGTTATTTTATTATCTGATGTCTTGTACATTAACAATTTCTCCTTGGTAATGTGAGTACCGTTTTACCTCGAAACCCTTCACAGCCATTTCCAAGGGAAGAAATGATCAGGTTTTCCCACTTCCTTAAAAATGGCGCTGACGATTTGGATCAAAATTACAATGTACTTTCAGCTAATCAATTAGCATATTTTTTCCTACATTATTGTAGCGGAAGCAGCTTGGGAGATTATGAGTGATCCTCCCAAATAATTTGGCGTCTCACGGATGAAACAAAATTGAATTCTATTCAAATAACGCTGGAACTAGGTTCGGATCGACGTTTACTCGTATATGAAGCTGTTGGAACGTGGATGACGGGTCCCATAGAGGTTCTCTTATGTGTGTGACACAATAATCGCTTTGAGGACGCGTCAAATAAGATGCCCAAGTCAACGGTGTGTACATACTCGTATTATGAACCCTCAGCTTCTTGGAGCGGCTGAGGATAAAGCAAAATCCGCGTTGTTGGGAAGGAAAAGGATCTTAGATGATTTTCCGTTGTGGAGCAGCTCAGCAAGTGATAGATGGGTGAACCTTCGGAGTGACATCACCTCCACAACCACAAACACCGATCAATCACTTTCGTTGCCTCAACTCTACTTTTCCTTCCGATTTCCACCTAATTCATTCACTTGACAACCGCTTTTGGCAGTAATTGATTCTACATCTTTCTCCCTCTCAGTTTTCTTGCTATAAACAACAATGCTATCATTAACGCGTGACCATATTTCTAGAAGGAGAACATGAAGTGCATGCGTGCAACAACAGCAAGAACAGATTTGGTGCAACGCATCACACAACTCCCTCATTCCGTGTAACCTCTGTATTCGATGAACAGTTTTGCATCTGTTTTTGAGAAAATTGTGTCACCTAATGATGTAGTTTAGCTTGTATCTCCGTTCAACGGATAGTTACAGGAGCAGTTGCATCAAACAACATGTGTGAGGTTGCTAGAATGTGCTCCGCGTTAGGTTGATCGAAATTCAGTTATTCGTATAATACAGAAAAATTGATAACCTGAGAATGTTATAGTTTTTAGGGCTTTTATTTCAATTCAACGGATAACCAAAAAAATATTTATGAAGGACAATACGTATTCATTAGTTAAAGATATTGCATGAGTTCGATGTAACCGGTAAAACCAAAAAAAAAAAAAAAAACGACGTGAATTGGCTCTGAAGTTTTCCCACTAATTTGACAACAGGCCACGAGTTAATATTATAGTTTCGGGTTAGTACTCAAAACGTTAAGATCTGCTGAAAACTCAATTTTTGTTCTTGCCAATGAAATACTATTTTATCCAATTTGTGATATTGATAGTAAATATAAGATGTGATAACAACATGGCTCATCAACTGCCACTTTTCCGGGCATCAAAGTACGCGGTCTCCTTCTCATCTCTGGAGCATGGGGTCTCGTAACCTCAATTTTATTATATGAACGTTCTTGGTACACGTTCATCTTTTTTCTTTTGGGTTAGCCGTCCCACGTGGTTCTCCGAATTGTATTCAAAATGATTTCGTGACGCCGTTAGCTCCACAACTTCAACTCAAAAGCTCTACAAGTTGACACCAAGACCTCAATCAAACGTTCCGCTCTACTCTCTGGCACCTCTATTATCACTCAACCCTGCGTCGGTTCTAGTACTAAAAGGCCTTTACTCATTGCACGAGAAACTTTCGGCAGTAAGGTCACAGGTAAGGTGTTCGGAATAGATCCTCTTTCTTAGCCCTAGGAAGAAAAGAACAAAGTAGGAAAGAATGTTGTAACTAGATTCAGGGATTTAGCCCTCTTCGGTTGTCGTATGCCGCTGCTCTTATCCAAGAGATTCAATACTTTGGAGTTCATGTATTTACGAAATCGATTTTCTCAAGTTCTTCTTGCGATGAACTCATTGATACTCGTTTGAGACTTTTTGAAGAAGCGAAAATACGGTTATTAACAATTTTCTTTGACGTCCAATGGGCCAAAATGAGGACTTTTCGGATTTTCCTCGATATTGGCACGAGTTTTGTTGTATTTCTTGAGTAGGCAGGTCGAAAAAACTTAATGATAATGTGAAATATTCATCCACGAGGAAATCAGGAGAGCGGCCCAAGATACTATGATATATTTCGACGAAAATCTATTTTAGTGCAGTATTTTCCTTATAAATTCCACTCACATAACGCTAGCGTTCTATAAAAGTCGCTTTGGTTATATAATAAGCTATCTACACAATAGCAAAATAATTAACAGCAATTACGAAGACGCACGAAGTTCTACAATTCTACTAATTCTTAGACTAAATTTTTTCAGTGTTTTGCTTACAAATTCAGAACACTCATCAGCGGTCTTACAAAAAATCGTGTTAACAATTAAGGGAATATAAGAGCTATGAGGTTGTAACATGTGATATGTTACTCAAGTAGCGTGTGGGCGTGTCTCTGTCCCACTTGTAAAGTTTATCTGATTTACAGACCCGTATAATTATAACCAACTTAAGGAGCTATTCTGTATATCATTTCGGAGGTCACCGATAACAGTTAAGACGTGCCGTTGTTCGTTGAGCGTTTACGTGATGGTTGAATTGTCTCAGGGTATCACTTGCGTGACCCGACCGTCTTCGATTTTGCCTAGTTGGGTTGCATAACTTGATTAATCACGAATTGTCGACGACTCTCGTTCCTATTTGCATGCCACTGTTTAATCGTAGGGAGGGATCTTCAAACATTCAATCCTTTCGGTTCTTACTGGTAGATGCAAAATGCTCGTCTAGGAATCTATCCTTGTATAAAGGGTGAATGATGACCCTCCTTTCAAGTGCCTTGCTTTTCTGTCGAGATACGCTATCATATTTACGCTTCCTGTCTTGTCGTGCAAACGGAATATTCATTTGGACGGAAGATCTGAACTTCAAGGAGGGCAGATATGCCTGGAAAATTTTCGCTCATTCTCGTGACACAAAACGGCAATCTGTCTGCTCTATAGATTACGGATCTCATCGTGAAATGCGAAGCCAATTTCAAAAGGTGTGCACAAACTCTGCTTCTCAAGCGTCACCTCAAGTGCCGTTGAATGTAGAGTGAGCCGTGCTTCATGTAACATCGCTCCGTCGAGAGCGACAAGTTCTGTGGTATCCCGGTGGTACTTCATTGTGCTGAAATGCTTCAGTCTTGGGAATTATTTGGGAAGCTAATAATCAAAAACGGTAATTTTTACACCTCGTTAAACAACTGACTTGAATCGGATCGGCTGAACTAAGATGAGGTACGAGAATGTTGCTTTTTTGGCGTATTATAATATTGTGTTACGTGTACCTGACATATGCTGTGCGTAAACTTTCGGTAAAGCGGTCAGTATATTCGCTTACTTCGCCGATTGCTCGCTCACATCTCTTGATGGCAGGGATTACGTGGCTAACAGGAATCAGAAGTACGTCTCCTGAAGAAAACTGGAATTTTCTTTCAGGTTATAATATGCATTTCCCGCCTACTTCGTAGATTTATGGAAAGTAAAATTGTGATTTTCTGTGTTTTAATGATGAAGAACAGGCACATGTGCCCATTACTGTTATCCCTATCTCCAAGTGATATTGGAGAGCAATTGGCGAAGTGAGCAAATCGCGCTGAACGCTTTATCAAAAAGCTACATACAGCAGATACAGTTTATTCATGACAAAATTATGTAATGCACAGAAGGAACCTAGTGAACTTTTAATTTGTTCTCGGCAGCTATACATATCTGGAAGATTTCTGAGAACCGTGAAGGTTTTTACATAACCCAACTAGAAGGCTTTGCTACTCCTTCTTTCTGCGGTGAACGGAAAACTGTGAAAATCGTGACGTGCCTTTCTAAACGCTTCTCCGGGTGTCGATGTGTAGTAAACTTGCTCATAGACGAAAGAACTCATTTGAAGACGATCCAGTGGAAACTTCCAGATGAAAATATGAAGCTTGCGGCGGGTTTCGTCTTTGGATGCCGGCCGAATCTTCATAAGGAAGATTGGTTTTGCTCGAGTTTGAGAAGACGTACGAGAGACTGGGAATGAAAAAAGTTAGACGCCCGAGATCGGAAACGAGAAGGTAAAATGGAGGTGTGATCTTCTTCGTGCGGATGAATTATACCAGCACGGAGTTCGTCTTGTATCTTAGTACCTATTATGAATGATATACCCACGAAGAAAGGAATTTCATTTTCCACACTTTGATTAGGTGAGAATCGTGTTACGATGTTCACCACATGTATTGTTCACTACATTCACCATAAGGATGGTCATGTAGCGTTTCGAATGCATTCAGCTATTCAATTCTAAGCGCTCTAGATTTTAATTTTTCTCTCAGTTTATATGAACCTTATAACCCATAACTTGCGTAGAAACTGGTAATGAGTAATGTTTCGGAAAGTATTGCGATGCTCCTACCTCTACTACTATCTTTATTGAGTAATCACTGCATAGAAGATTTATGAGACTGCCAACACGATTGTTGTGGAGAAGGTTCGTGTTTACTGTTTCGGAATTATGGAGAAAAATCTGTGAGAAATACTGGTAAATGAACAGGTGTTGTTCCTATCATCCTGATTTTTCTGAGAACTCTGGATTGACGCGAGCAAGAATTATAAGGGCGTTAAAGAATTTTTGAGGGCAGATTTTCTTCGAAGTTTTGCATAATTTACTGAGCTGCTGTTGTCATTTACTCAAGGATGAACATGGTAAATTACAGTGACGCTACCTAAAGCTGGTCCATCAAACTTCGAAAACGTTAACAGAACACTATTTTTGGTTACTTCTGTTCTGTCAGAGGAACATGTCTGTAGAACGATGTATAGGTATCTGGTTGAAAGCACCTTGTCAGTTTGATGAAAACCGTTTTTGCCGTTTTTCCGTTAAAAAAAACTCTTTTCGCGTCACAGGCCTATATATCTGTTCACCGAATTTTCATAGACATACTTATGCAGAACAATAGTTAGGTATTGACTAGTAGAAGGTAATTTGAAGGTGTAATCAAGATGATGGGAAACCCCCTCGTTTTTGATACATTGTTACTCGTTCCAGTCCATAGAAATCGTTCATAACTTCATTTTTGAGCCTTCAAGAAATATTGAACAGATCTTAAAAACAGCCAGATTAATCGGTCTGCACCAATTGTACTAGACACATACACTCATACCTCGCGCCGAAATTTCTTTCCTTGGCTTAACGAAATAGAAAGGAAAGTAATGTAATCGGCTATTTTTCCTGTGAGCAAAATCCTCCCAAAGCTAACCACTTCCTTCTCCAAAACGGCTCTTACGATTGTGATTAAATTTCTTGTACAAACAACTCAAAATAACACAACAATACCGGATAATGGATAATGGATAGTAAAATGACGAGAGAAGTACGATAAATTACCAAACAAAGTTTTAGCGCAGAAGCTTTTTCCTTATAAACTCCACTCAAATATTATTAGAACCTTCAGAAGAACTCAGATGGTGGTTCAATCATGTACGGAAAATTCCGGAATTCCAACCACTACCGTCTCACTAACCATCCATTTCTGAAGGTTTTTACCCGGTAACTCTGGAAAAAAGTTTATTATCCTTCCCCAAAAAAAAAAGAATCGTCTCATTAATTATCTACGTACGAGTTGCTCAATAACGGTCAAGGCGTGAGCACGAGCAGCAAAATAAATTCCGGAACCACTTCTGCCACCGTGAATTGGTATGGTACCTTGTTCAAATGAAGTGAGTGAAAAATACATTGAATTAGTACCAAAAGCCATGAAAACCAGTGAATTTATGTAGAGCTAAGGAAAGTTGTGTGATGCGTACGCCTGATATTTTACGATTCGTTATACCCCAAAACGTAAACATCTGAAGTTAACTTTTTTACGCGAAAGCAACTTTTCCCTTACATTCGGCTTAACGGAAAGTAAAAAACTGAACAGTTTCGTTACTTTTCAAATTTGACTTCATGAATGCATCGAACGTCACGTAAGTCGTTAATCTCGTTTCTGTAAAAATTAAAAACGACACTTTTTGCTTCTTATGCCTACATCTCGACAGAGAAGATATAGGTGAGAAGGTACGTGTTATATGGTTAACCAGAATCGTCGTAGCTGTTTTTAACAAAATGCAAAAACTCGGTCTTTTCAAATCTTCCTATTGATGAAAACTGCTAATCCTCCTCCCCCCGCAAATAACGAACAATGCAATAATAATTAATAATTAGACTTACAAAATGACTCAAGTTTTCTTGTTCCTGTGTTTGTAGAACGCAATACGAGTACATCGCCTAGAGATGCTGAGCGTCTTCAACTTGTTGGTTGTGTGAACACTTCTAGGGGTTCCTTGTAATTAAAGCGTGGTCAAGAGCTCATCACTTGCTCTCTCACAATGAGAGAGAATAGAGTTAAACTACACCGTGAGGTGGAAGAGGATGAGGAGCTTGTGTTGCTTGAAGGATATGAACGAGCGCGTTAAAAAGGTGGGCTAGCCATGGAATTATTGTCGAGAGTTCGGCAAGAGAGCGAGAGTGCTAGAGAACATAAAGGTCATAGGTCATAGTGGAGAGGAAAGACGGATCAATATTTGCAAGCTGCAAGGGGACTTGCCGGAATCGCAGGCTGGAGCCTGTCCGGGAGCCAAGTCTCGACTGAATCAAATGGCTTTTTCGCGTTAAACAATTGAAGAAAATAGTTTTGAAGGAATTAAAGTTTAAAGATTTAAAATTTAAAATAAAAGTCTTATAACCATATCAAATATTTATTATTACGTTAGACATTACAGGTTTGTCTGAAGAAATTACTCATAGTTTGAAATAAAGCCTCTAGGAGCTTTAATTGGGTTCATCGAGGATATGAATAGTCGTGGGCGGCAGAGGTGATGCACACCCTCCATTATAGACCGTTCGACTGAAGCTAAGGCGGGCAAGGGGCAGGTTCTTCACGTCTACGTATGGCCTTTAAGAATTGAATTAAATACGGGGTGGTGGGGGACAACACTAGGGTTGAGAGAAAACAAATAAGCAAACAGTAATCTGTTTCAAAACATTCCGTAAAACCGAATCCGATTAGTGAAACAATAGCTATCTCTCTCTCTCTCTCTCTCTCTCTCTCTCTCTCTCTCTCTCTCTCTCTCTCTCTCTCTCTCTCTCTCTCTCTCTCTCTCTCTCTCTCTCTCTCTCTCTCTCTCTCTCTCTCTCTCTCCCTCCCCCCCCTCTTCGTCAGTGTACGTGTAAATGATGGTTTCCACATTTTTGTTCGATTTACTTTCCGTTCTAGTTAATTCATCTCAACCTGTGATAGGAATACGTATAGAAAAAATAGATACTTTTAATATTTACACCTTTCTGGCCTCTGGATTGGGCATATAGCTTTATAGAATTTAAAAAAAAATTTAAGAAATGCGGAATTTTGGGTTCTTTGAAGAAATGGTTTTGATTACACAATGCTTGCTCGATATATTCTACTTGTCAAACTTTTGTTTTGACTGTAAATATGTGTGTGGAAATACGGCGAATGTGGGCGTATCAAGACGTCACTGTATGAAGATATAAATCGGCTGTAATACTTCGGGTCGCTTCGAGATGTTAATGTTGGGTTAAATATTTAAAATTACTAATTAATTGGGTTAGGTGGTAACGTAATTAAAAGAAGGGGAAATAATTTAACGAAAAATAATTTAATTGAAGGAAAGCGAAGTTAAAGAGATTATTATGTTCTTCGTAACGTCCATCTAAAAATGCGTTGAATGAAGTATAGTCAGTGTACCGTTGGCGTTACAATGAGTAAGAGAAGTACTATGAAGCATCGAGCCAGGGATTTTAATAAGTCGTAAAGGGAAAATGTTGCCTCTGTAATAGATTCGTTGTTTAGCAGCATTACGAACCAGAAGACGTCTTGTGTTTTGATTGACTTGGGGTGTGCCAGTTACGTCAATACAGAAAAAGCTATATTTTACTGGATACTTGGATTTTGATGGCTTGCGTTCAAGCAGTTTCGGTCTGAATCATTTTTTTCTATCGTGGGGCAACCCCCGAAGACTTATGTACGATATATGGGCTTCAAGAACAGATATTCCCACTTGCCCAATTTCCGGCCCTAACTTGTTGGCTCCGCAGTCTCCGTCCGCTCGATCAACCCTTATTTCCTCCACATAAATCATCTTACTGGTAATAAAACGAGATTGTTGGAAAGAATTTTCCTTCGTCGTATTACTTCCGAAGGGATTATTAAAACCAAACGTTCGTCGTTTGGATTGGAAACAAAATCTCCGTTGAGGTTATCAACCAGTCAGTACGCAGCGTTAAAGAATATTTCGTTTCTTTTACTCTTATAAAATTAATCTCGATGATTATGAGAGTTTAAATGCTTTTAAAAGGATGATATTATCTAGGATGAGAAGATAAGATTAAATCTTATACAAATTTTGTAATATGCGATTTGTAGCTATATTATTTTGGTTAGGATAAGAAGATAAGATTTGTAATCTGAGCTTTGTAGCTATATTCTTTTGGCTGAGAGAGAGCGACTCCACCAGCGCCCACAAGTTCGAAAGAACTTATTGTGTTGGTGGACGGGATTTTATTTCGTACTTTGTCTTCAACATGTTGTATTATCGTTATTCCTGTCAATAAATTTGGGTTATTATTATTATTATATTGCCAGGCGGTTCCTTGCGAAAACTAAGCAGCTTCTTCGTCTTTTCTATAATTTCTGCAAAACTGTGATTTTTAGATCCCACGATCTGGAGGTTTTCTTTAATGCTGAGCAAGTTGACTAGCGCTTTGTACTTCTCTCGTGGAAAACTTCACAGCTTTTGAAAGTATCGGTATTTCACGAACACGGCTGAAAACAGAGTTTGATTAAACACACGTGGCCTTTTATTTTGCCAGTTCTTCAGTTTGTTCTCGGTCAGCATTATGGAAATTTGAACGGGATATAGGCTGCGTGATGCGTATCATCGACTATTGGGATGATGAATCGTCACACGAGTTATTCAATGATAAGTTTAAGATTTGTCGTGAGCCGCAGAGTGAACATTTTTACGTGTGTAGAGAAATTGCGTTTCGAGGATAACCAAGATCGTAAGGAATGTACGCATACAAAATCGTATAGAAACTAATGTTTACAATGTACTTTCACTCTGTTGCATATTGTAATTATGTTGTAAGTTCATGAAGATTTGAACAAATAATCGTTAACACAAACTTTTTTTCTGTTGTTTCAGGGTAGTAATGGTTTGGTATGTACGCGGCGGCGGGTGGAGCGAGCCTTGCGAGCAGGCAAGCTCGAAGGAATATAAAGAAACAACAGCACCCGGGAGATGTTCATCAACAGTTCAAAAGGCGATTCGAGTTGTTACAAGCGCAACACGCACCAGCCACTTCGGAACTCCATAGACTCCACCAACATTCCAGTTACCTCGAGCTCCAACATGCACGGATCGCCGCTCTTTCCACTGCTGATATCACTGAGGTCGGTTTAGATTTTTGATGCTCCGTTACCTTCCTGACGCCGTTCGGGGAACTTTGTCCGTTGATAGGATTATCTTGTTTTCAGTTTGCGCGACTTCCGATTATCTGAAATTGTGAGTGATGGTAATGGGCAGCCAGCAGCATGGCGAGTCAGTAGATTTCGCTTGAGCGCAGGAATATTTTAGGATGGAGGCCTAACAGAATGTTACCGTCATTATCTCACTATTTTTCGGTAGTGTGTACTTTCCTGAAGTTACAAGCGCCGACACATCTCAAAATCTTCTAGTTGGCTTACAAGAAAGAGCTTGGTTTCGTGCACATGACAACTCAAACTTAGTCCATTGGCCACTCTATTATCATTAATAATTAGTAATTGTAAAATTACTCTATTATCACAAATAACAGCAAACACCGGTGTACTGGTGCCAACGACTATTTATGAGGAGAACCAGATCGTATCACTGGATTAACACTTCACTAACCAAGGTATGGAAGTGGAGATAGCGGGATGTTGCCGGAATCATGAGGAGGGCTTACTGCTCTTTCCGCACAAATCTGCATTGAACCATGAAGCTGTCACAGCACTATGCGACTTTACTGGGCACCATTCCTTCCGTACATCAGGATACTGGATGGACTTTGAAAAGTAGAGCATGTGAGCTTTAACCTCTCGTCTTCTTAGGCCTGGGTTGGGCACAAAGATCGGTTTTTGTTAGTTAGGAATGTGTATTATGAGAGTAAGGTTTAAATTTCCATTTTTCCTTAACTTTCGATGGTACATTGACGAGGTACATACATGTCGCATCATCGGTCCCTTATTTTAGCCTTGCGTTGGTTCGATCGCCCAAATTGAGTCGAACAAACTAGGTTCTTACACCTGACATCAGTTGTTTCATACAGGATCCGATGATGTGCTTCTTAATCCGACATAAGAGAAGATTGCACGAAAGTAGAAGGATATCAATTACTTTCTTAACCTAACCAAAATCGGCTTTTGCTCTTACTTAACTCTGGCTTTAAAAGATGTTTGAAAAGTACATAACGTGGATTCGAGGTTAGCGGAAGCCAGGTTAGAGCCCACATACCTCTATTCACTAAATGCTCTCCAGCTATCTGAGGTTCTTAAAAAATGATGCCCAGCCAAGTGGCTAATTACAGTCTAAATTGAGACACACTATCAACACCTGACTTCCACGCCACGGGTTAGGGTTGTGATTCCCATATCTTAATTATGAGGGAAATGCACGCACGTCCAATGACATCACATAAAGTGAGGTAAAAAGATCTTGTTCCTTCAGTCCTATTGCATCTGTGATACCGGTTCCTCGTCTGACAAATATTGTACCTGAATGTGTGCAATTTATTTACGTATCAGGTTGTAACTTGTGCAACTTGTTCTGCTCGTCGAGAGTTGTGAAGGAATGGGCAAATTTTGCGTATCAGTTAATTATCTCCTCCACTGATAACAGCTAAGTTGAGATCCTCCATTTTCCCCAGCCAACGATGTCATCCTCACGTCCAGAGTCGGTTGTTTCAAAGATTCTTTGATAGCTGTGTCGCCAACAAAGCAAGGTATTAGGGATGTCCTGCTGATATCAGAGGTGTTCCAAGCTCTACTCGGACGTGAAATTACCATTACTACTTGAAGTAGTAAAAACATTATTTACGCGCCAGTTGCGATACTAAGTGGTTAACATTAGTAGCAAGCTGTAACGCACCGAAGAAAAGAATAAGATATTGAGGAGAACAACATTAAAACAAAATAGGGGGAGGTACTGCTAACAGGAATGAGCAGGATGATTAAAATTCTCAATTTCCCCCAATTATTTCCCACAACCCGATTAAAGTGGGGGGAGGGAAATGCCTTGAATTCGAACAACGTACATCGGAAAAAGTATTTTAGTCTTAAACTTAGTGGTCCAGGAACATAATCACCTAGAAAACATTTGAAAGACTTACTACTTTAAATAGTATAAATTTCGCGTTTTGTATGTTCAAGGTGTTCGTACTTACTTGGACAATTTGTCAACATTTCTGGTGTATCATTTCCCAAACGTCACCAATTTGGACGTTCAACTTGAAAGTGTTTTACACAATTTCCCTTTTTTTCTCAATTTTTTAGAATTTTACAGCATCTTCTAACCTAATTTCGCATTTAAAAGGGTCAGAAGCGGTTGCTTCTCTAGTAAATTTACAAATATATCAAAGTGCTAAATTCGTTCTTTCGAATACCGATAAAACCGAATTACGTAAACATATTTCAGAAGAATATCCTTAGTTCCCAATCTCATCCTCTATCTTATGAAGTTATTAATATGGATAATAAAAATCCTGCCTCACTGGAGGCCAGCATGTTTCTGCATTTTCCATTACCTTCTATGGGAATAGTAGTTATTCGATTAATGAAGGGAGGTTATAGTTAGGTATGTGGTAGGTTACGTTACGTGTAAATATTTTTGGTAAAGGAATGCACATCCCTAAATAATAATAGCGAAATTAGGAAGAGATGGGAAAGAAGTCGACAATAAAGGACAATAATAGGGAATAATTACGCTAAGGCGAGAGAGAGAGAGAGAGAGCAGTATACTAAAATTGTTCAATAAAACTTGAAAACATTTTCAACTAGACTTTTAACGGCTTTAACGTTCGAATGTAGGTAAAAACGACACATCCAACAAGTTTGAGTATTTACATAATTTTCGAATTCATATTATTCTAGGGTAAATCAGTAAGTGAAAAACGAAGGGCTTATCGACCGAAGTTCGTCGACAAAAAGCCATTAAATCGGAGGAAACATTTGTTTCCCAATTATTCCTGTTCAAGCGAGAGAAAACGTCAGTTCCTTTTTTACGGGCTGTGGCTGAACACAAGCTTCAAGATTCTACGGCTATTCTCTCAGTAATCAGCAACATTTTATGACATTGCGTAATAAAGTGGCTTCTCGTTGCCACTGATGGAGAAGAACTACGTTCGCCACGTGCGATTTATGTTACAATCTCAAGAAAATTGTATTCCTCACATTAAACCTCCTGAAAAAGTAAGTACTTTGGACAATTTTAAACATTATGGAGAATCAGCAAAGGCAGTTGAAAGCTTGACAGAACGAGATGCATGAAAGCCGTTTTGAGTTCGCTGGAGTGTCCACTGGCTGTCCTTTCCGGCATTGTTGTTAAGGTGGACCTTTCTCTCCAGTTTCTGGTCAAAAATAACCCCCGATACTCGACCTGTTTGCTGAGTACCGCCTTGCTCATTACAACTTCTGATCTTATCAAACTTTAATTTTCTAAAGTCGTATCACAAAATCCGCTCTTTTCACTACTTTACGGTACTTAATAGTTTTTGCTGGTGTACAGCCACTGGTTGAGGAATGAGAAGGAAATACAAAAACACGATAACAATGGTTTATTATCATGCGATGAATTAATAAATGAATGAGTAAACGATCATTACATTATACAATGCGATTTCACAGCTCTACTGTCGGTTCTTACAAGGTGTTACGTGGATTTATTGCAGGAGCATTGACGCCGAATTAAATAAATGGTTAGTTTGACTTCAGGCCGTTCCCTCATTAAGCATTTCTACTACTGCGTATGTCCGCTTTGTTCGTTAATGCCCGTTCTTGGGATTTAATTATTCAATATACTCTCTGGTTGTCTTAAGGCTTCTAAACTGTAAGGGTCATCCTGTAAAGCAATTTCGTTGGTGCGACCTGGTCAACCTCTTCATTATACGACTCGTCCACTTCACCCCTCATGACTGCCGCTAGCTAAACTCGTTTATTCCTGTTTGTTCGTCCCTACTGTCGAATGTTCAGTCGAATTATGAATTAACACCGCGATTAGGAATTTTCGGTGTCACATTAGTTCCTATTAAGCGCTTCACCCAAAAGACTAAAATCGATGAGTAACTGGTGTATGGAAACACACAACTCTCTTAGCCCAGAACGCGGTGTTGGGTACGGCGTCAAAAATTAATACCTGAGGTATTTACACAACAAAATCTGAGGATGGTTTATAAATAATAACAATAATTTATTGCCTTGAATTAATTGAGTTCTGTCGCGTTCTGGTTATAGGCATCTACATTTAAAAAAAGAAGGTTCCTTGAACACAGGAGGACAAATTTTCACGGGTCAACGCGAAACCAGTTGGAACTTGGTCAGTCGAAAAAAACAGTTACGTACGTGTATATATTCTATTGGAATTCGCTAAAAAGATTTTGTAAGCAATTATAGCTGTTTTTGTGCCGCCGTTTTCAATCGGGCACGGACACAGGGTTTGGAGCGCCCTGAAACCGACAAGTAAAAGTGGCTATCTCTTAGCCGATCATTCCCCCCAGCCGATCCTCATTATTTCTCCCCCTAATAACGCAAAGCTGAGGAATGTAAAACTTTGCAATTCAAAATTTCGAATAAAGCCGCTATACTAAAGAAGAAAAAAGTTGGTAACTCACGCGTTACTTACACGCAAACCTTGTCACTAATGGAAATGTATAATTTTTTTGTGAAAAACAAAAGGTTGTCACGCTATGTTTCAATTCGCGAAGGTCTCTGATGACCGGGTCCCAAAAGATTTCGATAGCGTGAATGAAATGAAAAAATAAAACCTTCAGTGAATCTAGAAGATGTTTTAGGTGACATGTGACAGTTCATCATTATGGTACGCGCCATGAAAATATATTTCTTGTTTAATACAAACGTAGCTCTTCGGCTGCGTTTATCGCCAGTCCAATCACTGCAGGAAATAATAATTAATCAGACCTTCAGAAACGCGAAACGAAACCTGATACTCAATACTGTACTGGAAGAATCCCATAGCAATCAAAAGTGTTCTCATTAGGTTAATCTCGAAACACTACTTTGCTTAACTAATGTTTTAAATAAAAAGCACAAATCTGGATGGTTCGATAAATGCCATAGCAATTCGCGGGGTAGCCTGGTTTTAGTCCCGTAGAGTTGTAATATTCAAGATATAACTTCTGTTTCAATCGAATTGTCGTCAGATTCGGTTTACGCTTTTATAGTTCACATCTTCTCAATTTCTATTGTTATTCGACACCACAAGATAGAACAGATACATGTAAACTAAACGAAGCGTTCAATATTCAAACGACTATCCCTTGAAGTATAACTGCCGGGATGCTAAAATAGGTACAACGGAACGTTACGTCCATTTTAACAGCATTAAATTAAAACTGTTGACGATGCAGTCGTCAGTAGTCGTGCTTTGACCTGGTCGAGTCGGTTCTGATACGGTTACAGATAGTTGTGTGATGATATACACCACATAATTGTCAATCATGAACTCACATTTGCATCCTACAACTTTCACCGCAACGAAGGCGTGAAGTTAAATAAATACTTCCAACGCGAGTAGAATTACGAGCCCTTGGTTTAGAAGTGTTTTATCCATAATCAATCTCCCTCTCGACAAATAATAAAGCAGGGTAGCAAGAAGCACCTCTTCTTTTCAACCTTCAACTTTATTCATCTGGCTTACAGGATCAATACAGGAGCTTACAGTTGAATCAATACAAGTCAAGTTGTAAAGCTTCCGAATCGCCAGGGCAGTCACTGAATTTTTCTTCGCATTTCACCAAATCGGCTGAACGTTCGACCTTCCTACCACCGCTCCATTTCTTCTTCCTGTATGACCCTCCAACCCTTAGCTCCAACTGACGCCTTTTCCCTGTTTTGACTCTCTCGTTCGATCTATTTTGCAGGATGCACCGCTCTCTAGACAACAAATGGACCAAAATACTCCTTACACTCTTTATGGAAATATAGTTTGATACGCCTAGAATATCATCGGTAGATACACGGCCTACGAAACGCTTCTTTTGTCCACATATCATTACAAATCTGCTGACTTTGTCGATGATAAAAAAAACACTAAAACTGCTAAAAAGACTATTTTTTTAAAAGAAGAACGAAAACTTTTTCTTGGAAAACCTTCCACAAATTGGAAGTTAGTTGAACAATATCGGGACAATACGCTCGCTATATGTCAATTATAAAGAAATAGCTTGAACGCTTATAACTGTGGTCCAGTATAGCTAGTTTTTCGAAAACTATAAGTTTATTTGGGTCGGAACAAAATAGATAAAGTGAAGAGTCCAAAGTTACTCCTTCGACTTTTGTTATTTTTGTGATTTGAGATTCTCGGAGGTAGACATTTGGGGGGAACATGTACCTAAACGGTGGCCTTTGATAAGGAGACGATGGGGAGAGAGCCTGAGGTAGCATGCAGGCGGCGTTTTATATACGGGAGAAACAGAGGCAAAGACAGAAGAAG
Source organism: Pachypeltis micranthus (assembly GCA_020466155.1). Classification (NCBI taxonomy): domain Eukaryota; kingdom Metazoa; phylum Arthropoda; class Insecta; order Hemiptera; family Miridae; genus Pachypeltis; species Pachypeltis micranthus. The sequence continues at coordinate 22,494,101 of CM035770.1, read as the reverse complement.
TTCAAGAGAGGTCGGTTTGAGTTGCCTAGTCATGTGGCGACCAGAGAAATCGGACCATTCCCCGTCTACCCTCCACAGTCCTGGGTAAGTACGCACATTTAATTATATTTCGTACATGCCTTTTCCGCTTATGTTTGTTATTCGATGTTTAAAAAAATGCGACTCTTTGTACGAATCGTCTGTTCGCCTGTTCCGTTGGAGAAATGGCCGGAAATGCTTCCCCGCTTTTCTTTTACTAAGTAATTGTGAGGAAATGAAAACAGGGAAGAAGAGATGGCTGTCTCAGCTCTACCAGTAGGGTAACGCATCCAATTTCTGACTTCGACTGGACTCTGGAAGAAAACGCACATCTTTCGGCTCAATTTCCAACTTTAATCAAGATCTGCGAGTTTCCACGTGCCAGGGGCAGAGATTCGCTTCAATAATTTCAAACCTGCAAAGTTGAGCAATTAGCCTTGTATTATCTATTGATCTTTCAAGCAGCATGAGAATATCAGTTTCGTTGGAATTGAGAACGAAAATTATTGGGAAATGGAATACACTCCACTAGGGAGTGAAAGATTTTTCGGAACTATTAGCACAGCAAACACTCTTGTAAAATAAAGTAAAAACCGTTGGGAATTTCATGAAAGCGGTTGACGAATTAGGTAAAACCGTTGGAAATTCCGTAGAAACTGATGAGAAATGTATGAGTGAGAACTCATAAATGCATAATTCAACTTGGAATGTGCTAGTATCGGATAAAGTACGAGGATAAAAGTTCTATGTCGTTTGGGAGACTTTAACTGAGGGTATTGTCTCCAAAAGGAGAGCAAGTTTGGCGAAGGGACGTCAGAGTTGCGAACTTATTGGTTGAATGATTAGGAGTGAATAAAAGACGAACGAATTGTCGAGCTCGAAGTGATGTTTGCTTATGTGTTGTTTAGTCTCTAAGGCAATAACGACACGTGCATAATACTTCAGAATGCAGGCAGTTGTACGCCGTCGAACGAGTCTGTTTCGAATTGATCTCTATCAATCCTTTTATCTTTGCGAGGTCATTTCAATTATTTTTTGACGCTCAGCGCGATAATTATTACCTCTGGCGAACCAAAATGAAAAAAGTTCTGTTCTAATGCCAAGTCGCTTACGCCCCTCAAAATAAAACTCCTGAATGCCGCGCACAATTTCTAGTATTGCTAAGAAGTAGCTCTCTGTTCAGTGTCAAGTTTGGCGCTGTAGCTGGTGTCTTGGTCGAGGGGTGACCTTCACATCGATCTGTTATAGAGCTATCGTGAGCTTCTACTGGACAGAAAACAGGGATCGTATCGGCCTTTCTTAATTGTTTTTAAATTTCCGTCTTTCAAGGTAGCAACCAAACCCCCTACTGCCTCTAGTGCATTCTCAAGTCCTTGCAGTTCCAGTCCCAGATCCCGATTAGCTGGTAGGCCTTACAATGTACCCACCCCTCCCATTCAAAACGAAGGACTTCCTCGGTATCCTTGCCCTCTACCTCTTCTAAGGAAGGCCTATCAAATACCACACCACTGCTTAGCTGACTCTATCCCGACCTAGCAGTATATGCATACCTATCCCTCCTATATTAGGCTAATGCTCTGAAAGCAGACCACATACAATTGGTATACCCGCTCTCTCCCCAGACTGACAACCTCTCTCGTGACGCTCCCTGGAGAGCCAAATAAGCAGTGCCAACTGACTTTGGCCAGGCCTATTCCACCAATATGTACCCCTGCATTTCTCCCTTTAGCATTGTGTTCAGGTGACAGCGGTGGAGATTACCGGTACATATTTTGTGCCTCTGAGTGTATATAAATATTGTAAGACAATTGGGGTGCTTTTTTTTGAGATAGCTATGTATTCACTGATCTTCGGTTTCGTGTGTTGGAAAACAGTGTTCAACTTATTCATGTTCCATCGCGTTGCAGTAGAGATGAACATTTCGTATTGATGGTCGGCTCCTCTGGGAACCTGCTGGGGTGATGCAAATCTCGCCCGAGCGTTTCATCATTCATCCTCAGCCTCAGTTTCTTCGATTGAACTGACTGTCTGAGAACAATGCCGCCTATCCGCAATCTCGTGTAGAGCACAGGTGTGGAAAGCTAACAGTAGCCACTGCAGCCAGGTTCGCGCACAGATTAACCCAACCGACTGTAGTAATGAACCGTATGATTTATCCTGCTCCGATCCTGTTGAAGGAATCTCGGCTCTGGGCCCTGATACGAGGTTCTCAATGGGGCAGCTAACTGGACGGGAACAAGTCCCTCGGCCTGCCTCCGGCCTCAATAGCCACCTCTGCTCAATTGTTTCTCTGCCCTGACGTCATGAATTCCCAACCTCGTCTCATCACTGTCCTCCTGTTCATCGATTTTGAAGTCGTGACGTCTCTGTTGAGCTCATTCAACCAAAAAGGGGCGGATGTCATCGTTGTAGAGCTCAAGGGAGGATGATCCAGCATCATTTCTGCCCTGAGATTTTATTATACTGAACTGGGGTGTTAGGAGGAAGATGTAGAACAATTTTATTTATACAACTAGTGGATAATTAGGGCCATAGTGTTCTCTCTTCCATCACCCCGGGAAGCAAAAGAAAACTCTGAACATTGTACTAATACTCGATCAAACCTCCTAGGCAAAATAATGACATTCTACTGAACGGAAACCTAAAATATCTGGTGCGTTGCAACACACAACTTTCCTTAGCTCTACTTCATTCACTTTCTACGTGGCTTTTTCCACTTACTCAACTCATTTATCACCCAGTTCATTTGAACTTGGTCAAACAACACTTCACAGCAGCACAGCAGCTTATAGTTCCGGAATTTATTGCGCTGCTCGTACTAATTCCCGGACCATTATTGTGAAATTGGTACACAGAGAGTTAATAAGGCTGTAAACACGACTTTTTTGAAGTAGGATAGTAGTTACTTTTGCAGAGTTATCGGGTAAAAACTGGTAGTAAGCAAAACAGCGGTAGTTTAAATTAAGGAATTTCTGGAGTGAACGCCATGTATTTTATGAGCGTTTTGAACCACGCTCATATTGAATTGGACTATTACACTAATATTTTTTAACACTAGTAACATTTCATCGGAGTTTATAACGAAAAAACCGCGCTATGCTCATACCCTTATTTTGGCGTCCCATGGTAACCTAGATGGGCTAGATATCAAGTTTGAGACAAAATAAAGGTTGACATTGTTCTATGGTAGTTTCTCAATGTCAGCACGAATGCTATGGTACGTTCAAGTCGCCTAGTGGTTTCATTCGTGCTGGACTGGTTCTTTGTTGTTGTGAGACTTCAGTCGCGAAAGGTAGCCACGACTTAATGTCCTTAATCACGGTCTCAGTTTGGAGCTAATTATGAAGTCGCTCATTTTGAAAAAAAAAACAAAAACAAAAAACATGGCGCACGAACAGCTTTTGAAATCATTGATTGAGTTCTCGGTACTACTGAGCTGTACAGCCCCATAACTCCAGCTTGACTTGAGGACCTGCGTTTACAGTACACAGTTAACGAATTAACAGTTGTGAATGCCTTTCTCTGAAGTTGGGTTCTTCTTCCTCTTTTTTTCTTCGCGTGGGCTCTTCAATCGAGCTTAGCGTCAAACGTCATAGTGAATTATGAGGACTCAAATACAAGCGACTTTGTCTATAATAAACGATGATCTAAAATATCTGATGTTGGGCAGCGCACTCTCTATTTGACTACGACTTTAATTTTTCTGAAGGTTCTAGTAACACTTGAGCTCAATTTATTAGGAAAAACTGAGCTAAAACTTATTTTTGTCGAAATGTTTGGCAATTTCTTGTGTTACTCTCCTCAGTTTCCCACGGATGACAATTTAAGAGTACTGTTGTGTCATTTGGAGCTGTCTGTACAAAAAATGTATCAAAATCCTTTTTCGTGATGAAAAAATATTTAGTTTTTTGATCAATATGATAGCTATAGTGAGTTTTTGAAGGATTTCGTTCATACCCTTATTTTGGCGTCCAATGGTAACGACCCACGGACGAGTTTGAACTGATTGGGTTCAGCCGTTTTCTCTCAATCGGTTTAGGCACACACACACACACACACACACACACACACACACACACACACACACACACACACACACACAAACACACACACACACACACACACACACACGCACACACACACCCACACACACACACAGACCTTCTAGCCCAAATAGCCTTTCACAGACTCAGTAGGCGTTAAAACGTAAAGATCAAAAGAGAACTCCAACAAACATAACTTTCTTCTTATACTTCGTAGAGTCAAGGGGAAAAAAACACCGTCAACTGCCGCATCAATTCAGGCTTGGTTGGTTTCCCAATAAACAGAACATGAATTCTGCAAACTAAAATTTGTACAAATATTTTCTTTAAAGGGTTTTGACGATTTTGACAAGAAACAACAACCGGTTTTCATTGTACCGTTTAATGGCATTTGCTCGAAAGAATTTATTGAAGGTGGTAAAGCGGAATAGTTCAGCGTTGTGCCTACGTTCTTTGTCCTAAAATTTAAAAATTCCGGGTTACATCACAGATGGTGGAGGAGTACTTGAGGATAATGTTACGAATCAGCGTATATTTGTGGGTGGAAAGCTCAACGCTCTTTGAGAGTGGGACCCACAAAATCATCTGCTTTTTATTCAGTCCAAATCATAAATTAATTATTGGTTGTTGAGTGGAACCTATCAACAACTGGAATTGGTTCCAACAATACCAAACAACCTCGTAAGCAGTGTCGTGTGCATCAAGCCTCTGCCAGGTTCGAGTAAATCCGGCTGTACTGACAGCGGGAATTGTCGATTTGTGATTCCATTGGTCGGAAGCTAACTTCAGTCCAAAAAAAAAAGGCAAAAGCCTAGTAATGACTTCGAAAGAGGTTTGAAAAACCATCGACTTCGCCATGAAGTTAGCAATTTATGGAAGCGTACTGAACAAATCTGATACAAAACGCAGTCGTTTCATCTCTTGATTCGCTTGGTGAATTTGTTTATGATATTGGTATACGACGAGAAACAAAAGCCAAACCGTTCGCTCAAACTCAAATCTCCCGTCGTCCCGGAGGGAGAGTTAACAGATTTTTGGCCGTTGCCGCGGATTATATGCGGAATGTAAACAACGTAAAATGACACTCGAGTGCCCTTTACAAGGGACATTGAGAATTAACTTGGGGGCTGAAAAAACGAACTCCATCTGCGCATGAAAGGTCTCTTCGTGACCTACAAAGTTGATTAGGGGCAGCCCGAATGTTTATTTCTGAACGTTTAAAAAAAATCTTTTACTCGCCGTTGAACACAGATCCAATAAAAATGTGTTCATCGGAAATGAGATTATAATGACTTTTATTCGTCCGCACTGATTAGGGCTTGAGGGAAGTGTCTTATGTTCGTATAGGGGAAATTGATTTATGTAAGTATCCTGTATATGTAATGTTGCTGTGATGGACCTTCAGGCAATCCGTTTATTTGACGTTTAAGTAAATTCCTTTTTACAAATATCTGGAGCGTTGCAACACACAACTTTCCTTAGCTCAACGTCAATTCACTTTGTACATGGCTAATTCTATTTAATCAATTCATTTATCACTCAGTTAATTTGAATTTGGTCAAACAACGCTTTACGGCAGCAGAAAGCGGTAGCGCTTACAGTTTCGGAATTTATTGTGCTGTTCGTACTCATTGCAGGACCATTATTGAGCAATTGGTACACAGATAATTAATGAGGCTGTAAACGCGATTTTTTAAAAAAAGGATAGTAATCACTTTTGCAGAATTATTGGATAATAACTGTTAGAACTGGTAGTAAGCGCAACGACAGTAGTTGAAATTCAGGAATTTCTGGAGTGAGCCCCATGTACCTCATGAACGTTTTTAAACACTCACCCTCCAGGTATTGGATTGGACTACAATACCAATTTTTTTAACATTCTACAAGAATTCCAGCGGTGTTTATAAGGAAAAAACTGCGCGAAAAACGCTTTTGGTCGAAAATTTTGATAATTTATTGTGCTGCTCTCGTGAGAATTTTATAGTATCATTGCCTGATTGAGAGCTATCAATATAAACAATTTAATCAAAATCGTTAGAGCCGTTTTTGAGAAAAAAATATTTGGTGTTTTCATCACTATAACTATAGTTAGCTTTCGGTGGATTTTGTTCATACCCTAATTTTAGCGTCCCATGGTGACCTGCGGGCGAGATATCAAGTTTGAGCTGATTTGGTACGGTGGTTCTCTCTAAAAATCGTTCACAGACACACATAGACACAGACACACAGACCATTTTCCCAATTAGTGTTTTTCGGACTCAGGGGGGTCTGAAACGTAAAGATCTGAAGAGAACTCAAAAATTTTTTTTTTCAGCTGATTACATAACTTTCCTTTCTACTTCATAATGCAAGGAAAGTGAAAAGTGCTTAGCAGTTCCATCCAACTTATATATACCGTAAAATACAGTATGATTGTGCCAGGTTTTGTGGGGGTTTACATTCTGATAACTTAAGTGTAGAAATGTAAGATGTTTTTATTTCCAAACAGTCAAAAATTGTAAATGGTTGGGAGTGTTGGGGATGATGTTTGTTTGGCCCTTTTATACATTCAATAGATTAAGTTGTGGGATCTTCTCACTCCTCTTGCTGTGAAGAAACTCCCAAGTTGATTTTAACTCCCATAGTCCTAGAATTAGGAAAATTATGTAGTTGGCTGAAAAAAAAATTCTTGAATTTTGTTTTGAGATTTTAAGGGTGGTGTTGGGCGCAGGTTGACTACTCTTTTTTGACCTCTGAACATCCGCGCTTGGCTCTTACAAGAAGTCATTGTTTCCCCAAGCACCGACCCCTTTTGTTTGTCCTCAGTTATTTACAAGTGACAACGGATTTCCTCCTTTTCTGAACTTTCTGCAATATCCTTTTCCCACCCCTAATATTTACATTCCTCTCCTCAGCAGACAGATCCTCTCACACACAGTCATCTACTAGTTCTCGCGATCGACAGTCATTCCCAATATGGAATCCTCTATCAACTCTATCAACCCCTCCACTCACTCTCTCTCACTCTCTCTCTCTCTCTCACTCTCTCACTCTCTCTCTCTCTCTCTCTCTCTCTCTCTCTCTCTCTCTCTGCTCTAGTTTCCCGTGCAACCAGTTCATGCACATGCAAAGCCTCCATGTGTCTGCGCTTATATACTCAACTCACATTGCTATTCTGTTAAAGCTTAATACAGTCCTCTCTCACGCTCACCGAGTTCCCCTGTATTTACCAACTCGGTTCTTAAGCTACTCCCCTCGGTGGCTTAGTTCGAAAGACACTATTTGAGAAAATGGTCTGTGTGTTTGTTACTGAATTACCTCTTTATAGAAAGATCGCAGTTAGAGGCTTCACGAAGGGCCGCTGTGAGAAAACATGTGAGTATGAGTGTCTGGGAATGCAACTAAGAGAAACCAGTGTAACCACAAAGGCTCAAATTTCGTATTTAGCCTGCATGATGTCATGGGCTGCAAAATAAGGGTTTGAGTAAAATCATCCCAGAACTAACTTCAATTGTCTTGGTGATCAGGACATCAAATATTTTTTCTTGAAAATGCCTCTAATTATTTGATAAGATTTTTTGTCTCGTACAGTTCCTGATGGCATGGCGGTTTCATAAAATTTTCATTCAGTGATGAATAGCGAGAGCAGCTCAATTAATCATTGATATTTTCGATGAAAATCGATTTAACGAGGGGGGCGTTTATAAATCCTGCTCATATGGTACCAGCAAAAGCGACAAGAAAAACTTTATAAGTCCTCGATTTTGGGAGGAGGTACTTTTTAAATAATTTGGTATCTTTTTTACCAAAAGTACTCCGCTTTTTTTAGCCAAATCTAAAATTCGCCCCTTCTTGCCCTACAGGAAATAGCAGCTTTCTGTTTCATCAAGTATTTGGCGCGCATAAGTCCATCAGAACACCAACAGTACCTTTGTCCTCCCTACATTCCTCTTATGAGCCCTGCAGGGAGGCAGCCGAAGCTGCATGAACAGTGTCAGTTGCCGTGACCTCAAGTTGGGAGCCATTCCCTATCTCCTCGACACGGGCTCATTGGGGAGCCTAGTCGTATCGCTGGTACCCATTGCCTCACCCCCCTGGATCTGGAGGAGCCTCATGCTTGGTCAGGGAATGAACCAGAGTCCGCTGGTTCCACCTCCACTTGGCGCAGAGAGCCTCACGGCCCAACGCACTCGGCCATCGCGTTCCCCTCATTCTTATGGACTCCTCCCATAACTAAAATAGATGTCTGTTACGAAGCATCACCTAACTTTTCTCAGCCCCACGTACATTCGCCGATGTTTATATCTCTAGATAATATCTATGTTCTTGACGTGCGCCTTTCTGCCTCAAGGCGTCAGAATCCACGAGCGCGTCGTTCCATCTGATGAAATTTGTGTTGCAGTTAAAGTAACACTAGAAGACTACTCAACTGCAGCTCATCGACACATGAAAAAGAGGTTCGTTCCAAATCCACAACGACCCCAACAAAAAACCCCAAAACGCGCTCTCTGTTTATATACTCGTTGGATATAGCAATTCTATTAAATGAACGCATAATCTTAAGGCTTCCAAGTGTATTTTGATTAGTGCTTGGCAATGCGTTCACTTCCAAGTAGGCTGCTCTCCGTAAACTACATAATAACGGGTGGGTCCAGCACTGCACGTTCGTTGACTATGATTACCCTTCTAACGTTCGTTAATTGCAAGGGACCGCTTGTCTAAGTGTGCCTTCCGAAAGGTTTTATTATCAACTTCGAAAGGCTTCCAATGTCTTAATAAGCGGTCTCCCTTACCTCCCAGTTGACGGAAACTAGATAAAAACATCAATACTCATCGATTGGTTATGCCTTGTGTTTCAATGGTTTTGACTCGTGAATAATCGAGGTTCTTCAAATACGAGCTTCGTACTATAGCTGCGACTAAATTTTTAAATCGACGGAAGAAACTCGGAAGGGACGCTTGTCGCTTTGTTGCCACCTTTCAGTTCAGACGAAGAAAGTGGACTTTTCCCGAAATATCGTTGTTTGTGACGGGGGCACATGAAAATTAGGGAGCACCTCCACAAGTGTGCATGTGAGACATCCATTCACCCTTCAACGTTCGCGGTCTTCGTGAAGAGTGAACAACCATATCAATAGTAAGCGGACAACGAGCCGTATACCTAAAAGATATAAGTGTGCCTTCAATAAAACTCTTGAAGTAAACCAAGGTATCAGTTAACTGAGCGTTCCAAATACGCCAGATTCAAACTTGCGTACATGTCTGCAACGCAGCGAGACAAATGCAGAGGTCTGGAATTCTTCCAAATAGTAGGGACCCGACCCAGGTCAAATTTTGTGTAGGCAACTCTTCCATCGTTCAAACCGCAGTTCTCCTCTGTCATCCGAACATTAGAGGGCAGAGTAGAGCTGAGTGGGACACGCGGCTCTGCAAAACCACGTGGCGTGTGGACTAATGTGCAAAAACCGAGTCTCCCTGAGAGCTTTATGAACAAGAAACACTTCCTTGTTCAAAGACCTGGTTAAGTGCCAGATCAATTCAGGATCAACCTAAATGCCCAATACTTTTGATGTAGAGGGATTTTCGCTGACGTGGAATACATTCCGAAATCCGAATATCATGTGGATTCTAACTGGTGCAGGAGAATTGAGAAAAGATACCTATTTTATCATAATTTCTATATTAAATCTAGATCTTAAATAAAAGCAAAATAAGATGAAATTTTCTGGTTTGCTGTAAAAATGTTCTCTCTTTCTTTCTAACTCTCCCTGTCCTCAGAAAACACTTAATTGTGCTTAAGCGTATAAAGGCTAACTGCAAAACTGCATTGTCTGACTACGGAGTTGTTGCCTACTGTGGGCTTGACGCTCACATAACTCCTCTCTTTCTGGAATTAGACCTGTTGAAGGTAATGGGAAGAAAGGAATTAGCCTTCAGCGTGATGCTCTTCAACGTGCGACACCATAGGAAACCCAAATATCTCTTCAATCATTTTCAATTTAGTCCACCATAAATACACGCCACTCTGATAGTAATCTCATACCCCTCCCCTCTCTACACTATATCAGCACCTTAGGCAGATATTTTTAAGTTTTTCTTCTCTCGTAGTGGAAGTTCGTTTCTGGACCTAATTTAAGAAATCAGACAAAAACCTTGAAACTCCCCTTAAATCATAAAAAAACGAAATAACACTTCTTGAGGAGAAAATAAGGAAATGGAATTTAAAAACTTAATGCCCACTTTGAATTTAATCGAAAAGAGAGAAATAAAATGAATGAATCGAACTCCTTTTCAATATTAAATCAAAGTAACCCAATAGCTCGGATCGTGATTGAAGGCAAAAAGGGAACAAGGGGTTAATACACCAGGGATTAACAACCCCCAACAAAATTCAAGCTAGGGGAAAGCGCTGAAACTATAATCTGGCTGATAAAGGGAGAGAGTTGATTAGAACATATCGCAGGACTCGTGAAAATCAGAATGAATGATGGCCCTTCCCCTTCCAGCCGCTGCTAGCTCGCCAAACGGTCGAGCCGAGCGCCCAAAGGAAAGAGAGTCTGCTGTACAACTCACACTCTCATCTATTCAGTACAAACCACACGGTTGAACATTTTAAGCTAGCCATTTGTTTCTTTGTACGTGTTTTACTATTTTATTCTCTATTTTGTTAGAAAGCCTAATGACAAAAGAGCGTGTCATTCGTATTTTATTTTAATTGTTAATATGAGTATCAGAAGGCTGTAAAAGTGACTATTGCGTCCAGGTCCTGGGAAGGTCGAAGAGAAGACCTGATGGTCCAAATCTTTCGCTGGTTACTTGAATAAAGCTCTCTCTCCCCCCCCCCCGTTTGTCACAAGTAATTTGATAGGAGTAGCCAAGGCTTCGGCTAATACGTGAAGTGTGTGGGAAGCGACGTGTGTGGTTCAACTCCCTCAACACGATAATATCGCTCTTCTCCAACCACTACGTTAACTTCGCCACCACTGACATTGGCACTGGCACGCAATGTCGAGTGACTTCATGCCCCCCAGAACTTCGTAAAATATGGAGACCGGACTCGCGCGTAAAATGAGCGAGCCGTAGGTGGCACGTCGTCGAGCGTATTGATCCGAACAATCGATTAGGAGAAAGAGGAGGTGCTGCTCCGAGATAACCGCTAACGAAAAGTTGTGGCGGCCACGTCGGCAAACATTGTCAAACCCCCGTTTATCGGGTAAATCGCGGTTTTTATCAACCTGTCATTTCGCTCCTGCTCGCTTTTTCCACCTCAAACCCTTGAGCTTATCTCCGGACGAAGGAGGGATATACGCAACTGACGACAGGCCAAGTTATCTCATTCTGGGATCTCCTCATGAAATATGGACTAAAATAAATCCTTCAAGGGCTCGTCGAGGAGCGAAATCAAAGATCTTGTGCGAGGGGTAGAGGGGTCACGTGATGAAGGGCCCTTGAGAAAAAGCCAAACAAGTACAAATACACCGTATTTTCGGTTATCAGACAATTTGCTTTCTCCGCCTGTCGTGAAGTCGGTAGGAATTCTCGCCTGAAAAGGTTCAAGTTCGAAATGGCGCTTCGCCGCAGAAAAATATAACTAACGTCCCACGTTCACGCTATTTCGTCGTTCTTTAACTAATTTGCATTAGGAATCGAAAGCAGGAGCTCGAGCTTCGTCTTAGGTTGCATCGTGGTGTTAGTTAAAATCAAGATTGCGAGTGGCTGCAGTTTCGAGGACAAGGTGAGGTCTCAGCCACACCCCATCACTACGATCTGCGCAAATCAGCTGGGAGATTATTTATCTCGCTCGAAGAGCTAACTGCAGACATTTGCAGGGATTTGTATTTTCCTTCTTTTCGCAAACTACTCGAACGTCGTACGAAACTGCAAACATTTGGCTTTCCCCAACAAAATACTAGTGTTTTGCTTTCCGAAAATGAAATAGTTTTCATCTGGTGTCTGAGTGAGCTTGAGAGTCAAGTGACCACACTCATGCTCCATTCCGCAGCATACACACTCTTACGTTGGGTTATTTTGTTATGTATACCTTTCTCATACACCGCGTGTTCCCAGGTGGTTGGTAGGAAAATGTTACCTACCTCCCTGTGCTATTTGAGCGTAGCACACCGTATTTTATTTGAACTATTTTATCTGGCTGTCGTTTACAGCTGTGTCTTTAGGGTCTGTGCAATCGAGACATCATCCTCCATTTACTTAACAGCGATAAACCAATACCCCATTGCGTCGGGCAGTAATCGCACGGGTAGCCCAGCCCCAGGGAACTGAGCTGCTGTGGCTCGCTTAGTCCTGCAAGACACCGGCCACTCAGGCATTACAAGTGATCACCACCAATTATTTGTTGGGAGATTGTTGGGATTGGGCACTGCAAAATGAACAAACACATGTATGTTAGGAGCAGTTGTCGACACTCGGTGTAGATGGCGTGGCCTGGCCCAATGCCCAAGACTCGAGCGGGAGCTACTACTACCACTACTTTCCCCAGGGTGGAAATCAAAGAAGGCTCTTGCAGGAAATACCTGTCATTCCTTACGAGGCTAGGCATCGACCTGTGGGACATTTGGACTGGCATAATTGGCCGTTTGGCCGTGGTGCAGTTCCCACCTGTGGGACAGTCAGAATGATGAATATAAGGTTCACTGAATGAAAGGTTAGATTAGTTTCTAGAGCGATTTGAATCGGTGAATACGACCGCCTGAGGAAGGTTACAGTTTGGACAAGCAATTGCATCATTTTCTAGGAAAATTTACTAGCAATGTACCGGTCGTTTAATGCAAAGGTGTGAGGAACAATGTGCTCCAGCCCTATGAAGAAGAACGTGATTTGTCGCATTCTTGGGAAGATTTAAGAAGTTGTCTTTTTTTTAGACATTCTTTTTTTTGAAGGAACGCGTCGGAAATGAAGTTGGTTGTGACGTAGAGAGCGAACGTCATGGACAGTGTGAATGGCGTTTCACCTGTTCTGCAGCAATAGCGTGCCGTTTTTATCACCTATGGGCAATTTTCATCAAATCGTCTTGTCCACCTTCTTCCCTGCCAATTACGCTCCCCTCGTCCTCATTTTCCAGGGGTTTTGCCTGCAATCTACCCTCCCAAACGTCAGGCAGTCTCTCTCTCTCTCTCTCTCTCTCCCTCTCGTATTTCCCTCCAAAGATCTTGATAGCTCCGAACTGCTTTCGGCTGTGAAACCTGTTTTCCACGGAATCGGCAATGCAGATGTAAAGCGTTCCCTTTGATTAGTCTCTTGAACCTATAATACCTGCCGTCGGTCAATAATTCAACTATCATTGGGAAATCGATGAGACTAATGTATTTTTAAATAGCAGTTAGAGACCGGAGTGAACGCAATGTAATTGAGAGCGACGCCGTCATTCATTTTGTCTCACCAGCCAATCGACCGGTTAATTCCTTTACCTCTTATTTACGGTATTTATCCAAGGCTATTTTTCCCTTCCAACTCTTCGACGTTGCTAATAATAAAGAAGCCCATCGGCTGGTTCAACTTTATGACAAGAAGGAAGGGTGAAGGGTTAAGGTAATGGTGTAAAACGCCCAGATCGTGAGGCGTCAACATAATCTGACAACCAACGGGGTAATTGCCGGACTGTTTAATATTTCGTCTTCCTGAGGCCGCCACAGAAGAAATGTTGTTGACGCGATGAATATTTTCAAAGATTAATCTACTGGGTGAATGTTCGTGATTTTAAAGTTGATCCGCATACCAAGTGCGACCCCCCCCCCCCTTCTGATTCCGAACAACATATGTAAATATCACATGCGCCTCATCACACAACTTTCCTTAGCTGTACATAAGTACAGAAAGCGGTAGAACTTGCAGTTACGGAATTGATTGTGCTGCTCGTACTCATTCCCTGACCATCATTGAGCAACACAGTACGCAGAAAATTAATGATGCAGTAAACACGATTTTTGTGAGATGGATAGTAACCACTTTTCCAGAGTAACGTGTAAAAACTCCTAGGTTGGTAATAAGTTGAACAGCGGTGGTTGAAGATTCAGGGAGTTCTGTACATCTTGTAAGCGTTATTAAAGACTCATCGCATAGGTGCTCGGTTAGAGTACCACCTGATTTTTTCTGAAGATCCTAATAACATTTGAGCAGAATTTATAAGGAAAAGGCTGCTCTAAATCGGTTTTCGTCGAAACGTTTAGTAATTTATTGTGCAGCTCTCGTCATTTTTCCACAGATGGGAATTTTATGGTATTGCCTTCCCAATAGTAGCAATCGATATACAAAATTTAATCAAAATCGTTGGAGCCACTTTTTGAGAGAAAACATATTAGGTACTTTGATCATTATGATAACTATAGCTAGTTTTGCATGGAATTTTCTCATATCCTCATTTTGGCGTCAAATGGTTACCTGCGGGCTGGTTATCTAGTTTGAGCTGATTTGGTTCAGCCGCTTTCTCTTAATCGCTCACACACACACCATTTTCCCGAATAATGTTTTCGGACTCAGTAGGGTTGAAAACGAGAACATCTGAAGAGAAGTCAAAAATGTTTTTTTCGATAGATTACATAACTTTTCTTTTTACTTTGTAGAGCCAAGGAAAGTAAAAATCGTCTGCGTAATACGCAATTTCGGGATTGCTAAACCAAATCAACTCAAATGTGATATTCAGTCTGCAGATTAACATGGTCCACCAGGATATAAGCTATCGTAACGATCGAAACATTTAATGTGGGTAGTTCAAAATAACTTTGCGTTTGTCTCAAATTGTCATCCGTAGAAAAATTTCGTAAACAGCACAATAGATTGTTTCAGCTTTTTCCTTACAAATCCCATTTATACGGTACTCGTTCTCAAAAACGTCGTGTTGGCTGTTCCGTCCAGTTAACAACACAACGGTAGTTTAATAGCCGCTATAAAAATAATTATACACGTACCTTGAAATTTCGGAAATTAAACTGTTGTTTCTTCGACTAACTTTCGACGGCGTTCTCTTTACGATTCCATGACAAATAATACTAAACATGAACGTTACAAGCAAATCCTCTTGACAGTATTATGAACTATTCACCTATTTAGATAGAGGAGTGGAGTTCTTCAAGACCATATTAACTGAATGAAAAACAACTATAATTATTGGCTAGACAAAGGAAAATCGCTGGACGAACATAATGCTGCGGAAAGCGTCGGACCAGATATTTTGTTATGTGCTTTTGTCTACCGTTCCTTGCTTTTTTCTATTTCTTAGGAAATGTTAAGTGGGGAGAGAGAGCCTGATTATTGACGTGGGGACACATGCGTGCACAGATGAAGCAGATGGCGTGTTATATTACACTGGGCTGAAGTTAGCTACATATTTACCCAGCGTCCTGGATGGTCGCAGCGGCTGACACGAAACATATTTATAATCAGCAGAGAAATGTCTACATGGCTCTTTTTCGTTTTTTGAAACTTGGTCTAGTTCAAAATTGGCCACCAAAGAGTTTGACAGTTTGCCCTGCTTGTCCAAAATATGAATATGAAACATATTTAGAATTGAGAGAGGAATCTCTAGATGACCCTTTTTCAGTTTTTTTGGAATTTGCCCTAGTTCGAAAATGGCTATCTTATAAAAGCTTTAATCATTAATTCATTTTTATTTAACTTTCAAAGTATTTTCGACTAATCGGTACATCACTTTTGTTTCCTATAAATATCTTAGAGAAAATTTTGTGAGTGAAGAGCATTTCAAACTCAAAGTGTCTTCAACTAGTCGATACCTATATATCGTTCTCCATAAACGTTTTTCTGTGTACCGTTAGACCAGAGTTTATCAAACGTTTTTGTGTCGTAGACCCCTTGCCATGATTTTCCGTGTTGGGTAGACCCCCTACTTACCTGATATTGATTTCTTGTAAATTTCTAATTGTAGTGAAGTTTAGTGTTAAAAACACTAATGTATAAATTAACACGTGTTTTTACTTTAAAAACTTAAAGTAAAAACACATGTTAATTTATACATTTATTAATTGAATTTAAATTAAAACTACTCAAAATAAAATTTTGTATCTGTTATGTAAAATACACGTAACCTAAAACAAACTATAAATAAAATAACATACGCAATAAGTCAATATTTTTAGTGAGAAGGATGAACCTGATGCTTTAATAATAAATTATCAACATTTGGTGTCAATTTTGTGAGGGTTAATCATAAATCTCCTCGGCTAATGATGTCCAGTCTGTTTCTTTTTTTCGTTAGGAGATTGGTAACAGCACTGAACTCCCTTTCCACTAGGTATGACGATGAAAAGGAAATAAAAAGTTTCCTCGCTATATTCCATAATACGGGATAAGTAACGGGTATGTTGTTTTTCAGCCAGGATTGTCCCACATTCGTATTTATGGAGTGACGAATTGAACAAGTCAGTGCAAGGTAGCGAAGCTCTGAGACTGCAACTACGACTGCGACTCTCAGATTTTTCAAAATGTCAAAAGTTCAAAATGTATTGCGACCACAGAGCGAATACCAACATCCTACAACTTACACAATTTTATAAACATATATAATAAATTTTTCCAGATCCACTATCGTGGACCCCAATTTTTGACATTTTGTGTCTTTACTTTGCTACATAAACTCGAAAATGTACCGCGGGATATGTAACGGAGAAGCGTCACGAAATTTGTGTTGGGTTAAGTGCATGGTGACGTCTATTACAAATCTGACGCTTGGTAACATCACACGTTTTAATAACCTCAGTGACTAAGTGATGATGTCAATTGCAATTGATGCGGCCATTATATCGAAACCATCAACGAGCACAATCAAACGTAGTTATCATTGCATAAAAACATTAAATAAATGAAATAAAAGACATAAAATGTTCCTAGTGGTTGCGTACTTGTACGAAAGCTGTACCCACCGTTTGTGAAAAGGTTTCTTTCGCGCCCGCCAGCCTCAACGTGTCTCTTATAAATTTCACACATTGAGTACATGCATTCTCAGATAAAAGACACCCCGTTACCCGTCATTTTCCTAAATTTTCTTTATATTCATTGGGTTGAAAAGTGATCTTTAGAGTGGAACGTTTTCAATTGAAACTACAAATCGTTAACGTCTAAAATAAACTTTAGCGCGGTTATGGATGTGTGATAGATTACCACATATTTTCATTTCATGGACCAGCAAATTTTGTTTCGCTGACGTAGACCCCTTGCAGGTTGTCATAGACCCCTAGAGGTCGATATAGACCACTTTTGGAATCACTACGTTAGACTGAGATAACAACCAAAATGTACCAAAAGCTGTGTTTTTAATGTTTTCAAAATTTCCTGTTACTACTCAACTGAATGTTCTCAACATTCAGTCTGTAGTAACCTTTTTCCTCCACAACTATTTATGTGAACTGAGATGCAAGCGAAGAAAGATCGGAAAGTGGTATTTGCCGAACGTTAAATCATCGTTTTTCTGGCTTTCTCAAAAACTCTACCGTGATTTTTCAACCTTGTTAGTACTTTTGGTTCTGAATTCATGTTTCTGTAGAAATACGTGGAACGAAGATCTTAAGTTGCGCTACGCGGCAGATATTTTAGAAACGCGTTAAACGATTAGGAATCTTTAACGTATCGAAAATCGTGGAGTTTGCAGGAATTGATGAAATCGTCTCACAAAATATTTCTGATCTATGAGAAGTTTTTTGAAATCACCTTTAGCACATAATTGTGGCAGGTTTCAAGTCTAACGTAGCACTTAACCAAGAAACGTAGCGCGATAACTAGAAACAGCCTGACTACCTCAAGTGAAGGTCTTTAGCGAGGGCTCGAAGGGCAAAGTTAATTGGAAGGATTAAAAGAAGACAGGAAGCTGATAAATTAAGCTGAATCAACTCGGCTCAGACATTGTCTTGATTGGACCTGTCAAGGACTGGCCTACCTCCTTTCAACTGCGACTGAAGCCCAAAACGCCGCGAAAGAGTGGGGGGTTTTCCATTAAATCGTCCATATAGAGCATTAAAGGGCTCCGATCGATCTTCACGCATATTGAAGTGGATTGGCGTTATTTGGTCTCTCCCTTGGCAGCTCGAGCACTTTACGATTCCTCTTCTTACGCTATCATTACCAAGTCCTGGCATTAGCAGAAGCAACAGTGTTTGTTGAGAAGGTTGATTCAAGGAAAACCGTCGGGATTGGCTCAGTCCACTTAGTTTCTATACAAGTTGGACGTGAAAAATGTCAACTTTCAGTTTTTTATTTACAGACTAGAAGCGTACGTAATTTCCGCCATAACTCCGACTATTTGAATAAAATCTGAGATCGTCGACAACTCTTCGAAAACTCTGAAAGTAGCCAACAGTTGTAATTCATAAACGCTTAATTTCCGGGGCAGCAACTCAACGTAGTGAGTAAGTCATTCGAGAAAAAATTGTGGCAACTCAATTCCAGTAACGAATTGGAGTTATCAAAAAATATTCCGCACTAAGTTGATTTATATCTATTTCGACACTTAGTGAACTGAGCGTAGTGAAATTACGGGATTTACCATCCTCAAGGGTTCCTCATTCTTATTACATTAAATTATTTCGCCCTTTTCAATCGCATCATCCCCTCGGGGCAAAAAATGACAAACCGAACAAACGACCATTCGCAAGATGGAAGTTGAAATTGTTGTGAAAGAATTCACTTGGGTGGTTTGTCAATGCCAAAGCTGTTATCCCACTAATATTTTTCTTGTAATCTACCGAAAAAAGTGCGTATCCTTCGAATCGTTATTTTGTAGGCTTTTAAGGCCGAAAAATCACATTTGGGAAAATGATCCGTTCGTGAGCTAAAAAGAAATCGGCTCTAGTTTCACATTTAGCTGGACATCACCACGGGACGCCAAAAGCAATCTAAAACTAACTACTTCCATCATTATAATGAAAAAACCAAGTATTTGTT
Organism: Pachypeltis micranthus; assembly: GCA_020466155.1. Lineage (NCBI taxonomy): Eukaryota > Metazoa > Arthropoda > Insecta > Hemiptera > Miridae > Pachypeltis > Pachypeltis micranthus. The sequence continues at coordinate 22,475,157 of CM035770.1, read as the reverse complement.
CTAAAAAACGGGTATAACGAGTTGAATTGGTTGTACAGACAGTTTCAAATGGCACAACTGTAAGAAGAAGAAGCAATAAATTATTAACGATTTCGAAGAAAATCGTATTTAGCGCAGCTTTTTCTTTCTAAATCTCGCTCATATGGCGTTTACAAAAAAATCGATATTAGTTCAATAAAGATCGGGGCATAAGTAGGAACAATTCAATAAATTCCGGCACATTAAGCGCTGACACTTTACATATTGAGCTCTAAGTTGAGGTTCGTACAACTTGAGTGAAAAATTTGTTAGATCAGTTGCCGGAGCGATTAGGGTGTTCGCAAAACTGGACAAAGTGCATACGATATTTTGTAGTGGGTATTTAAATATTTGGTTTTGTTCAATAGTTTAAGGGCTGGGTTGTATTTCGCCGATTCGAAGGTAGGAGCCCATTATAAGGAAAAAGTAATCATTTTCCTTCGTTTTGATTAACGTATTTTAATTATTTCGTAAATTTTCTCGGATCGCAAACCTCATACATCTTGCTAACCGGTTAGGATCTCATTGTAAGTTGTGTATCTACCGATATGTGGCTACTATATCATCTACGGGCTCTATATTTTTGTAACTAATAAATTATAAACTTGTAAAGGGGGTCGCACGACACTTTGTCTATTACCGGCTCATTAATTCTCGCCCTTCCGAAATCGTTAGCTTTTGAATGAAAGAAAAGGAAGCGGGCCGCAGACGTCAGTTTGAAGGGTGGAGAAGCAAAAGGAGTGGAATGAGAAGTTGGCGGAACTAATCGAAGTACCATTTGTCTTCCTCAGCGCGGCTTTGGAACCTTCTGCCTTCTCTCGTTCTTTTACTACACGCTTTTCCTGCGGTGTCCTCCAATTTTCAACTTTATTCGCTGTAATTAAATCGATCTTTGATTAACGAATTTTTTTCTTGAAACCTCCCACGATTCAATTTCTCAAGCCCTTATTGGAAAAATGGGTGATCCAAGGGTGATATAAAGCCTTATTAAAAAACTAAGTCATGTATAGCGAAGCATACATCACACAACCTAGTGAATACGGTGATGTTAAACGCGATGGAAACACGTATGTACAATAAAATGTGGTTAACTACTTAGTTGAAGTGATAAAACCCGTAATTGAGAAACTTTGAAAAATGAACTTCGTTGAATGTAATTTTTTGACGTATTTGGGTTCAAATCTTCATTCAACGATTGAGTAAAGAAATAGTTGCGGGGAAGGAAATCGGTTGCAAGGAGCGGTGGTCGTAATTTTGATAAGATTCGGTTGGGAGCTATCCGTATTCGAAAACAATAAAAATTGCGTTTTTAGCACTTTTTGTATCACTTTCCCCGGTCAACGAACTGTCAGTGGTACGTGTATGTATGTAGCCCAAGGAACACATTAAGGAAAGCCCTTGTGCACGCCTTTGAAGCTCATGATCACAAACCTCCACAACTTTTTTTACTTTTCTGGTTCTGGGTGGGTCTGGGTTTTTGACCTTGGAATGCCCACACCTGCCCTACCGGCAAAGTCATTGAAGCCCCGAACCCCCCTTGTTACCTGCGGAAATTCCACCTCTGCGGTTATTTCCAGTGACAACGGATTTCCCTGAAGTAATTTCCCCATCTTTCTTTTCCCACTCTACATTTTCAGATTCCTCTCCACAACAGACAGCTCCTCCCAAACTCATTCACCAACGAACTCTCACGAAAGTCATTCGTCCCCCAGTGATCACATAGACACGTTTTCCTCCACCACCTCTCAGCCCAGTCCCAGCTCGCCCTCTCCTTTCGATATAGTTTCCCACGCCAGTTCACGTGTGTCCTGAGTTGTACCCTTGTGTCGCCCCTTTATACTCACACTCAATTCGTTACTCGTTGCACATATAATACAGTCCTCCTCACACTCCCCAAATTTCTTTTTATTCCGTTCTTCAACTCCCCCTCTCGTGGACCAACTATATCGTTTTTCCTTTGTATATCCATAGTGAGTAAGTCATGTGTGGCATTCTTCACCAACATATTTACCACATAAAGTGCAACCAACGAAGTCCATCAAATTAGGTTCAAAGATAGCCCAATACGTGTTTTTCCAATAAATTAGGTTTATTCTTAGGGCCAGTTTATCAATACCATTTGCAAGCTCGAATGAAGGTCGAGTAAATCAAATCTTCGAATAACTCCCAATGACCAATCAATTCACACTTTGACGGCTCGCTAGTACTAGATGTCAGTCATCTGCTTGCTACTCCCATTATTTTCACTCGCCGATTATCGTTGATCAACAGCTGACAAACCGAAGTTTTAACTGGGAAATTCATAAATCGGCCCTCAATAAAGCAGGTTTTATCTCCCAAACTGTTAAAGTGTACACCTAAAGGTTAGAAACGCTTCAAATTATGCAATTTCGTATTTAGTTATGCCTGCCAGCTGGGCAATCCAATCACACGAAGCGCATGGTTGTTATGGCCGAAAAATGGTTAAAAATTTAACAAAAACGCAATTATCGCAATTTTATAGCAATTACGTCGAGTTTGGTAACATTTTCTTGGTATTTTTCGATGCAGAATCTAGAGGGATGGGTCTTAGAGGTGTGAGACTGCGTCAAGCTGTGCAAGAGAATAATAAACTGTGTCAATCATTTGCAGCGTTTTTATTGTTCTTCGCGCTAGGAAGTAGCTGGATTGTTCTGCTCAGCTGAAAACAAGTGTAGATTTTTTTCAGAGCTTTCGTTTTTAAATTTTCTGAACGCTAAGAAAACGGTCTTTGGCATATGTACGAGCAACACAATAAATTCTCAGACCCGAGGAAAGCCGTGTGATGCGTCGCACCAGATATATTTGTGCTGTGCAGGGGTTCCGTTGTCAAATGATCCGACCACGGACGAGCCTCGCGGTTGGAAACTGAGGGGTTTCGTGAGAGTTGATGAGAGAAGAGTCTTAGTCTTAGGAGCACTCGAAGGTTGCCACTAGTCTCCCTAACTCACCACTCGAGCACTTCCCTTTAGGCCCTCAGCTCATGAAATGGCAAGCAAAAGGAGTGAAGAGACATGAAGGATGACTGGTTCGAATGGATGGGGGAAGTTCCATAGGTAATGTAATTAGGAGCAGTCACGTGATAGTAATTGCATTCCAACTCCCGTAGGATTTGACGGAGAAGGAAGAGGGTGTTAGGAAAGTAGGGGAAGTCGTGAACGGTTCCGTAAGGGCTCCCGTGTCGGTCCAATTGCTCTGAAAACCTCTGGAGAGCTCTTCGTTTATAACTCAACCGAAGCACTGCACGAAGTGAAGGACGTCTCTCCATAATGACGGCTTCGAATTGGACTGAAAGGCAACACGCCAACCGCTATACGTCTTTTATGGTTGCCCTTCACTTATAAAAGCCTCTCGTTTTCTTTTTTGACTCGTCAATATCTCATGAATCTAGTTGTTTCATATTCCGACCATTAAAAGAATCTTGAATTAACTGAAATACCGATGTACGAATCGTACTACTTTCGGCAACCCGAAGAGAAGAAAATGTTGTCTTCGTGCGATAAAATATGCGGTGCAAAGCAACACACAACATTCCGCTACCCCTATTCGAAATTCGATGATTTGCGGGCGCCTTCGTTCAGCGCATTTCTACTAGAACGTTTATTGTGTACAAAATGTACATACTACTTAGCTGAAAGTACCCGATATGTTTTACCGTCGTTGGTAGGGAAATTGGTAAAATTCCCGTTTGATTCATGGTAAATCTCATTTTCCGTTGTGCCATAGCTTATACCTTCGTTCGGCGAGTGGTTAGAATGACGTAATTGTTGAGTTGGGTATAGTTTGCTAGAAGAGATTCCGTGAGGTTGAACAAATTCAGTCCGGCAAAATTTGCAAATGTTCAAAAATATTTGCTGCGATGTCTCACACGACTTGCCACTGTATATTCAACGATTGTTTTCGCTAATTAAATGTAGTTATAACGTTCAAAACACCAAAATGTTTTTCCCTCGAAAACAGCTTCAACGGTTTTCATTGAATTCGTTCTCTTCGTTCCACAGCCTCAAATAACAAGTGAATACCATAAAAGATGACCGCAGCGCAACAAATTATCAATCATTTTGAAGATTTTAGCGCAGTTTTTGCTTCCCACTACTCAAAGGGAAAGTATTGTGATCGTGTCAGGAAAAACAATGAGTTTTCTTCAAATCGTTACGTTTTGAGGCCTATTGAATACAACAAAAAAATAATTTCGGGGCGCAGTCTGTGTGTTTCTGAAGTTTGATTTGCGGGAGAACGGCTAGACCGATTGAAGTGTTTTTTTTTTTGTTCGTGATTTTGTACAGACGAGAAAATAAGCGATTTAGGCTGATGGGCAAGGGGGATAGGGGACAAAAATGTACTAAAAACGAGGATTTTTCTGATTTTTCAAAACGAAAGCGGCTCTAAGGATTTTGATTGAACTTTCAAATTATCTTCTCTTAGTAACTGCGTCACTGGATTTGATCAAGCTTACGGAGTGATTTAGCATCCTATACCCACGTCTAGTTCTCCGTGGTTATTTCTGTATCTATCTGTTCCACGAAGATATAAGTCATGATAACTCGAAAAACGAGATTTCTTTAATATTAATTTATCGGTTTTCCAATTTTCTCAAGAATGGCTCCAACGATTTCCATCAAACTTAGGGGTTGCTCTCAACTAACTAGTACATACTTATTGTTCTGCGTAAATGTTCCTGTAGGCATGTGTTGAACGAGGATACATCGCCTGTACATTCGGCAGGTCGTCAAATTTACGTGGGTTGCGGAAAGTTGTGTGATATTTCCATTTCTTTCTTACTTTTCGACGACTAAAAAATAAGGTTATTAGTGATTTCCATCGATCGGAGGGGGGGGGGGGGCAAAAATGTGCCAAAAACTAGAGATTTCGCATCTTTCTCAGAACAGCCCTAAGGATTTTGATTAAAGTATCAAATTATCATCTACGAATTAGCACCCAGCTTTTCTTGTCCATAAATATTTCCATGAAAATTCGGTGAACGAATATGTAGGCCTATGAAGGAGAAATCGGTTTTACGCACTTTTTGGCGAAACGGCTTCGGAAAACGAGATTTGTCGAATATTAATCTACCGTGTTTCTAATTTTCTCAAAAAGAGCTATAACTATCAAATTTACGGAGTAGTCTCAAATAACCAGTACCGACATTTTATTTTATGTAAATGTTTCTGTTAAAATGTGTCACAGCGCCCGTATACAAGGCTGGTCGTCGAATTCATTGCGGTTGCGGAAAGTTATGTGTTGCTGCGCACTAGATATTGTTCTTATAAATCCCGGCAAATGATATTAGCATTCACCTAGTACATTATGGAAGTTCAATAAACTACGTATACCATGTGAGTATTATAAACCCCATAGTAACTCACTACTCATGCGGAAATGCACAACTGATGTTCTAAAAGATTTATAGACCGTGACAACCCAACTGTTTTTGTGAAAAAAATATTTGGTCACTGATCACATTGACTACATAATGAGCTTATATTGGTCATAACATGATCTTGATTTTGGTCGTAACCTAATTTTGGCGCTCCGCGTTGATGTGTGGGCTAAATATCAACTTTGAACCGATGTGGTTCATCTGTTTCCTCCCAATCGGGTTGACAGACAAAAATTACTCAAACGATGTTTTCGGCATTCCAAACGTAAAAATCTGAAGAAAAATTTATAAAAGTTCACTGATTATGTAACTTTCTTCTTAGGGCTAAGAAAAACTTAAAGTAAAGCCCGTTTTTGGCAGATTTTGGTTATCCTTGTAGCTTCGTAGAGCATTCTTGTAATTATAGTAATTAACTCTAAGTAAGTATTCCTCTACTGGATTGGAGAGAAATGATGTACAGAAATAAGTGTTGTTGAACATTGTCAAAGTGACAGTAAGAGCCAAACTGAATTTGAAATGGTGCTAAGGGATGTGATTGCTCACACTTCTCGATGTATGCTTTTTTTTTTCAAAACGTGAAGATTATCACAACTGTTTTATTCTTTCCTGCTGTCCATACTCGTTATTGTTAATTATATAAACATCGTTGTGCTGTTTGTGTTATGTGCTTTAAAAGAAAATGTGCTGGTCAAAATGCTGGAGGTGGAGTCGTTCGTTGGGACGAGCAGGAGGTTCCCAAATTAATTCGCTTGTTGTGTTAAAATGACAAGGTGTGACATTTGAATGTCATTGTATTTCCATGAAACGTCTGCAATGAGGGTTTAATCTGATACCGAGGTTTTGATCTTATTTAGGTTGGAGGACCATCTGTAGCAGGAGGACAGGTGAGCAGTTGTTACCAATCGATCTTTCACCCTCCACACTAACAAGCCTGCGCAACCCGAGTCTTGGAACTATCTCTGTCTTTTCACCCCCTCCACTCCAGTAACACCACTCTATTCCCCTTACTACCACCCCCACCACTCTTTATCTACACGTTATTTTTCCCATTTACCTCTGTTTATGACACCATTTTATTTCTTTCTCGCAAAATACCTTTTTTTTTCTTTCTATATTCGTTTTGTCGTTGCGTGTGTTTAACCAGTAGATTTGAGTAGTTGGTGAGTAACTGGGTTTGCCGTGTTTCACCTCAAATTCCCTTCACTTCTCAACCCACCTGTTGACCCTCCTTTGGCAACAGTTGGCCCTCGTTTCTCTGTACTGCTTCCTTTTTCGTACCATGATTTTCAGAGTTAGACGTCCGATTGGGAGATGTGGTTAACCGTATAATTTACGTTGGAAAACCTTCATTTCAAATTCTAGTCTCAAACTGGGGGCTTTGAAACATATTGATAAGTAATACAGGACATCCCATTGGCTTAGGTTCAGATAATTGGAAAACGTTTGAACCTACCTAATTTCATCACACTGAAATCCACAATCATCCGCTATTTCTGGTCTATACTATTCAACTCTGCATTGATCACAATAGGGCCCCTCCAATTGCAAAATCTGTTACTAATTTTTATCAGATTTTTAAATCATAAAGTACGCACTTACCGTCAAACAAGTAAAAATCGGTTGACAATAGAGAAAATGGCATCGCATTAACAACCCTCACGCGGTGACTGATGTTTATGTACAACTAGATTGGAAGTAATCGAGAGAAAACGCGAATATGCTAAAGCGGTTCTAGTAACTAATAGAATTCGTTTATCACTCAGTTTATGCGAAGACCATGGAGCTTAACGTTCTACATGAAAAGTGGAAGTGCTTAACGTTCTACTCTTGTCACATCTTTATTTAGTAACTCTCGTGTTGTTAATTTTTGTCATCAGGAATTTTCTGTTGAGGATTTTACAGTGGGTAGCAGTACAGTTAAAAACGTGATAAAGCTAAATGACAGTTGTTTGAATTCAGCAATCTTGTGAGTTTTTCCTAATTATTTTATAACTATCGTTAAATTTTCCTTGTGTAGATAACTAATTTCGATATGAAAGGAAATCTGCAGCAAAATCACACTGCAGTATACATCAAACTTTTTCGTTATTTTTGTGTGCTGCGCCAATCATTTTTCCGCAGAAGAGAACTTTCAAACTGTTCACACATAAAGTGTAATCAAAATCATCAAATTGCATTGCAGTTCATTGTTCTCTATTTTCAATTTTGCACCGATGCCATTCATAATGTTATTTTGGCGTACCACGTTAACTTGCAGGAAGTATGTCAAATTTGCGTTCATTTGGCCCAGCCGTTCTCTTTTAAAAGTTTTCACACGTGCTCACATACACAGGATTGTTTCCAGTCCATAAAGGCACCCTTGCTTATGAAGTAAATCGTGCGGTCCTGTCATTGACTAGCAGCTGCTAGGCTCTAGGCAATGACTCAGCGGCCACTGCGACCTGACCTGCGGAGAGCGGTGTTTGTAGCTCGAACCAGTTTCGTTTCCCTTGCAACCAGACAGAAGAGTATAGGCGGACTGTTACCACGTGTTTACTCTGCATTGCGAGAGGGTGTACGACCTGGAAATTCCGGTGCTATCAATTTTGTGCCTAAGCTCTGGTCCGATCTAATTGTATATTCCCACGCCAGGTGTCAAGCAAAGGGGGTTGACGGTGATCATAGCTCATTTTGCACTCTGAGCCCCGTTTAAAGCCGTGGATGCAGTCAGGGATGACAGGCTTGGCCATTCAACCTGTAAGTGTGAATGCCTTTTTCCTCCATTACGGAAATACACTTCGTACAGACCTCGGAGTGTGTACGCGTAACGGAGTGAACTCTACGCGTTAAAGTCGCTATCTTTCCGAAGTCACAACTGGCTCGTTCAGTGGCCTGGTTCGACCATGTTCTCGTATGATGGTGGAAAACCCCGTTTCATTAACTCTTCATGGACGCACGTTTTGTGGGTTCAGAGAAATTGAGTTTGGTGTTAGTTAATCTCGGAAGCTGCAACCAAACCAGTTTTACAGCTGTGCGTATAGTACATTACAGCATCTTACAGTTGCCTGAAAGTAAATATCGTTAGCCCTAGTGGACTTCTGAATCATCTTAAGAGCAAACCCCTCGGCAATTCTTATAACATTATTCCTGCCGTTAAAATGAGGAATGTCGAGTACAAGATCGCGGTACGTTTGGAGGGAAAACCTCCAACAACAACAACAACAACAACAACACACTCTCTGGAGGAAGAATCGACCGTTTTCTCCTTCAAACCTTCATTGTAATTCTGCTCGTCGAGCATTAAGTTCTTCTCATTTCTAACCCACCCGAAAGGGAGGAAGAACGGGAATTTCATTTAAAAGAGGATTATGGTATGCTACGGGTTTCCTCATTTGAGAGCTAAGCCGACCATCCTCTTCTTCATCCTCCTGCACCGCTTCCATCTCCAGCAGAGACGATCTCTTCCTTTCACCAGACTTATATCACCGGTCACCGAATTCCGCGGAACGTTTCCCTCAGCTATGACAGATACGGGATATTACAGGTGCTCTAGATCTGATGGATGGGAGAGGATCCCCCCCGGTGGAAACCCTATTCTTACCTCCCTTCCAACCCAACGCGTGCCATCGGTCGCCTTCCTGCGGTGGGGGCTGCTTGAAAAAGCTTTATGGGGACTCCCCAAGCTCCTTTTACTTTTCTCCAGCCGAAGGTTTACGAAATGAAAAGTATCGTTAATACCCGAAAAAGGATGTTGAGTTGGCATCAGTTCTGAACGTTTTGAGTCCCCTTGAGTCGGAATACCACCAAACGTAAAAAGGTTTGGGCGGGTCGCTTTTAGCAAGTTGTCGTTGGTTTTTATATTCCTTTCAGCTGAACCTAATCGACTCATTTCACATAAGAATAAGAATATTAAAAAATCGGCCCAAAACTAACGACCGTAGTGATCACAACACCAAATACATTTTTTCCTCAAAAATGGCTTCAACTAATTTGATTAAATTGTTTGCATCGACAGTTCCAAGTAACACAACGGTACCCTAAAGTTGTCATTTGCCGGAAAATGACGAGAGCAGCACAATAAATTATCACAGATTTGAGCGCAATTTTTAATTAATTAATCCCGTTCATATGAAACTAGTATTCTCCGAAAAACCAGGAGGGTATAATCCAATACACCATCAATATGTATTGAGTTTAATAGCCCATAATATAATGAGGAGCAACCCAAAAAATGCCGTAGTTCAAACCAGCCACAGGAAGACTCCTTTTTCAGATTTCTCACGGTTTTTATCTGATAGGTCGAAAACTGTAAAACACTATTTGGATATTCCATGAACCACCTCTGCACTGATCAGTCAAAAATAATCGTGGCGTGAGTAGGAGCAATTCAACCCATTCCAGAAGTTTCAAGTTCAAAGAAACTGAATGAAAAACAGATTTTATTAGCTGCCAGTGAGATAAAAATCACGAGAGGTTGAGGAAACCAATGTGGTGCGTCGCACCAGATATTTGGATACATAAATATGTGCAAAAAGATTTTGACTTAATTTTCTCAACGGCAGTATTAAATGACCATCCGTCGGAAAATTACAGAGCAATAAATCGTCAAAAATGTCTACCATAGTTCAATATTGTTTTAATAAACCCCGCGTTGATGAAACTAGTTCTCGCCAAAATCGTGGTCGATAGTGCAATAAACATTTATAAATAAATACCAAATATCTGGTGAGTAGCAACGAGCAACTCCCGTAAATTCGAGAAGATAAACGGCCAAAATGAACGACTTTTTCGAAAAGTTAAAAATAACATAATTTCGCTTCATAGACCTATAGCTCCGTCCACCCCGAGTTTTTACAAAGATATTCATGAAGAATTTAAGTTAGGTACCGCTCAATTGAAAATAATTAGGAAGTGTAACGAAAATCTAACAGCCGTTTTCGGGAATAAGGTGAAAACCCCTTCGTTTTTTATAGTTTGGTCGCCCTTTTTGCCGTTGATGAAAATAGTTCGTATTCTTATTTGCACTCCTTTAAAATTATCAACAGAAAAAATGAACCAGCCCAAGCCGTTTCCTTGCCCTTTGCGTAGCGGAATGTGACAATTCGAGAATTCTTTAAAAAATGTCCGAAGATGAAAACGTTGATGAACGTGACGTAGAACTGTGTTTTGGATTCCGCTCTAAACAATTTCAATCAAGAAGTCGATATATTGTGTCAGTGCCTTTCCCCTCCACTTCGCCTCAAAAATCAGGTCAAACGAACTCAGCTCATGAAGGATATTGACTCCCTGGCACAATTGCAAGGTGCAAAACAAAGCCCTTGTGCGCGTCAGGGATTCGACGGCGACGAGCGATAAACTGACGATTAGTTCATTAAGTGCCAATTTCGCGTCAGCTCGACGGTTCGTTCCACTGACCCGAGCGGACTGATGGGTTTTTCAATCAAGTTAGCGCCTTCCACGGAATTAATTATCCTTTTCATTGAGACGGTTTCTGGCTCTTGGGTGATCGGCAGCCGGTATTTACCTCCCACGTTTCAATTTCAAACGAAATCCCTTGTCAGCGAAACCGAGTAACGTCATCTCCTGATGACTCCCTTTCGATTGACAATGGCCACACGACCGCCAGGTTCGAATGAACTCGTTTAGCGGTGCACCTGAGCGTCACTCAACCTATGAGATTATTTATATCATCCCTCGTCAATCAGGAGCAACGGCGACCGACAGTCGTGTTATGCAGCATTAATAATCCTCGTCCTATACCTATACACCCTCATGAATAACCAGTACGCATCGCTACCTTCATTGATTAACGTGAGCCCCCGGAGTCTGCTAAACCCGTCAGGCCTGACTGTCAACCGTTCCTTCGCCATAAGCAAATACTATTCAGAAAATATGAAGTAAGCAGCTCAAAATGTTACCTACCTTCACGTATCCCACAAAACACGATACACGAATAGCCAAACAACAAACCTTATCGTGGCACTTAAAAAATTCTAAACATTTTTCTAAAAGCGGCACTAACGATTTTGATTAAATTTATTTGTATCGACAGTCCCAAGCACCACAACAGTATCGTAAAGTTGTCATTTACCAGAAAATAATGAAAGCAGTGCAATAAATTATCAAAAACTTCGAAGAAAATCATTCTCATCATTTAATTAATTAATCCCGTCCACATGGTACTGCCATTATCTGGAAAGCCGAAGTACATTTCAATGACGATAGTTTAATAACGCTCGCAATATAATTAGGAGCAAAACCAGAGTCCCATATTTCAAACCACTTCAGTTTGACTTACTTCCATCTCTCGTCGCTTTTGCAACAATAAACTCAATCCTTTTCAGAAAAATCAAGTTGACAGTCTCATAAATCACCAATCCATTTATGAGTCAATAATGGAGGAATGGTATGCCACAATAAGCACGAAACACTCAATAAATTCCGGTATCTTAATCGCTACCAGTTTGAATTTCATGTAAACTGAATGAAAACCCGATTTTGTCAGTTGCTAGAAGGATGAAACTCGATGAATGCACGTGGTGCTGAGGAAAAGTGTTTGATATTTTTTAATATTTCTTACTTAACGCCGCCAGACTTGGGCAAATCGTCTAATAACGCCGAGTTTCCTCAGGTACCATGTAACTAAGAGCACAGTTATGAAGGCGATCTTTTCTATTCGGTATTCAATGTTTTCTCCCTTCTTAATAATATTGATCACCAAGATGCCGTTATTGTAATTATCACTACTAGTGTGAAGACTTGTTACAATTCCCACTCACTATTATAGATTAATTAACTTCTAAAACAACCCCTTTCAACACGCTGCTACCCGACTTGATTGAAAAATCATTCCAAAACCCAAATCTGTATCGTCGACTGGGTAAAAAACGTTTTTCTACAGGCCTTGGGAGATGAAGGAGTGGTCTCCTTCTTGTGAAGTGGTCCTCTTCTTAGGAGCTTCATACTTAGTGAGCAGGTCAAGTCATTCGCTGGTCGACTTTCAACGAGACTTTCAACTCATCTATAAAAAGTTTGCTGTACTCATCATATTGGTCTTCAATTTCACCGTTTTAATTGACTCTTTCGTCTTCGCTAATGACGAAGTTGGCGTAAACTGGTGAATCTGGGGAATAAAGTTGCGCCAGAAGAGTTAGAAATACCTTCCTCAATTAAATTAACGTTCTTTCGTCGTTTTTTGATTGCAGGGAAAGGCAGCGACTGCGTGGGCCGATAGGGAGCGAAGAGCGTCAGAAGCTGTTGGCCACAAGCACCTTCGTCACGGTGATGGCTCTCACAGGAGATGGATTTCCAGAAACAGAGTACGTACATTCCTCTTTCCCAATGAGTTCTCTAGAATTTACGTCCTACACATGCAACAGGGCAGAACGTAGAAACCTTGAACTTTATTGCAAGAAACAAAAAAAAGTGGAGTGAGTAACTGGTAACCAAAAATGTTTTGCATTATTCGTTCAAGCATTATTTGTTGAATAGATAACATCACGTACAAGGAAGTGCCCGTTGTGGTCGAAATGTCACTGAAAATCCTCCCGGTTATATGTGTGAATTTCCATTTCTAAATTCGTTTATTACTTTCCTTTACCAAACGGTGAAAAACGAGTTGAGCTTTCCGCTTACTTTATGCTTTGAACACCCACAAATTTCAGAACCCTCTGCGTGTGTGTGAAAAACTGCTGAACGGATCGAGCTCATTCTTTATTGTTTAGTTACGTGCAGTGGGAGGTGTGTGGAGGGGGAATAATGAGGGGTTTTCGCATTTATCTCTTAAACTGAACCCAGACGATTAAACTTATTAAGTGTTTTCATCTGATTAATATCTCACTTTTTCACAGTAAAAGTTTGAATGTATACCTAATGTAACCTGCATGTATAATGTAGCCTAAGGAGCAGAAAGCAAGCTTTTTTTCTTTTTGACTAAACGCTAAAAGTATTTAAATGAAACTTGACGGATACGGATCTACAAACTGTTCCCTTTAAATGATCTTCTGGCAACCCTTGGAAAAGTGATAAAACACAAAATGAGGCAAACAACTTATTATCTTGAATGTTCTCAAAGTTAACATGGTCTGTAGTTACCACCTTGGTGACTTGGGATTGCATTCTCGCAATCTATACCTACGTTTTTTTCAAAGCAACTATGCTTTTAAGCAGACGTTAAACATTAATAAGAGCCAAATGACATCACCCGAGCTTTGGGAGGTAGTTTTATGCATTTTCCGACGCAGGGTACTTTCAGCCAACTAGTAGCTATGTTTTGTTGTTCATAAGCATTTCTTTAGAAATTGAAATTGAGTGAAGACACAGCCCCTGACTGAGTACCGTTCCTTCGAATTTGAAGGGAGGCGACATTGATTATTATTTATCGTACAATTGTGTGGTGTTTCGAAGTACGAGTGAGCGGTACGGGCTAATTCTTCATCTAATTTTGGTCTACCTACTGTTTAATGACATCCTACAACGTAGAAGGGTCGTTGAGAGTTCAACAGTTCGAAAATCAAATTTTTTCACCCACGAAATATTAAACGCTATAAGAAACAACTTTTGGTGAAGAATAGCGCTTCAATTCAATACGAAAATATTCCCTCGCCGCTGTAAATTTACTGGCGTATACAGACGCTGTACCTTCGTCGTCGCTTAATTGCAAACGAAAGTTAATTGCTTCAAGTAAGTTTTCTCTCAGTGCGCCATTTCCTGAACTCCCTAACAGGAATCTCGTACACCGTAAGGTAGCAGGTACCGAAATGCTTGGTGTCTCTTCGTTTTCCATGGAGGATAACAACTCGTAACGTTTGGGTAGTGTGTCGTAAAAGTAACGAACAAAAGGAGAGAAAAGAATTAGCTCGATATGATCAGCAGTCCTCAAGCAATGATGACTGCTGACGGACACAAAAATTTGTGGTTTTCCGGTAAAGAAAGAACTCAAACGTGAAGATCGGATGGAAACTTAATTTTTTTTTTAACCAGTTATAACACTTTCTTTTCGTCCGAAGAACATAAAAAAGCTGGGAGTAATTATAGAGGCGAAGAAGAGAAATGGCTCAAAATTAATCGAATAAAAAGGAGAAACCGTTCCCCTAACACAAGTTGGAGTGACCTGTTGCGTCTTCCTTTTCGTAATAGTTGGCCGTTTTCCAATTCTCAGATCCACGACTCTTCCTACGGCGGAAGCAGTTCAGAAGAGGAAGAAATACCTGGGCTTTACGGCCACCAAAGCGCGGCCGCCAACGCCCTTTTGTACGTCGGCCTTGGCACCGTTGCTATCGGCCTCGTCATAGCCTTCGTGGGCACAGGGGAAAAAGGCTTCAAAACCCTCGAGCTTCGACTAATTGGACCTACGCTCATAGCTGGTAATTCAGATAAATTAATGCTTAGATTTATTTCGTACTGACAAAATGTTCACATAGATAAGGTGAGCTGAATTAAGTAATGGAGTAGGATAAATGAACATGAATTCAATATTAACTCCGACGAACTTGAGCTAGTGAACTGCAAAAAACACACAAAGGAGGTACCATTCAATATTCTTGCTGTCACTATCAGGTACGAAAAAACATGCTGTTAACAATTCAAGTAGGAAACGTTATTTCTCGATAATGATCACGAAATCTAGTCGAAACTCTCATTCACAATAATAGATAGTTGAGGCAAAAACTGATAGCTGTCAAGATAAACTGGTAACTATTCAGGAGCGCATCTGCATTCACCATTGGCTCTAACAACCAAGCAGAGCCCCTTTCTCCTCCCTAATAACAGGGAGTTGGCAAATAAAATTAAAAAGTGGGACCTTTTTTGTTCAATAAGGCTATTCCCAGGCAATGCAGTTTAATGATAACAGTCTTGTAGAGTTTGAAAGCTTTTATGGCCCAATAGCGTCATCCTACTCAGGTACAAGCCGCTCTAAATTATTGCCCTGTGAACCATCCCACCGCTTGCTGGTTAACTCCTTCACTGCACTTTCATCAACTTTACACCCCTCCGTTGCCACTACTCTTGAATTTACGAACCACAACTCGCGCACATCTTTCAACGTTGAACAAAAAATTGGCTCCCCGTGCAAATTTCTTTTTTCCTTCAAGAGTTCACCGTGTAATTTCCAACGTTCAAAAGAGTTTATTAATGTATTTTCTTTTGGCCTTTGCATTCTAGTCCAACCATGATTTGTTCTCATCCTTTTATTTCCCCAGTAGATAAAAAGCGGTGAAGTAGTGAAAATGAGGTGTTTTACTAAAACTCTTTCTTGAAACTAGCTGAGTTTCCTAAGAGTGAAGGTACTAACACTGTAAAGGGGTAACATTTTGTATTCTGCGTTATTTGCATGATGGCGGATACGATGTAGTTATTTCCAAATAGGTGACTTGCTCAAGTTTGACGTTAGAGGAACCATAGAATTTTAGGAGAAATGATTTCAAATACAATAAAAAACTCCGGGTCTTATAAAATGTCTTCTCTAAAAAATGATTTATTTTAATTCATTGTTATAATTTCCAGGAGGTTTGCTCTGCTGCCTTCTCCGCATCTTCCTTTGCGTGTGTCCAACGAGGTGCCTAAAACGAAAGTTCAAAAGGCGGAAAAAACGGCACATATCAGCTGAGCTGAACAAAAACGATTATTACCGCCATCTTCCGTTCAACGCGAGAACGGCGGAAGATTTTATGCTCATGGAGCACACCAACAAGAAGACCAAAAAGAGGGTCTCGATCCTTCCGGCCGGCCCGTCCACCTCCGAACGACGGGATATTCCTAAAATCCTTCTTCCAAAGGAAAAACCTAACGTTAAAGAAGGTAAAATATTGATAAAGCTCCAGGAAGCGGCGCTGAACGCTTAATAAATCTTATAACGTAGCTCTTTAAAATGTATTATTTATTTATAAACATGAGAATGCGCATGTGAAATTACGCAAGAAAACAGTTAAGTACCAGAGGCTATTAAGGCTGAGTTTATTAAGTTGTGGGTCTTTGGAAGAACGAACTGATAGTCGAAAGGAAGAGCATTAGTCCCAGAACAAGATGAAAGCAGCTAGCAAGGCGTTGCACTGCTATGTTGAACAATGCGCAACTGAAAATCAGACAAATCATTACAGAGTTATAGTAGTGCGTGGTTCGTAGAAGTTAACAAGAAACGCCGTGAAAAGGAATATTGCAAAGAAGATACAAGTTTCTTGTGCGTTGAATTCAATTCCAAACAAGTATTACTCTACTGTAGTCTCACTGAATAACAAATAGAGAAGTTCCCGGCAAATTTGAAAACCAGCTAGACGTGATGGTAAACAAAATACTACCGTAGGTAGATAGGTAGAGAAAACAAGCTTCTTTGTGAAGTAGGGTTGTGCTGCGTTTTCTTCACTAATGCTACTTCTTCGTCTTCTGTGCGTAGGCCACTATAGAACGAAGAGACCACTTAATGTCTGTGTAAATATATGTGCCATGCGTGACATCTCGGGGCTACCTTTCCTTCGCCCAACAATTTACGTAGTAGTGTGCTGACTGACTCCTGTTGAAGGCAACCGGTTGATCGTGGTCTAGTGGATAAGACAGTTGATTCATAATTCTCGACGTAAATTGAGGATTATGGATCGAGTCTCCGGCGCGATTGAGTCTCCGGCGCGATTGCCGTAATTTTTGCCTGAGTCAGCAGCTCTTCAAAAGCATCTCCAAAAACCACCTCAGTACATTGGCGCCCAACTAGTGGTCGAATTTCTTCTTTCCAAGAAATGAAGAGGCCCAGAGAGAAAAATTAAAAAATTAAGAGAGAAAATAATGAGACGAGTTCTCGGGTCCGGGATTCGCTGACGCTGTGAAAGTTCCAGCGCGAAGGTAAAATGGGCGACGCCCCCACTACAATGCGAAAGAAAAAAGACTTTCCTTGTAGCCCTCTCGTTTCTCGGATCAAAGATCGGATTTTCCGGGGATTCGCTCAATTCTCGTAAATTCTTTCCTTAAAAGAGTCCGCTCCAGGAGCAGCGGTTAAAAGACGAGGGGGGAGATGTGCTGACTGACTCCTGTTAAAGGCAACCGGTTGATCGTGGTCTAGTGGATAAGACAGTTGATTCATAATTCTCGACGTAAATTGAGGATTGTGGATCGAGTCTCCGGCGCGATTGCCGTAATTTTTGCCTTAGTCAGCAGCTCTTCAAAAGCATCTCCAAAAACCACCTCTGTACAGTAGTGTGTCACTGTTTTTGTTGGGTAATGGGGACGTAGATAAAATTGACACCTCCACTAAAAATGCACCTGAACTCATTTCGAATGGTGCTTCATTAGCTGACTGTCTCGCCGTTGGTTCCTTGAGCGATTAAGTGTGAGGGAAAGTAAAGCAATCAGCTTCTGGGGGAGTATCCTTAGAAAGATTAGCTGCCAGTTTCAAAGTCCAAAGGACTTCCCTTTCTTGGACACCGTTTCTGCCAGTAGAGCCTGTTTTCTAATTCGTTCTATGCAGTCTCCTGGGCTAGCTTGACCTTTACTCTCAAATCAGACCTTCATCGCCCCTGAGACTGCCTTGAATAGCCAGCCATACACGAGCAGATATCTGCGACAGATATCGCGTTTTTAAACGACATCTGTGGGAAAGATCTGTGCGTTAGTGGGCGTTGAAAAATGATGAAAGATGTGAAAATCGACCAGAGATATCTACGAGAGTTCAAATCTGGCAGATGGTAGTTGGGCGTCCCCCTTAACCTGCAGACTTCTCGGAAGCGATGTCTGTGGTTCAAAGAACTGTTCGATTGGACCGGGCAGTCACTTAATGTTGAGATGTTCTGTTGTCCCCGAGTGTTTTCCCCTGTTTTCACATAAGTAATTCAAAACTCGTAACTGCAAACATTCATAGGAAACTACAATTTTCGTAACTACAAAAAACGATCTCCCCACAACCTAATAAATTCGTAAATACATTATTACTGGCACCTACCCCCAGCAGCATACTTACCCAGAATTGGGGGGGGGGGATAGTATTTTCAAATTTAGTTGTAGTTTTTTATTTACAAAAAACCAAATGAATTGAATTACGGGAGCCGGGGAGATGAGCAAACAAAATGTTCACAATCCCGCAGGTTGTTCTCCCTAAGGTGCGTCAACAACTTCATGTGCCCGAACTTTCTCCTTTCCGAAACCCATGACTTCTCCTAAACTTGTCTTTTTTTTGGCTTAGCCGTTTTATGGGCAATAAAAAAAAATACCCGCCGCAAAAGCCGCCAATTTACGCTTTTTTTACTACGAACAGTCACTAACCCCATGGCATCAACTTACGGAATGTGTGACCGATCTGGAAAATATTTCGGATTCGACCGATAACTCGAGTCTGCCAGACGAACGTCGGTGAAAGACCTGAATCTGTCAGATTTCATCCCACGAACGAACAGATGACATCGAGCACTGGTCAGGTGACAGATCTGGAGCATGAAAGATTGGCCTATAAGTTTTTCATGTTAAGGGGCAACGACCGATCTCATCGGTCATTCCAGATCGTTAGCGATATCTGTCAGATGAGATCGGGCGACCAAATCTGCCGCAGATATCTGCTCGTGTATGGCTGGCTAATGTCCCTGCAGATGCGTCTCTCTTCTTCGACCTACCGAGCAGTGATTACCCGGGACAGTGCAATGTCCGCCATTGCCAGGAACCACCCTCTCTGAAATTCGCCAACCCTCCACTTTTGCGTTCATTGTAGTAATAAAGGAAAGGTATATTCCCACAGGGATTTTTATATTTGTGAACCCGTTACAGTTTTTAACCATCATCAACCTATAGACCAAAGTGAGACACAACATACGTCGCCCTTATGCACTGGTCAGAAAAGTAAACGTAAACCCTAGGTTGAATAGGGAAGGGTGACAGGTAAACAGGCAAGTGTTGCTAAAGGTTTTCTGAACTATTAACGATAACGTACGTTCAGAAAATCGAAGCGGGTGTAGTTATACGGAGCAGAAATCGGTTTGCAGGAGGAAAATCGGCATTTGAGGACCGCGTGAAAAGCAAGGGGCTACGGGTAGATTTGATTTTAGGGCAGGCGAAGGTAATTCTTTAGTTGAAATAGTTCATGTCTGAGATGAAAGCCGGCGCACTAAGATAAGTCGAAATTCTTCAAACTTACGTACGGGTGGCATTAGTAACTTTAGATGGTCGCCTTTAGTTGATTATGTTTGCAGTAACATGCCCATGTCCGTCACTTCTAAGTTAATTAACAAACAGCTTTCCCATCCATTAGTCCGTTCTTCTTTTCAAACTGGAGTTCTCTGCCTACGTAGCTTTTACGCCCTTATTGCTTAATTCTAATGTCCAGAAGTCATAAACGTAATTTACAACATATAACCAGTTATAACGATTATTTACATTACATTCATAACTTGCATGCATACAGTTAGTAAAATATCTGGTGCGTTGCAACACACAACTTTCCTTAGCTCTACGTCAATTCACTTTCTATATGGCTTTGTCCACTTAATCAATTCATTTACCACTCAGTTCATTTGAACTTGGTCAAACAACACTTCGCAGCAACAGGAAGCAGTAGCGCTTACAGTTCCGGAATTTATTGTGCTGCTCGTACTCATTCCAGGACCATTATTGAGCAATTGGTACACAGAAAATTAATGAGGCTGTAAACTGTTTGCAGAGTTATTGAGTAAAAACTTTTAGAACTGGTAGTAAGCGAAACGGCGGTAGTTGAAATTCAGGAATTTCTGGAGTGACCCCCATGTATCTCATGAGCGTTTTTAAACATTCACCCTTTAGGTATTGAATTGGACTACAATACCAATTTTTTTTAAAACATTCTACTAACATTCCAGCGGAGTTTATAAGGAAAAAAACCGTGCCAAAAACGCTTTTCGTCAAAAATTTTGATAATTTATTGTGCTGCTCTCGTCATTTTCCCACAAATGGAAATTGTATGTTATAATTGCCTTATTTAGAGCTATGAATATGAAAAATTTAATCAAAATCGTTAGAGCTGTTTTTGGAGGAACAAAATTTGGTGTTTTGATCACTATGATAACTGTAGTTAACTTTCGGTGGATTTTGTTTAAACCCTTATTTTGGCGTCCCATAATTGCCTCCGGGCGAGATATGAAGTTTGAGTGGATTTGGTACGGTGGTTTTCTCTAAAAATCGTTCACAGACACACAGACCATTTTCCCAAATAGTGTTTTTCGGACTCAGGAGGGTCTGAAACGTAAAGATCTGAAGAAAACTTAATTTTTTTTCAGCCGATTACATAAATTTCCTTTCTACTTCGTAGAGCCAAGGAAAGTAAAAATGAAAAATTCGGTTATTAACATAACCAAATTAACCTAGGTGGAAGGGGTTTTCAGTATATCGCAGGATGAAGAATCAAGACACGCAGTAGAACACGAATGGCGTCACGCTGCGAGTTTCTCTTGAGGGCGAAGAGGGCAAGTAAGAAAAGCTGCTGTTGCGGAAAGGCGTGAGAGTCATCCTGAATCACAGTGTTGAACGCTTCCTGGGTTGGTAGGCGTGAATTCATGTGGCCTCCAGGAGCAGACCCTCCTTCCCACGTTAAAAACAAAGCAAATTGCAGCAGGTGTGTCCACTCGATATCCATACGTTTACGGTTTTGAACATAGCTTTGCGGAGTCGCTGAGCTATCTTTCACCGCCTCGGTGTGCGTGGAAGTCCCGTACCCAATGGTTGACATTAATTGCTACGGCTCGTATTTGCCCCTTGGTGAACTTAGAAAACTGGTACAGTTTTATAATATATTTTAGTTGATTACCAATTAATAATAAATTGATAGAATATTGACCATTCCTGACCCCTCTAGCAAACAAATGAAAACACCTCAATTCTTCATTGAAACCAAAAGACAAAACAGCAGAAACACGGATGAATAAAATTTAACCTGACCAATGTACTTCGTTCGCATCTATGTCATCAACTTTTCAATGTTGCAGGGAATCTGATAGAGTTGAAGCCGATTCAAAGCGAAAGTTTCGAAGATTTGCCGAGCATCAGTAGCGACGATTCCTATAATCTTGATCAGAGTTTAGCTTTGTTCGAAAGCTGTCACAACGGCTCCGGCAAAGGGAACTCCCATTCCTCCGAAAGGCTGGCGAGGCTCAAATCGACACTCACATTCGGCGACTCCTTGGACGCTCCGGATTTCATTTCCAGGGATCATGCGGTATCTCGAATCGGTAGGGTCGCTCGTTTCAAGTTCACCTGCCTTGGTATTACGTTACAAAGTTTACAATTATCACGACAATAGCATTAAAAAGTGTTGATGTACGTGAAATGGGGGCTGGGGAAGCTAAAATATCTAGTGCGTAGCAACACACCACTTTCCGCCACCCCCGTAATTTCGAACACCACCTACATAGGCGGGCGCTATATCTTCGTTCAACGCATTTTTACAGGAACATTTATAAAGAACAAAATGTAGGAACTAGTTAGCTGAGAGTACTTCGTAAGTTTTATCGAAATCGTTAGAGCCGTTTTTGAGAAAATTGGAAAACCAATAAATTAATATTCGAAAACTCTCCTTTTCTGAGTTAACATGGCTTATATCGCCGTTCAACATATGAATACAGAAATAATTACGGAGAACGAAATAAGGGTATGGGTGACTGAAAGACACTCCATTAGAATTTATCACATCTGGTGAAGAAGCTACCCTGGAATTTACGGAAATGTTCGAAAAAACGTTATTTTCAACACATTTTGATTTTTATCTCTGTTCAATGGACTGTCAGAGGAACATTTATTGAAAAGAATATCTAGGTATTAACTATTCAAACACATCCTGAGAGTTTGGTGAAAATCGTTGCTGCCGTTTTGCCAAAAAGAGTGAAAAACCTATTTTTGCTTCATAGGCCTATATCTCCGTTCACCGTATTTTCATGGAGATATGTATGTAGAAGAAAAGTTAGGTATTGATTAGCAGAAGATAATTTGAAAGTTTAATCAAAATCGTTAAAGCCGTTTTCGAGAAAAATGCGAAAAACCCTAGTTTTTGGTACATTTTCGTCCCCCCACCCCCCTTCCCAACGGCCGAATCGTCCATAACCTTATTTTGGTGTCTACAAAAGAACCAGCTCAATCGGATCAGCAGTTCTCCCGCAAATCGAACTACAGACACACACACACACACACACACACACACACACACGAACCACGCGCCGAAATGAGGTTTTTTAGACTCAGTAGGACTCAAAAACGTAAAGATCTGAAGAAAACCCAAAATTTTTTTTTGAGCCGATTTCTATACTTTCCTTCCCTTCGGGTAGCGGAAAGTAAAAAGAAACAAATGAGCTCGTGAGCTTGCTCAGCTGATCGAGTTCAAGGGCCAGTGCTCTCACTAATCGGATTGAAACCACAAGACTTTACTAGTTTCCTTACTGGCAGTCGAGTATCACTTACAAGACAAAGAGGACGAGAAATTTTCGATGTTTGTGACCCGCCCATTTTAACCATCTTTCATTCAACCGCGACAATCTGCGACATATGGCATACTCTGCAACCTGAGAGGGGCTGGTATGTTAACTTTTATTTAATAAGAACAGGACGCCACAGTTTGGCGCTCTCGAGGAAAGGAAAGTTGTGTGGTGAGTCACAATAAATACACGTACACGAGTGAAGATGTCGTGAATGACTTGGTAAAACTGCTTCTCGCTTACTATTCGTCAAATCGTAACAAATTTTCCTCGTGTTAATAGCTATTTCGTTTTGAGCGCCTACGCAGATATACGCGCGTGATATGTGTAAGCCTACTCTTCTTTAATTCATGCGTACTGGTAGTTATTGATAAAACATCTTGTTCTGTCTCATCGTTTTTCTGTTCTCAACGAGAACGTTTCAAGAGTCTCTCAGAACGTTATTAAACGCCACCCGCTTAGTTCAGCTCACTCAACCATTAGAATTTAACGATCAAAAGAACTTTCAGTCTTCTATACAGGTAGGGCTTTTGAGTGGAACTAATGAGAAGTAGTAATTATTTGTGGCCTGCTTTAGCTGGAGAACGCGCAATGCAAAATGGAGTTTTCTCAACTACACCAGATAGAAAAAAAGGGTAGCTTAAAACGCAATATGAAATGACCTGTCCTGAGCCCTTATTTTGATTGTTGGTGACTTGAGAGAAAAAATAACCGACAAACCCCCATTAAATGCAAGACGGATAATGTTGGGAAGTAGATACCTTGCACGTTTGTACTCCAGTCAACCTCTCCTCTATAACAAAATAGCATGTCTGAATGTGAAGGTATTAACTGAAAGATACTGGCAAAAGAAGATAGCCCCCCCGCTCACTGAAAATTTCCTCGAAATTTCACAATTTATGTCCTATGTATACTCCGAAAGTAAGCCGCCCATGTGTGTGTCATTAATGAGCCATCCGCGTATCATAATCCCAAGCTTTACTGGTACTATGAATTATGAAGAAGTAGAACACGTTCTGAGGGTCCTATATGAACGTCAAGGACCACATTGTACAGTTATATATACGGATGGATCAAAGATCGATGGTAATGCCGGTTGTGCGATATATTATTGGAACAGGGGAATGACGAAGTCATACAAAGTCAACAATTTGGCCTCGGTTTACACAACTGAGATTATTGCCGTAGATAAGGCTCTGGAATATGTACAGCAGATGGTAACTTTCCCACGAACGGTTCTCATCATCTCAGACGCCAAGAGCTTGATGCAGAATTTACAAAACCCCAAAGCGATATCGAACTGTTCCTACCTAATTTTTAAACTTAAGCGGCGCGTCTACGAACTAAGCAATGCGAATATAGCAATAAAATTTGTATGGGTTAAGGCACACATAGGAGTAAGGGGCAATGAGAAAGTAGACCAAGCGGCGAAGCGGGGATGTTTCTGCGAAGAGGAAAGCAATGCCTTAATCCCATATAAGGATTTGAATTCCCTCTTTAAAAAGACCATGGCGAGGAGATGGCAAGAATACCATGATATGCATCCTGCGGGAAATAAATATAAATTCATGTTTCCTAATATCTCACTGAGACCATGGCGTGCAGAAATGACAGGGCACGAAAAGCCTTTTTATTCAAGCATTTCAAGACGTAGAACGGGTCACGGAGTCTGCCGAGCTTGTCTGCACAAAATCCATCTAGAGGAGTCTGACCAATGTGACGTGTGCGGTGAGGTGGATGACTTGGAGCATGTGCTTTTAACATGCAAAAAGTTCGAAAGACGAAGAACAATACTCTTAGACGATCTTGGGGAACATTTAAGTAGGCCATTTAACGTCACATCTATATTGGTTAGACCAGATGTACTCGTATATGGAAAAATAACCAAATTGTTTAATGACGTTGGACATAACTTAAAATGATATCGATAATTATGTTAAAAGAGAATAGTTAAGTTGCTGTAATATTGTATAATACCAAATGAAGTAATGTTGAATTAATATATCTGTAAATATGGCTGTATGGATAAATCTAATGCCAAAATAAAATTTATTAAAAAAAAAAAAAAAAAAAACCAACCAACTACACTATTTTTCATCTTACTTCACTACAGGTGCGGAAAGGTTAAAATTCGATTTATTTAATTGAAATATATCTTGGATTTCAGACGAAGAAGATTCGGAAGCGACGGATCTGTACTCCAGCCATCAGGGGGCCCTCAACTCCCCGCTCCTATTTCAACACAACGACACAGAAGACGGGAAAGAGCTCGTATTGTCTCCTTCAGCTCTCAACCACCCGCCTTCGAACAATGAATAACGTTTCCATAGTTTAAGTTTGAATTTGAAAACGTGTCAAACAGTTCGCAGGATTTCGATCCGTCTCTCGCGTCGACAAGTGATATTTATATAATTATCGAATAATCGAATACGAAAAGGCCGAGCGAGTCCGAAGGAACGTAAAGAAACTCTCACGAAATTCAACACATTTCGGCGATACTCAAAGAAAACTTTGATTACATCTAACTATTATCGAAATGGTGGACAAAAGTAGGTACAGTTTCTGTTCTAAAGAAACTCTTTGGGAAGCCAATATTTTGCGAGATTTAATACGAGTACATTTCGACGCGCCATTTGCCTTTGAATTGCAAGAGCATCGTCGGGCATTGCAGCTAAGTTGTCAAATAATCAATGTGCACTTAGAGCTGCTGAGTCCGTCGATGTGAATTGAATGGATTCTTCAAGCTACGTGCTTTCATCTTTTGCCGCTTTTGATGCTTCGTTGACGCAATCGCTCGATAATGCCACATGCTGTACATGTAATTTATTCGGGAGTACAGATATTCCTGGTTGCCACGAGTACTTAACTATGGTCATGATTTGGAAACTCAGCTTTAATTACGCATCACTTATATGGTATGAAGTTTGGTGCATTCATCGGCACAGCTACTTCGACTATGCTTCCATTTAGAGACAGTTGATGAATCAGTATATCGCTCTGCACACGCATTTTCTTTAATCAGCTTCGCCTTCTCGCCTCTGCACGCCAATGACCACGTCTTCCAATCCCTCCAGGGACTTGATAGGCCTTGAATATTTACCGCGATGCAAAGATCGCTTGCACCCAACAGCCTTTATGTCTTCGAACTCACTTACGGCAGCTTTCTAGTATTCCGTAACAAGAACTGACACGACGGTTTGTTTCATTGAGGCAGCGTCTAAATCCATCAAGTAGATCAGTTTTCAAGAGGAATGGGGCTTTGCATGGAGTATCTGAACTTATGTTTCGTTTAGTCCCTTATTTCATGAAAACCCTGTCCCACAGCTAAATTCCCTGAACTGTATCTTTCCCTACTATTAAATGAGTGAGATGAGCTGTTATTTGTTTGGCAGTTAATTGCCTGGGTTCTATAATTCCTGTTTTTTCTTTTCATTTCAATCCAAGACTTAGATTTTTAATTTACAAACAATGAGTCATTCAGTTTCTGTCTTTCCCTAAGCTTAAGTGGGCGTATGTTTCAGTGTACTATTTATCTGGTTTTTTATTTTGTCTGTGGGCTATTCCACTCAAACTTCGTTGGAAAACGAACTTGAAATAGGATCTTGTGTTACGAATTAGAATGGTTCTAATCCACAGGCCTCAGGTCGTCTCACTCTACTATCAGCTCATCCGCATGTTCCGTGCAAACTTCGACTCCTCTCAGAGACAGATTGGTGGGAGAATTTATCAGGATATTTGTACATGAGGTTACAACGAAACCTTAGCTCTCACCTTACAAATGAGCATGACTTACATCCCTTGAAGTGCTGGTTCTTCCTCTCCAGAAGGAGGAAAAGGATGTCTGAATACTTGTAATTTCAGTATCTCTAACCAGTGTGGAAGACCCTTGCGGCTGATATAATTCTCTCATGAGAGTTCAGGAACATTCATATTGATAACGCTCATATTGATTGATAAGGTCATAACAGACCTGCAGAAGAACCCCCCCCGGTTCTGTTTGTAGCAATTAGTTTGCAGCTTAATTGCCTTTAATTTAATTTATTTCAATGATCTGTTGAGTGAATCTCACACTACCTCAAACTAACGCCCTTCTGCTCTGTATTCTATAACTTGATTGTTTCTTGTAGTTCTCATTGTTCATTGGTGAACACTTCTGCAGTAAAAGCCATCACAAGGTGCGTGCCTTCAACTGGAGAATTTAAGATAACCCTGAAAATTATTACGCAATGGTTTATTATTCTCATGAACAGCTTGACCTAGTATTAGTGCTCCCCCATCTACGGAAACAAAACGTCTGATGATTTTGCCCCGTCGTCGGGGAAATTGGAACGGGGGCGCCGCTTCGAGCGAACCCGTTGCGAGGCGAAAGGGGAGTTGAGAGCGTTGCCGCCGTTTTTTATTGAGACGGGCGGGAGGGAGGGAGTTCAAACGACGAAACGTTGACTTCCGCTGTAGTTCCCGCGTTGTACTGCGTTTCGTTAATTTTTTTAACCGTTTTTTGCCCATTACAACCATGGGCTTCGTCCGATCGGATTGCCGAGATGGCGGGCACAACTAGATACCAAATCGGATTTTTGTGCGAAAGAACGAATTTTTTAGACCACGTTAAAGGCACAAAACACCCGGACGGCGGACGGACATTGCAAATTTGGAATCTCCAAGTCTTGAAACGTAAAGTATCAAATTTTGAGGGGGGGTTAAAAAATTTTTCGTGACCGAAAACATAGGGTTATTATTCAGAATGAATAATAAACCAAAAGACGATTTGGGTTCAGTACAATTTACCAAATTCTGAAGTTCCATTGATTGACTCTCAGTATTAAGATGTATGCAGCTCAGGGAAATAGCGGCTTCATGTTGACTCACCCACAATTAGAGATCTTTGCTTTTATCTCCAATATAGCACCGTTACGTAGAGCTATGGGAAACCCGCTTTTCATTCCACCAACTTCTCCAACTTATTCGACACTTGGTGTTGATTAAAGGTACTTGGCAGTTCTGTTTGCTAGCTAACGGTCATTAGCTCGTTAGCGGGTTTTTGAAGCTTGCTTTCAACAAATGTTGAAATTATTTAGAGTTATATAAGCATGAAATTTGCGGCTCAAGATAGATGATGTAAACACGTTCTAATGAGAGCGACAGCAGTCTAAACTGCCGTGTTCATGCTTCAAATAACAGAAATTGGATACTGGAGTATGCCTGCGGTAGGCACTCGGTATAACTTGGAAAGCCCACCCAAGTAAAACTTAGCTTGGAGACAAAATGACAATTTTCAAAACGTATTACTTAGTTTTAGTTGCTTTCTTTAAAGATGATTCTAATGGAATAAGCGCCGAAACAACGAGGCACTACGGAAAATTGAATTGAGGGAAAATTGTGCTAGGAACTTAAGATTCTAGTCCAACATTGAAGGACTAGAATTAAGTGGCCCAGAAAATTTTACTACTACGAAAGAAAGAAAATAATATACTTTTAATCGAAGTAATAAAATTATCACAAAACCCACCGAAGTGAAAATAATATGATGTTTCCTTTAAAATAACACAATGGCACCCTTTTCGAAGTACCAAGGAAAGAGGTTTTGGCCGTTATTCTTGTGTGATGAAACATATCCGTAATTGTTATGAGGTAAATATTGGTCAGCTGATCTATTTATTGTGTTTCTAATTGTCAAACAGGGAGTTGTTGGTTTTCTTTCTTTCATATGACAAAAAGGGTGGTTCGTTCGTTAGCTACCACTTATTCAATCCCAATCAATCAATCATCCCATGGTTGGTAGGTACTGATAACGTGGCAGAAGGTTGGAGTCATGGAAGCCCCAACAGCAACACGTGCAATAAAACTCCAGGAGCTCACCCTCGTGGGATGAGTAGTAGTGACCGCTGGTGCCATAACTCTACGCCCATTGAGCCAGTAGGCCAGTAATTCTGGCCCGTTACGACCATTTGGTAGGTACTAATAATAATCCGATATAATCATTTGGAGAGAGAGTCAATATAAGCAGAAGAATATGACAGGGCACCTTCAAAGTCTTTATCGAAGTTGTGCCCCATTTTTCTTGGAACCGGCTTCATAGAAAGGGTACTGGAGTCTACTGGCCAGCTCAATATATTTGGGGATCCACCAACAGTCAATTTCTTTCAAATTCGCACGCCTTTTCACCCATTCGCCCAATTTGTCGATTCTGGTTCTGAATCATACTGGGCACTCAATCAAGAAGTGTTCTACTGGGCCTATTTTTCACACAAACTCAGTTAGTTCAATGCTCATATTTGTCGTACCTGCAATTTTGATGAATAAGTAATCAATACAGGAACATTAGCAAAATATCTCCACCAGGAAACTTTTCAAATCTCAATCGCTACCAAGACCCATTACTGTGCTCCTTCCCGGTCATTTACACCCATAGAGTCGTGACAATTTGCAGCCACATCTTTTTCCTTGTTATTGTCTTCCACTGTCAATTCTCCACAGCCAGATAGATACAATCAACAGGTAGCAGAAGCAGCAGCGAGTTTCTAAAATAATTTGCTGCCTCTGAAGAGGGAAACAAAATTAATCTAAAACTGAGCAAATCCAACCAAAGTAGTCATTCTGCGAAAGGAAGAAATTTCACCCATCAATGATAAAATCATGTAGTTATTTGGACTTTCGGAGTTCAATGCTAGTGATAAAAATGACAGCTAAATGTCCGTGAAAACGTTGCAAGGACGTCACAAATCTAAAATTTCCAATGATTCTACCGAAATTTACCACCAATTTTTATTGAATCCACTTCCTATTAGTTTTTACACGATTTCCCTATGATTTTACCACAATTCGTATTCGTTACTCAATTCTCCAAACATTTATAGTATTTTTTTGAACGATTTTTAGTTGTATCCAGGTGTTTTTTATGTTTTTGCTTTTCTTGAACTTATGAATAAAGAGTTCCCAACGAGTTTCGCTCGATTGAACATAAATTTTGAATTTTTATTCGATATTTCAACGTCTTTTGCCACAGCTCTCTACGTTTTTAATAAATTATTTTTACTTGCTTTCCATAGCATTTATTTGTATTTATTGCCGATGATTTTACCTAAAATCCCGCTCGATGTTTACTAACTTTTCCGACAGCTTAATGCCTGCAAGTTACATTTTTATATAATTTTTACCTAAAGATTTTTCGTAGGGTCTCATCATTTTAACTCGATTGTCCAATTATTCTTAGTCGTTAACCCAACTATTAGGCACCTATGACTATTTTTACTGGATTTCTCACAGTTTTTACTAAATTGTCCATCGAATTCATCGGCTTTCATAAGAATGTTCATTCTAGTCTAGTTATGTCTAATGTTTGCTCTGATTTGTACTTGTTTTTCCTACGATTTTCATTCTAATTTCCAACAATTTTTATTCATTTTCCCAATGGCTATTGCCGTATTTCCCATAAATTGGGAAAGATTTTCAAATGGCTGTTACTAATTTTTACGACGGGGTTTATACTCTATGTTTGGAAGAATCCTCCCCCCCCCCCCCCCAACCCATTAGCAATTTTATTAATTTTTTTAATTTAATGATTTTTTCATTAAGTGTTATTCGATTTGTCTCGCATTACCAATAACTTTTTGCACTTTCAAAACGCTTGATATACATTTCCCAATTATTTTTACTCGATTTGAAAGTTACTCTTTGAGTTGGACCTGAACCTATTCTTGTTTCTGAAGCCTACGTTTCCATTCGCCGTATTTTTTTAGTTCGAAAAGCGGTAAAATATATTAACAGACAGAACTTACGATTTAATTTACGAGAAATACGATTTAACTTAAAAAACGTCAGCCATTTTTTCGTGAAAAGTTCAAAAATCATCCGGTTTTGGTAAATTTTAGTCCCCCCCCCCCCCCACGATACTCAACGCACTCCTGATCCTGACAGTTTATAATCTTGTTTTCATGTCTCAGAACAAAACTAACAAAGGGTTGCGCTGAATTTCCTCGCCTGTATTGCTAAATTGACTTGAATTAAACAAGTTGGCTTCCACTTTTGTGTTCAGAGTCAGGGAACCTGAAAATGTAAGGATCTGGCAAAACAACTGAAATTTTTGAACGATGATCACAATACGTTGCTTTCTGTATGGGATGAAAAAGTAAATATGAATGACAAGTTAGTACTGGATGAGTTATCAGGATATCGAAAAATCACACATTGTAATTTCTATGAACATATTCCCTGCGTACTGATTTGAACAAATACATAAAAGTTGTAGTCACCAGTGCCCCACTAGTACACCTCATCGGGGTGTGAGCATCGCTGACCAGGCATCCCCCCTCCTCCTAACTCAGGGGGGTTAGGCAATGGGGTACCAGCAGTACAGCTACTGACACTGGAGCGGGCTTCCCCACAATTCTGTTCCAGGGGACCTGGGAAATGGTCGCATGCCATTGTTCCCTCAGTTTCGGCTGACTCTCTGCCGTCTCTCTCTCTCACCTCAAAACAGAGTCCCTTATAAAGGAGGCGCAGATGCCGCTAGAGAGCTGGCCGAAAGTAGTGGCAAGGGAGGTAATCCAGAAGGGCATCTCATTGGCTGTAGAATACGCTATAATGGTATGACGCTATGAGCACCTTACAGCATTTGGATACATCACTGCTGGAAAGACAATCTTGACGGGATTCGGTGATGGGAAAAGAAGACATACAAAGCACTACAGCGTGGGAACTATATCTTGCGAATTATTATATACCCAACACAAGAGAACGTGAGGACCTTTATTACTTTTTATGTGGCTGGACATCATAAGCCAAGTGTTACTTGTCGTTGTTTGGGTCTTATTCATAAAATCGTTAGGGGCTCTCTATTATTTGAACAACACTTGCCATGGCGTGTGAAGTTTTGTATGTAATTGATTTTTGCTTGTCAGTAGTTCTGATGATTTGGGCGCACTGAAAGAAAACTTTCTACTATTTTATTTTATTTTCTGGCGGAGTTGGACTATTTCAAGTGTTGCTGCTAAACCTGCTTAGCTGTATTAGTTAAAAGTGATGGCCGCTGTATGTTACACTCGTTCCTGTGGCTGACCTAATCCCAAACCATACATTTATATTTATTTCGTACCGCATTAACCCTAAGAAAAAGGCACAACAATGATTCTGCTACCATTAAACCAAATGGGTGGGCCCTATGACCCAGGAACTCCTGTTGGTTAACAAAACAAAGGTCAATCTCGAAAAAGATCTTGGTTGTGGTCAAACACGTAAGGATGTGAGGTCACAATTTCCTTGTCTTAAGTAAGTTTGAAACTTTACATGTGATAAAAAATTAACACAAACGTAAGGTATCCCTTATCAAACTCTCCATTGACCCAAATATCCTATGGTCACCAAACATCGTCCATTTCCATTGCTTTAACTACATAAAGTTCTCCCTAGCTCTCAGCTACATTTTTATTTCATTTACATCTTCATAACAACAAATGTTACTCATTTTGGTCACCCTCTAACCAAAATCTAAATCAAAATATCACCTAATTGTGAAGCGTTAGTTTTGAATTGAACCAAAAAACCGCTATGCATTTACAGTAGTTATTGTATAAAAAGCCCAGAAAAAAATATATTACGGCAGAACTAGAATAACAAAAATATAATATGAATAATGGAAATTGTCGTCGACGATGAATCACGATAATTATGTAATTTTATACTGCGATTAGATGAATTTGTAATGCCTTGTTTAGATTGTAAGTTGTATAAAATGTTAATACGAAAACTTGTAGCCCAAAATTGAGTTGTTGTTGGGAATAGATTGACATAATCCACTCAAAAGAAAGAAAAATATAACTTCCTTTGAAGTTGTAGGGCGTCAAAATGTGTAGCCCTTTGTCAATGAAATTGTGTTGCGGGTGATTTTCTTGTAAAAGTTTTGCGGGCGGATGTGTTGGGTTAAGATGCGATTTTTATGGAGCTTTTATTGGGCTTGTGATTTAGATTCGTTCCCAGGTTGGTTTTTGAGCATTTTGTGAGGAGCTAGGCGGCCGAGAGACCGATTATTACGTATTGTCTGATGCTGTCAGGTTATTTATTGGCTGTTAAATCATCATCTTCAAGAACCTTTTTTAAGCTTATTCGCTTCTGATGGTCCCTAGAACGATAGCAGAAGTGATAATCTTGGTTTGTACCACATGTATGTTTCTTGTGATGAGCCAGTTACTCGAAGGAGTACACTATGAAAAGTGGTTCTCATTCATGTCTGCATGAACCCTCAAGTTGCTAATGAGTTGGAGCTTTTCTTTAAAGGGACGTACAAGCTTGTAGTGTACTCAGTCCAAATCAAGCACATCTCAGCATCAAAGGTCCTCCATTACAGCTCAGAACTGTTCAGTACATTTACATCACATTGGGACTCATATTTCTTTGAGGCCTCACTTTAGAGAGCCAGGAATAGAGGGTCAGAAGTCTTATTTTTCTCATACCTTTGTCTTTTTCTATGAGAGTAGATTATTAGCAGCGCTCATATTATTTCTTTTGTACCTCGCTAGTTCATATTGGAAGTACTAATTGCAGCTATGGTTGGAGAAAATACTTCTTAAAAGTGGAAGGTGGAGGGCTATCACAAGTGGTTCGGATGCCAGGAATGTTGGGGATGTATTGAGGACATCTTACTGAGAACTACTGTCATAATTCCATCCATGTAATTCAAAACAACATCCATGTGTAACAACATCCATGTGTAACAAAATCCATGTAATTTAGGAGTGGAACTGAGAGGATATGCAGTTGCTCATGAGCACCCTCACAGTAGGCTCATATAAGACTATCAATTTTTGTTTAACCCTGTGACCACAAAGACTGACATGTAGTCTTTGAGAAGACAATGCTACTCGAACCACAGTTCATCTCTCCCAGATTTGTTCACCATCACTAGGGGGCTATAGTTAGTGGGAAAGCTAAGTGAGCAATTGATTGTACTCGTCAGCTTTGACTCAGCTTACATTCACAAATAACATGGATAAAAGCTGAGTGTGCTCAAGGACATCACTAGCTCAACTCCCAGAAAAAGATTTCCCTGTCCCTACCGCATTATCATTATTTCACAATAAACAAATAATACCCAAATGTGCCATATAGGTCCACGCTGAAGATTCATACTTTGCGTGATGATAACAGCTCTGCAAAAATCTTGAACTGCTCACTGTAGTCATCCAGGGTGAGTAATGCATATGGGGCTGCTATTGGAATTCCATCTATTTGTATTTGGTTAGCGAATATTTTATGAAGAGACGCGCCCAAAGTAAGATATAATTATTGTGTGTAATACGATCATACTATTCCACTTTCAAGATCTCAGCCAGACAACACGATTGTCTTTATTATGTTGGTGGCATATGCGTTACCTGCGCCAAGCAACACATGGATAAAAGCGGAACTGGTGCGAATGGATGCAGAATGTGGACATTTGGCTGGTGCATTGTCCTACAAATCAAACTGATGACTTAACAACGGCGCCCTACCAGGTGGAGCCCTAGCTGTACATGAATGACCTGTGCCAGATATAGTTTTTCATATCAGGATCAACTTGATACCTAGGACGATGAAGGAACTTGGGTCCTTACGAAATTCCTAACTGCAATCAAAACTGGTCGCAGAGTAGTGCATATGCGCTCTCTCTTGACAGTGTTTTCAGCAACGGTTGAATTACATCACAACTTTCTGTGACTGTTATACAAGCACTGAAAATGTGGAGGAAAACCAAACCTCAGCTGAAATCTGTCAAGGTTGGGTATCTTGACTGCTCAGTGAAAATTGGTCGTCGTTGCTTGAGGTGATCAATCAAAGCAATAAAATATTCAGACACGTCTACATTTCCGTTTATTTGTATAACATCCTCAGGGCTGTAGTAAAGACAGAGGACAACAACTTGTACACCAATTTTGAGAAGAAGCAGTTGAGAAATGAAGAAAACTGTTTCCAGCTATCATTTTCAAATAAGCCATGCCTAATTAGTATTTTATAAATAAGCACTTGAGGGTGTTTGATAAATAAACGTAAATGTAGACGTATCTAAATATTTTATTGCTTTATCTGAACCTCAAGAAACAAACATCTGGTAGGCCTTTTGTGTCACAGCTCCATTTCCTCACATCCCAGACGAAGAATTATGTTGAAGCAGATTGGGTGGCCATGTGGTCTGGACACGCCTGAAAACATATTCAAATTCTCATATTTGTTGTTAGCATTAGAGGTGTCTGGACTTTGGATGTGTTTCTAGATTTCGCCCTTGAGTGACCTCACTTATTGACCTATATGAGGAGGGTTTTGTGGCCTGGATAACTAGCTAAGGGTTCGTTGGGGCCACCAGGAGTGGAATGAAGCCCATACAGAGTATTCACGACATACTGATGTGGTGAAGTGAGACAAAGGTCTGAAGAATGGAACTGGTGCGAATGGATGCAGAATGTGGACACTTGGCTGGTGCATTGTCCTACAAATCAAACTGACGACTTAACAACGACGCCCTACCAGGTGGAGCCCTAGGTGTAGATGAGTGACTAGCGCCAGATATAGTTTTTCAAATCAAGATCAACTTGACACCTAGGATTTTGAAGGAACAGGTAGGTGAAACTTGGCATTCAGCTTTATTCCGTACTAGCACAAATGAAGGCCTACACAATGAGCACTCGCAGAAATACCCCTCTACAAGCATATGCCCACTGAAAATAGTCTCCCTCGCCTCTGTACACTGCAAAGAGGTCACTATAACACCCCTCATCAACCACAGGCCTTTTAAATCAGTTCGGTAATAAATAAATTACTGATAGCCCGATACCCTACTACAGCGCCCCCTCGAGAAAGTGAGGAAGAGGTCAGGCGCCGTAATGAACCCTTTGAAAAGCTCGCCAGACGAAAATATTAAAATGCTTCGCGAAAACATCTTCAGAAAATGTTCAAAAACCAACTGACTTATTCAACGAACTCAGCAATAATTTTCAAGCTCGCCACTAAATATTTAGTCCTTTCCTTTTACTAGGAAAACCAAATAGTTTCCCTATAATCAAATATTGGAAGACATCGGAGCGATGGAATCAACGATTAACTGGGTTACTCCAGATTCCTCGACTAGTGTCTCAAAACCGACTCACTGTCTTCTTACAATTCGATCTAGAAATATCTAGGCAGTTACGGATTTGCGACTATCGGAAAATTTTCATTGAAAAGAGCAACAATAAATGATCTGCACGGACGATATATTCAGTTATGCATTATATGCACGTACGACAAAGCGTAAGATTTTTTCATTAAATGTATATATTGATATGCTAATGGTATTTGGCAATACCTAAATGTAAATAGCAAAGGGGCATAGTCATCGATGAATGGAAAATTAGTATATACAATGTGACGTTATGTAAGTGTATAATGAAGTAAAATAAAGTGTAAATATAACAATAAATATTCTGGTGTTGTTAATAACCTGTCATGACTGATAGCTGACGGGTTGCCTGTTGCCACGCCCAAAGTCCTTCAAAATCGACTACGGTTATTTTTCTTGAGTTTTAATGCATTTCTACGTTTTAGAGGCTTCTGAGTCGGAAAATGAGCTCTATCTGTGAACACGATTGATAGAGAATGGCAAAAAATATATGATATTTTCCATGCATGTCAACGTGGGACTCCGAAATAAAGATATGAGTGAATTCAGTCAAAAACCAAACGTTTGTTGGTTTTTCGGAGGCTCTGGCTCTAAAAGCCCCATGAATTGACGCCTGCAGCAATGCGAAACTATTTAGCATGTTGCATCACGGCTCTCATGGCTCTAGAAAAGGCAGCTTTTCTTTATTGCCCTTTTTATCTCCACGAGAATCCTACAGCGTCTGGCCACTCCCATTTATCTCTCGAAACCACTGGACACTCGGGAAAAATCAGGAGCACATCCCAACTCAGTGTCTCCATTCTTCATCCCAGTGAGCAAGCAATGCAAAGGGCTCACTTCCCTCCTCTGCACCGCTGCCATCTGCCTCCTATGATAGGCAACCCTCAGACTATTGGCCATAACTCCGCCCAATGTAAAAGGATGGAGTGGACTATGCTCCTAAGCACCTCCCTTGTATCTCCCAGTGGGTCTCATGTTTTGGTTCCCACACATCAAACCGCTTCCCTCGTTTGGAGCTCTGTGGTTTTCAGACAGTGGGGAGAGTCCCCATTCTTTGTGTTCTCAGTCTTCTGCAAGGCGAGAGACAACCCATATATTCCCATCCATGTGTGGGTTGTAAGTTTCAATAAATAATAACCTTATTTGCCAGCTGTGAACTCGCATCCATTGCATAAATTACTCACTCCAGCTATGTCTGGAACTCCATCATGTGACCAATAACTACTGCCATAACATTCTCCACAAGAATGACATCTTCAGGCATCTTGAAACGAAGCAGGAATGGCGGATCCATCCAGGGGGGCGACCCCCAAGTTTCCTGGGTGCGTCAGTGCGAAGCAGGCCATTGGATTGGTTGCTAGAGTGAAGATACCTTGCCTTCTTCAAGAAACTGGGAGTAATCAAGTGAGATATTAGGAATGGCTCTTGCTGTGTGTCTTCCTAAAGCCCTTACCTCGAGCTGTACACTAAAAGTGTTTTACATTTTACATTTCGTCGATTTTTGCTTTTTGATAGCAACAAACCCTGGCAGATCCACAGAATTAAGAGGGGGGGGGGGACAGACGAATGTTTATTATTTTGATTTTTTCTATATATTTTTGTCGTTAAAAATTATTAGTCTTTATGGATGCAACCAGAAAAGGAAAGATTGAAGGGTAAGTTGAAAAAAAAGTAACACTCGATACGTTTTTATTCAATTTATTTTACATTCAAATCAGAAGTGAATGATTTTGAACACGTTTTACAAATTCAAATTCCCACCTCTCTTTCAGCTGTTCAAATCAATGTGTTTTTTTAATCTAAAAAAGATAATGACCGGCGTTAAAACTATACACTTTTTATGCAAAATTTCGGCAATTGGCAGCATATGAGCCAGCAGTGTGCCCTCCTAGGTGTTGCTATCCCGCCCAACATTCTGTAATAAGTACATTATTGGAGAACAATATATTGGCTAGTTCAAGGCAATCCGTGAGGAGTGCTCAGCACGCTGATTTAGGAAAAACTCACATTTTTGATGAGTACAATTTTTCTCAACTTATTGGGTTTCGGAAAGCAAACCCAAGTTTTAGGTTTTTCAAAAACATCTTTGAATGTCACAGGGTGTCTTCAGCTAGTCAATACCTATTACCCCACCCCACCACATGATTTTCCGAGTGCAATGTAACAGAGGTAACCCCAAAAGTGTTTCATAACCCATGTTTTTTAAACGATTTTTATGGAACAGTGGGCCCTCGGGTCCGTCAACCGAAAATAGGTGTTCCCTCTTTGCCAAGCACCACATCCAAATCACTGGTCGGGCTCCCTGAGGCGATCCACGCAATATTGATTGTTCTTCAGATGAATAATCACAATTTTCGATTGCAAACGATTTTTTTCGGCCGAAAATAGTTGAGTGTAAACGACTAATTCATGTGATTGTGTATTACGTGAGTCAGGAACTTGGAATATGCATATTATGCCCGCTTAGGCTTTTAAGCGCACAGTTGTGGAAAGGAAATCGAGCCGAAGGCATCTTCCGGATAATCTAGCTTTTCCGTAATTCAGATTGGGAACTCAACCCAATTAATCCGCTTACTATATACCTATATTCTCCACAACTATTTCTATAACTATCTGTTGAAGGGAGGTATGCCAGAAGAAGAGATTCTTTCTACACAATAAAATCTCTAATGAGTTTGATCGACCTCAATGCTGTTCATAAATTATCGTTGAAATTGCAGGAGAGCGAGGAAAATTGTGCGATTTCCGTTTTTTACCGATTACTATAAATAAATTACCCTTCGGATGGCGGGAAGTAAAGAAGGGCACGTAGGGAAGAAGCTGAGGGAGTTTTTGAGCTCTACAGTTGGCTATGCTGGTGAGTGAGTCAACCCCCTCACGCGGTCGAAATATCGAAGGCAGTGAACAGTGACGGAAGGATTTGCTCGTCGTGTTGATGTATATTTATATCGTTCCGTCGTGCTATTGTTGATTTCATTGAGACTGTTGACGGCTGGTGCCGAGTTATCACATAAACGAGCTGTCGCTCTTAATTGCGTCCTCGAGTGCCGTTAATTACTGTGAATATTCGTGTTTTTGGAGACGGTCATTAAAGCGAGGTAACGTCTTCCGCGTTGAAACCATCTTAACATAGGTAAGTTACAAGCTGTGCGCATTTGCATTGTTTTGATGTGGTGACTACTAGGTAGTTTGATATTTTGATTATACTACAAACGTTAGTTTGGACATATTAACCCCCAATCAGAAGTTTTGCAATTTGAAGGTTAGTAGGTGGCATTGACGGATTGGGGATTATTTTTTAAATCAGGAAGTCAGTAAACTGGGTGTCCTTTTATTTTCCTTCGAAACTAATTAACTGTAATTTCAATAACGATTTGAGAGACCCATAGATGTTCGCCTATACCCAGAAATGTTCGCCGCTTGCTCTTAGTTCAGTTGCGCAGCTGTCCCATTAATCGCGTATATTTTGAATAGGTGCGCCGAAATTCGTGTTGAAATTGAAAGTTTTTGTCGGAAGGTGGAATAAAAAGGGCGTTGCTTTTGCTTTTTTGGTTGCGGATGTGACGATTTCCTATTTATTATTCTTTCGATGGCGCGTCCGGTAAAGGTGAGCATCCGCTCAGCCAGACGCTTCTTGAGGGACCAGACCCCCTTTTGCACTCTAATCCAAATATCATTAGTTGCGAGACTTGTCAAGCCAGGTAACTTCTGTATTGTGAGCGGTGAATGTTACCACATTAGAAGATACCGTTGAAAATGCGGCAAAAATGTTTTACCATTCTGTAACTCAGAAGCGTTGGCGGTGGTAGTGCCCAATTACAAATTTCGTTCAAAACGCAACATAATCGGTATATTGAACTACCGATCGGTACCTTTCATATATTAAAACTTATTCCCGTTGAATATACCGTTCTTACGTTAAACACAGGCGCGCTCAGAAACCCCGCTTCGTGCCTTACAACCTTGCAGCTTTTCCGAAGTTTTGTAATTAGTTTAGTAACTTACCTCACAAACGGAAAGTGGAGTTTTCAGATTTAGTTTGGTAAGAGTTAGAATTTCTGAGCGTAGTCTGCGTGTGTATATCTAAATCGACTTCAGGGAGCCGGCGGCTGACTCGAATGGGAGCATTTATCGTGTTGTTACCCGTTTTTCCTAAACACGTAAATAACAGCTGTCTGGCATTTCCATAGATTGTGAGTGTGTCTGTGTGTGGTCCGAGGTCAGGTTATCGATATGCCCGACATCGTAGGCTTGACTCGCCATGTTTGAAATTAGAAATAACGACAGCTGTACGATTATGCCAATTAATTAATGTTCATTATGTAATACCCCGTTATATAATTATTTTAAATGTACAAAGACTATGAAAAGGAGTTAATTCAATGAAATTAAGAATGGGTATATGAAATAAATATGAGATAACTAACGGATTGATATCGATACATGCAGTCGTAGCGTTATCAAGCCGTCGGTCCATATTCTTTGTTTCACCCTAATGTTGTCTGCGAATCAACTTTGGACTTCATAACTAGGGTATGAGCGAATCTATACAAAATTTGCTGTAGGTGTTTTATGATAGTGATCAAAACACCAGCTCATTCATTAAAACAACTATAGCCATAAAACAGTTCAATGTTTTGATCATTATGATAAATAATGTTAGTTTTAGACCGAATTTGCTCCTACCCTTATTTTGGTGCTGATAGGATATTAAATTGGAGTTGATGTGGTGGCCCTCAGACAACAATTAAATTGTTTGAAAAATGTCAACTGTTACTTCGTAAATCTCTCTCACTTGTTTTCAACTTTTAAGCTCATACTGAGAATGAGATTAGACGATTCAGGTATTTACAATTTGAAGAAGATTCAATTAGGTAGGTTGATACAATTATTATAATATAATTATGCGAATTGTCAATGTAATTGTTCAACTGTACACTGCTCATTACGAGAATAGTTTGTACTGCTTCATAGCCAAGGAGAATAGAAAAGAGGGATTTTAACTATATCCCAAGTAAATAAATATTTCAACTAGTGAACTTGTATAATTCGTCATTGCGACGTCCTCCATTATGTGTGTAGAGCTTCTAGTTGTAATTCAACTGAGATTTATTCTTGTAAGGGATTTAAGTTTCAGCAAATCAACGAACGCTGTTGAAAACGTCTTATCTTTATTCAGTCCGATTTTTTGCTTGGCTAGCTTCATTTTTTCTCTCAGTATGACATACGTAATCAGTCTTCAGTGCCTTCTTTTCGTTGATTGAGGCCTTTTCTTATCTGGAACTGCGCACACGTTGACCTTTTCGTGCTTGAAAAAAGATAAATTTTAATTCTCTCGAATAGTTCGTCTAGAAATGAAAACAAGTGTCACTAATACGTATTTTTCTTCAGTTCTTTCCAACTAATCTTGCCTTATCTGCGTTAGATCTCCTCGGTGTCGTGTTGTGAAACATTTATTGGTATTTTTGTGCAGAGGGAAATCGGTGATTGGTGTCAGAGAAATGGCTCAAGTGCCTTATTTGTTTCCAGGCTTTTCTCACTAAGTACTTTATGATCCCCAGGTGAGCAATCAAAACCCTCCGTAATATGTCAGTAGAATTTTGGAAAGAGAGGGTTCTAGAGTGGATTATAATACAAAATAGTTTAAACTCCAATGTAGGCGAAGTCAGTAGTACGACCAAATTGGTTTGATCGGTGAGGGATTTATTAGTCTTTGTGCAGAAGGGAAGTGGACAAAGTCACCGAGTGTTTTGCGTGCCCTTCCCCCTCCTCAATGTTATTTTACTGTCGTGCAAGTCCAAACTAGTTAGTGTTCTGTCTTATATTATCTGTACTCAATTGAAAAAGAGAGCTCGATGAAAGTTTTGGAGGCAAAGTGTGGCTCCACTGCTGCTTTAGTTGGGTTATAACAGTTTAATTAAATTTAGTTTATAGTTTAATTTCAAATCAAGTTAACCTGTAGTATTCAGTCTAGCTCTTTCTGATGGTAGTCACCGGGAATCCAAACCGCCCATTCAGTCGGCTTCTCCTGCTGACAATGATCTTACATTTTATTTCTGAAGGTGACAACTGATTTTCTCGTTTTGAATTTTCCAGAATATTCCTTTCTCGCCAACCGATTTACCTCCTCAACTTGTAGTCCTACTTTCACCAATTCCCTGGCCCAACTCCAAAAACGCACATTGTTACCACACGCTCTCCACAACCCAGTTCACCTATTCAGGGATCCCCTTGTGCCACACATGAATTCTCACTCGCACTCACATATCTTGTTCGCTACGTTATATCAAAGCGTCAATACAGTCATCTCACCACAGTCATCCATTCATTTTTCATATTTCACATGCAGCTCCCACTCTTGTGCGCCCTACGCAAGTCATTCACTGGTAATCTCTCGATTTCTGTAGAATAATTTGCTCGTTTTGAACTGTCAACATTCCTTTTTTTTGGGGGGTGTATTATAAGAAAGACAGACCATTTAGTTCACAGGTTGCTCCAAACTATTTCTAGCTCGTGTTAATTGATTTTTAGAGGAAAAAGTTGTTGATATTTATCGAGACATTACCGTAATTTTCCGTCAAAATTTTTTTGTAGTCTGTAAATTGGGCTCGGGTCACGTTTAATAAATAAAATGGCAACTAATCCGCTGCGGCTGGACTATTTCTGTTTGACTGGGATGATGCAACATTACATGGGACAAAGTAGAGTTTGCGCTGTTGATGGGCCTAATCTGCTGTTTATCACGACCACAGGTCACAGTGGGCTCCACTTTTTTGTTGTGCAAGAGTCATTTTTAGTCGTTTCTATTCCTAGCCCAATTGATGAGTAAATTCTCCACAACATATATCCGATTGATAGTTCGGTGTA
This sequence comes from Pachypeltis micranthus, assembly GCA_020466155.1. Classification (NCBI taxonomy): domain Eukaryota; kingdom Metazoa; phylum Arthropoda; class Insecta; order Hemiptera; family Miridae; genus Pachypeltis; species Pachypeltis micranthus. The sequence continues at coordinate 22,432,367 of CM035770.1, read as the reverse complement.
CTATCCGCACAACGCAAGTTGGTCCGGCTGACAGAATGAAATGATTATGAGCGATATAACGAATTTCGTAATTCATTTTTTTGTCTCGACCTCATTTTTCGCTGCTCCCTGGTTGCCTGACTTATTGCGTCCTTAGTTTCGGAGTTGACGTTATTCGACACCTTTTCTCAATGTAATCTGCTTTTGTAGACGTCTTTGTCGCCGCCAGCCCCTTCTCAGTCTCTCACCTCGCCCGGATTTATCTTTGTTGAGAACGTGATACTTTGACTGTGGACTTGAGCTGAGAATGGGAAGCGCAATCTCCCATCTCCGACATTCGACCTCATTATTATGTTTTATCTTAGTTCAGTAGTTTTGTATTTATCCGCAATGAGTGTACAAATAACTTTATTAATATAAAATTAGTTAATAACTGCTATGAATGCTGCTCAACTTGAAGCCAATTAAAACTAATAATTGACTCGTCATTATGTGTCCATATCGTTCTAATTGGCCTTGTTTATTTCAATTTCGTCGTTCTTCACAATGTCCTCTCCTCGTTAATTATTGTCGTGCGCTTCTTCATATTAAATACTGTTAAATAGTCAGCTCTATCTAGATCAGTTGCAGAAATTGTCGAAATTGGCTATCAGAAGGGACGAAAACTGTGCGCTTAGAGCCTATGACTAAAATTTGAGTACATGGATCATTTTTTTAATTTTTCGTCAGATCTTTACGTTTTGAAGGCTTTTGAGTTCGAAATGTCATTTGGGAAAAGCCAAAGACCACCAGAGGACAAGGGATGAGCAAAATTGGCCCTAAACTAAATATAGTTATCAAGTATAATTTTTTCTTAATAACAACTCAAACGATGTTGATTGAAATTTTGGTATAGAGAATTCTAAATGGCATAGCTGTCCTTTAAAATGTTCTTCCGTTCGAAAATGAAGAGCAAAGGGCATTAAATTATCAAACATCTTGAAATAAACGATTTTACCTCAGTTTTAGTTTTTCCTTAAAAATATTTCTTGTTTTGTGTTGTTAACAAGTTTTGAAAAACTTTAGGGTGGTTTAGTATGCAGTGAGATTTGAGGAAAGGCCAGGATGAGAAGGCAGTGGGTCGTAGGACGTGGCCGATAATTTTGTAACGACTTTGAGAGGGTAGGTGAAGGCTAAAGCATGTTGCACGCAAATTATCTTTTCCATCCGGAGTTGTAAGCCGTTTTCAGTGGTCAAGCCATCATCAGTTCTTACAACGAAGGGAAGGTATTAGAATGTGATGGCCTCTTATAGCGAAAGATGCGTTCTGGGCTCGTTGGGATCAATCAGAGGAAGTAAAGATATAGGAAAACGATCAAACTAACCAAAGGGGGACCATGGATACTATAAAGTGTACAGTTTTTCTAGAACTAAGAACATGCAAGTTATTTTGTAAGTATGTAAGTCGCTTTAATAGTACGTTAAAATAACTATGGAGTGGATAGTGATGGAAACGAGCATAAATGTAGTGCATGTGTTCAGGGAGTAGTGAAAAGTGGGAATTTTGGACTAATCAACTCCTCAGTGCTTACATAAACATTCTCTCCCGTTATGAAAAGTAGCGGCGATGAATGTACAGGCATAATAATAACATTTTCGAGGATTTCCATATAGCCGAGCTTCATTGAGCCTTGTAATGATAAAATTAGTCTAAAGAATTAATAGAATGTTTCATGATTTTGTTAAGGTTGGTCATAGCTCGTTGAAAAATGCCTCCAAGCGGCCCCGTTTATCAGCCAACAACAGTGAGCTACGAGCAGCAAAATGAGTGGCCGCGCCCAGGGAGTTACCTCTCGCAGACTGTAACAGGAAGTCTTCGAAGTCCTCGATGCCTTCAGTGGCTTTTGCTGGCACTGGCTTTATTTTCCTTCGGTGCAGGGCTCATCATATTAATAGAAGGTATTTGCTAATTTTCTCTGACCTTTGCAGAACTGTAATTTCCAGGACAGTTGATTACTGGCAGAAGTGCTACAAAGAAAACTTGGAAACAGCGCGTTTCGCATCGTTGTGTTGGGATTGTATGTAGCGTAGTTAGGGCTAGTTCTCACTAATCATTAACAATAATACTCCATTGATGTGGAGCTGATATTGAGCTTAATTTTATTGTCGATTCGCAGGTACAGTCGACTTCAATGATAATCTACAGTTGGAGGTGAGTGATGGAAAAGGAAACAACGCTTTTCCCCAGGAATCGTCCAGTAGATTAGGCCTCACCATCATTGGTACCATCATGATTATCGTTGGCATCATCCTTTTCTTGGCTTATGGCCGAATAGTGATGAGGTAAGTGCCCTTCACAATTTTTGATGTAGCTTTTCAAATCGTTCTCTCCATACTTCACTTTTGGTTGTACCTGGAATACACAATGTCGCTTTCAAGATATTCACCACAGTTTAACGTTTTTATAGATACAGGTGTATGTAATATGTAATTTACACACAGCGGTTGTAAATCAGCGGTGCGAGGGTTTCAAACTGCACAAAGAAGATGGAAAACATGACTCATCCTCTTAAAGGCAAATCAAATAGTTACCAATACGTTCTAACAGCTCTTCCTAGATACACAGGTTGTGAAGGATACAGCCTCTAATTTCACCGGCTGTCCTTCCTTAGCGCTCTCTACCGTGAAAAGCGTTGGGAAGGGCGAGTGGCTTAACCGCGAAGTGTTGAGCTTCATTTTTCATTTTGGTTCTTCATGCGCACCAGAGATTTAAGTTCAGTGTTTTCCTCCCTCGCTTGAATATTGTTGGTTAAAGGCGAGCAAATCTGTTTATTAACCTCTTGTCTCGATATTGTCTTCAATAACAATCCGAGCCACTTAGATTACTTGGATTAAATATTAGAAGAAGTTCAATTCATTTATTTATTCAATTAAATTCAAAGTGGGGTTTTCATTTCATTTCCTTATCTTCTTCTCAAGAAGAGTTATTTATTTATTTGATATCTGATGGGAGTTAAATGAGTTCTTGTCTGATTAAGTATATTGGGCCCAGGCACGAACTACTATAGTAAAAAACCACTAAACACAACACAAATTAGTAGCAGAGCGTGGTTTTACTATTGGCTTCGAAGCGGAAGGGGCACTCTGGGGGCTTGGCTACTCCAATGCAATTTATAAACCCCTATAGGTAATAATAAATGTAGACTATCAACAAGGGGCAGTTGGAACTCCTTTTCCAAGCAATTTGATTGATAGTGTTTTGCGAGGCCTCTTTTTCTCGTTATGTAACATGAACCCCTTTCTTCCAAGCCATTTGTCCTAATTCTTCCTAACAGTCGCGAGTCCACTTCAATTTTAATCCTACAAAGTAGGCCCTATATTGTCAAATTCCCCAAATTATCATTCAATAACGACATCTCAAGGTTCTTGCACCTCCCCTATTTTGAATCAGCGAATCATCTTTCCTGAGCAGAGGATGATGTTTGTACTACGAGGTCTGTTTAAAAAGTATTTATTTATTCATTAATGTAAATTTGTTTATCTTTTAAGTAATTCCCCTTGGATATAATTTATACAGTTTTCCAAATCCTCGAAGCACTTGGGAAAGTCGTTTTTTGTGATCTTCAGCTCCTTCGTTGATGCCCTTTTTATAGCAGTATTGGGGGCAGGTAAAAGTCACAGGGAGCCTGGTCTGAGGAATATGAAGCTGTTTGCAAACAACAATGTGTGAGCAAAGGCTTTTTAGCAGACTGCTCAAGGAAGCGTAATAGTTCCTTGAAACCAGTTCCATGTGTAACTGTCGTTAGCATCATTCCTGTTCTCCTATTACCGACTCTCCAAACGTTAATTTTCTAATCATCCATCCGATTTTTCATCCTCACATGATGACTAGTCAGTTTCCAAGACACTCAGCTTCTTTTCAAAGACTTGTGTTTGTAGCCCTATGTTGTTTATGGGTTTTACATTTTACTTGTCTATAATTTCAGGAGGAAAGAGTGCCCTTGCTACCCTTCGAAAGAAGAACGATTGGCGATGCATCTGGATGCTCAGGGTGGGAACGGGCAGGTAATTCTTTTTCTATTTCCAACTTGATAGAATGTGCTTGATGTTGTCAAATTATATTTCGACGTGTTGGTGTCAAAAGTGTCACTGTTTCTCCAATCCCTACAACATAATGATTATATATCATGACTTTTCTTCTAAACGATTCGTTGTGAACTGAATTATTAATAATTGGTTAAGGGGAGGTAGAAATAAAAATGAAAATAACTCGTAACAAGAGGGCTCACTACAGAGCAGTTCGCTATCACTTCTTCTGCTTGACATTTGTGTTATTTAAAATTATATTTTTATCTTCCCTTAACGTAACAAATTAAAAAGCACACCTGCAAACATAGGAGAAAGCAGAAAAGTAAACAAAAGACAGAAAAGAACTAAAACTCACGAAACGAAGATAATCCTATTTTGGCCGGAGGACTGTCCTTAGGCCTGATTTATATGTGTACATATATATCCACAAATTGCTCAACTTCATTTCTCGTTTTCCTGAAATTACGAACCAAACAAAAAAAGCTCAATACGTCCACTAATATTTTTCAAGCTCGTTAGGCAGCGGGAAGTAAAAAAGTAGATATCTTAGAACATGGTTAAAGCTATTGATGCTGCCCGGTTTATTAAATTTTCAGAATCAAATCTGGACTACTTTAATCTGGTTACACTATAAATGTATAATGCAACATTAAAATCACAAATTATGAATATAACACATTTCATGAAACATATACATCACGTATTACACACACACCTACAGACCACTACCCAAAATATTTAAAAAGTAGGGATGTAATGGGTGAAAGCGGAAATTGATAAAAGTGCTTATTACATAATATACTCCGTTGTATGATATATGAGCTTTTTATAAATATTTTAAAAAATGGTAGAAATATTAAAATCTGGGATTCGTTAGAAAAAACCAAAATCTGGTTGAGTAATGTTAACTTTTTGACACGATCCTTGATAATTCGCTGCAAAAGAAAGTGTTTTGTGGCATGTTCATTTTTGACACCAATCGTTTCCTTTCTTGTCTGTGTGCTGGTTCACTCTTCTACACGCACAGCCTATTTCCTTGTGAATACTCGATATGTAACGCACATTATCACGCTCTTCGTTTTTTGTTCATTCTTTTTGTTTTGGGAAAACGCTATTTCTAAGTCTTTTGCTGCTTTAATCGTCTCACTGCTCTTCTCATTTATTTTTCATTTTCTTTTCTCTTCTTAACTTTGAAAGCGTCTTTTCCCCCCCACTTTTTGTTTCTGTTACAATTGGTTTTATTATTTTTCATTTATTTTCCGTTCCGTGCGTGATGATTGTGCTGCGTTTAGATTCATACAATGAACCCATCTACGGATTTGTTGGTGGCGGCTCAGTACGGACCCGTGTCGGAAATTGCCTACCAACCCCCGGCAGCCCTCGAGCACGAAGAAACGAGCAAGTTGATGGCGACGGATCATAAAGAAGGGTAAGTCGTGATGCTTAGATACTTCATAAACCTTTTTCAGGTCAGCTATTTGATGTTAATTGTTGCATGTGACTCTCCTTTATTCATCCTTCAGTACTTTTGATGTGATGTTACTGAATGACGCAGTGTACATAATTCGTACAAATAGGTTAACACTAAAGTTAAGCTTTGATATTGTTAGGAAATACAGATGAACGTATTTCAAGACATAAAATAAAACGGATAAAAAATATATAACGATTGTCTATTTCCACTAAATTTGAGTTACAGTATTAGATCGACAAAAAAGGCAACTTGTTACTGATGATGACTTGACCGTCGAAATCGATCTTATACTGTAACTCAAATTTAGTGGAAATAGACAATCGTTATATATTTTTTATCCGTTTTATTTTATGAAATGGGTTTCCACAACTTCATCGCGTGATTTAGTTCGTAATTCAAGACATTTGCTACAAAAGCCAAGCCAAATGGTATAAAACTAAGGAATACGATGCATAGTCTATTGAAACCAATAAACGTGTTGATAGGATACCACCTGAGATTGAGGTATTTGAAGATTATCGATCGTGATGTCTCTGGCCTCGTTAAAGTTGGATTAAAAAACTCTTAACTGTTTCCCGTCGCTCTCAGTACTATGAAGGATAGTAATGTCATCGACTTCAAAATTCGATCTTGTCTTTTCATCTAAACTTCACGTTATGGAGTTTTGAGGGTGTAGACGATTTGGGAAACTAGCCTGGTTCAGTGGAAGTCGCCTCCTGTGTAAGTGGGTGCCTTCTTACACAGTTTTGGTCATAGGTGTATGACGATAAAAAGATGTCTGGTTTTTACGTTACCTTAGCCCCACGTAATGTAAACGATTTTGTTTAGTTTTATTCTGATCTTCACGTTTTAAAGTCTTCTAAGTACAAAACACGCCGCTTGAGGAAGTGAAGTGTTTTAGTCTATTTTGAGAATAATTAGGGGTTTTATCGATTCAGTTGGCTTTGAAACGTAATCACAAAACATTTTCTTACTTGACAAAAATTAAAATCAACTTTTGAGTTCCTGAAATACAAGGAAAAATCTTCTCCGAAAACGATGACCTGAAAGTGGTGGCAACAAGTTGAGTTGACGCTTACGAATTGTAAGGCTGGCAGCTCGTAGAAGCATCAAAGGCCAAAATGCTGAAGGATGCCGGGTATTAAGATATTTCTTCGATAGGAAAATAATTAGATTTCTCAGGTGTTTCTTGAAGATCCAAAAAAAATTGGGTTGGCAAGAATTGTGCAGATGGCTAAATGAGCGAGGGGGCGAGAGGAAACGTCTTGCCCATTGACACGCAGACCAAAACTGGAGGACAGAGCCTGGAGTGATTGAAACAGGCGTTTATACAAAGCCAGTAAGCTGCGCCGCGTTTCGCCCATGTCACCATTAATCAATTCGCCGCTTCAAACCCTCGAGTCTCGTCACCAATAAAAATACGAAACAACCCCTGATTGTAAACTTTTAACGTCTGCAGCAAGTCCATGAAATAACCCTTGTGTGAGCTAAGTGATGGTTCCACTTCACTCTGCAATGGCTATGGTATTTGCTAGCACTCATTCAGCGTCACTAACGTAGTTAGGGGTTCATACCTCAAGAATCTTCCTCCGTCTGAGGTTTCACTATCACTCAGGCCATTCCTCTGACCTGTGTTGGGTAGAAAGCCAGGTCAATTATTAGTTAGTTCTCTTGAAGTGCGGGCGCATTTAGTAGCAAATACGTTCGAAACTAGTTTGTTACTGTTCATTACATATTGTATTTGCATCATCTAATTTGCGTGTTCTCGCTCTGTTATTAACTTTGAAGAAATGAAGAGAACGAGCGAATGCTTGAAATCGACCCGAGAATCGTGCTGAGACCCCTCAGTCACAACGAGGACGCTTAAAATGTGACACAGGTAAGAACTTGACGTTTTCGTTTTGTTTTAAATTGTTTCGAAGGCTAAACACTTTTTGGGTGAGTCTGTCTTCTCCGGGCGATGATGAACTGAGCGAGGTTTTACAGTATAGTCTTATGCTGTCATTACATTCCTAGGATTCGCTCATAGTAGCAGCCAGAGAACATGAAGTCTCCTAACAGGTACTTTGGCTGCTTTCCTTTCTGCTGGTTAATCCCTAACCTCAGCAGTACTTTAAATAAAATTTTTGTAATTGGCTCACTTTTTTGCTTAGTTCCTTTAGATCTTTACGCTTTATTTAGAGTTTCTGTTCTGAAATAACCATTATGTGATTAATGGTTCCAAAAACGACTCGAGGATTTTGTTGTGTTGACAGTTTTTACCAATGCTTTGTGTGGACGATACGAAATGACATAACGGCGATCTAAAATTCTCATCTGTGGGAAAATTACAAGTGCAGATCGACAAATTATCGAACATTCCACACCAAAATCGATTTTGTTAAAATTTCTCTCTCTTCATAAATCAAGTTGGAACTACTCCTAGTGGGCTACTTAGTAGCTACTTAGACGATGGAAGACTATTAGTGGCCAGAAGATAACTGGGAGCAACCTGGTAAAATTCGAAATTCAAGAAGCTCCACATTCTTCTGGTTTAGCACTGGTGGGGTAAATTAAGCAATGCACCTGGCAATTAGTGGGCACATTGCACAGCGTTACGGGTAGTGTAATAATTATGGTGGTTGACTGCGACACAATTAAAAAACAGAACGTTATATGAACCGAATTTGCTCCCAGAGGAATGTATGACCGTTAAGGTTGTGGCATAAGAAGGGGCAAATTTCGGAACATGCGGAGTTACCAGACTCTATATGAACAGCGAGAAAAACAAGTTTGGTTAGTCGCTGAAGATACAAGGGCTGAGGAAATTTGTGCGATGCATTGCACCAGGTGTTTTCCTCTAATTCCTGGTAATTCAAATGATTGTCAGTGGAATGGATGATCGGCTGTCCAGTGCTAAAATAAATAAGTGCGCTTCCTATTGAGGTTCTATTGATTTGTTTGTTTTGTCTTAGGAAGAAGCGGATGACTGCATGCAAGTTGCTCCATTAGCTTCCACCGAAGATCTGAACGAATCTCTCATCTCCGGCTCATAACAATTTCATTTGTGTCGTCGTTCTCCTCGATGGACGAATAACGAGTTCAACCACCGTTTCAACGAAATTCCGTTTCATTGCATATCAACCAGCTGTTAATTTCGCCCAAACTCATACTTCGAGCCAACTCTCAACTAATTGCTACTCGACGCTATACGCTTGTTTCATTGTAGCGTACGAACGTCTAATTCGATGTTTTCTCAATGAGAAGAGTTGCTGATATCAAATTTGAATGACATCCTCGGATATTTTGACTCGAGCTCACCCGTCAGCCTCCTACCAATTTTTTAGGCAACAACTGCATTTATGAGTTAGCAGTTGCATATCACAATCGTAGATGCTATTGCGTCATTTTATGTAATAGTGGTTAAACTAATAGGGTAAATTTGTTATACAGCGACCAATGTCACTGTTAACATTTTAGTAACTTTTCACTTTTAGCTGGATCCCCCCCCCCTTTCCCTTGTTTTTACTATCGCTTTAATTTTTTTAAACATTAATCTCACGTTTGGATGTTGCGAGGATTTTTTAATTGACATTTGCGGTATTAGTGAAATTTATTTATTATTCCACTAGGTGTCGTAGTAGTCTGTGCAATCGATCCTCCATATTTTGAGCTGGACAAAAATGAAGGACATTAATGTTTCTGCACTTGGTGTCGATAAGAGTGGACTTTATTTATTAATTTTGTTGTTGTCTTCGTTGGCAACTAACTTTGAATGAATTTGAAGTATCGGGGATTGACGATTGTAAAACGACCAAGTCGTGACAATTGATCAGAATGCGTCAGATTGCTTTTACGCTTTTACGAGGACATTTTTTAAAATTACGTTTAGAGGACGTTTCGGGGTTTTTGCGCGACGATAAGTTTAACAGACCTTCAGCTTGGTGGGGGTCTGTTATTATCTTACTTTATCTGTGCTGTGTCTCATTTTGATGATCTTCGATTGGTCTTTTCTGCGAAAAGGGCAAGTCGTGTCATTTAAAGTTCTTCTCCATTTTTTGATGGGGTGTAACCGACTTATGTGATTGAGATACCACTGTGGTATGCTCAGATCCTCCAGAAGGTGAAGGGGATTGCGGCATCCATCTTGATAATCTCTCCTAATCTGAAGTCTTGTTACCAAGTAGTAATATCTACCAGACACCACCACAGCGTGCACAAAGTATATGGGCAAGAGATCGCCTCCAGATTAGTCAGGCAGTGAGTGATCACTTCTGACATACATTTTTAATTCGAGTGTAACGAATGTACAGTGTTTTATTAATTTAAATCCCAGTAACAATCGGTGAAGTTTTGTTCATTTCAAGTTTACGAAGCAGTGACTCTTGGCTGATTGCCAATCCATTTGATCCACCTCTACATTCCGTGTGGAACTTACCTTATTATTAATTAGGGTTTACTAGGTTGTAAAGTTAGACCAAAACGTAACCACAGATTGTGGAGCTCAGTTGTTTAACTCTCAATCTATCAGTGCCCCGGGGGCGTTGATGTGTTGCAAACAGGAGTGGAAAGAATTCGCCCCTCCTTCCGTCAGCACCACACCAGATGAAAACAGGAGCCCAGTGCAAAATGTGGAACCCTCAACACTTCTTCTGGCCCAAAATTGTACATTGGATTGGGGTTGGGGGATTTTACTTCACCCCCATTGTGAGAACGATGGCCATCTACCAGTCTCATTAAAGACCACCTGCTAGGCAAAAGCTTGCAGTGGATTCAAGCACACAAACGTAGTTTTCATGCTGATGGGGGAAAACTGGTTCTCCGTGTAGTGGTATTAAAACGATGAGCTGCTTCAGTTTTTTTAAATTCTACATGGGAACCTGAGGCATTTTTACAGTTTGTCTGCCTCTACATTGTTAAAGACTGTGCCGGCGAATAATTAATGGTCAGTGTATCTGTGAATGAGCAGGGTCTTAACTTTCGTTTCGTGTATCCCCTAACATCCTATAAACGTAAAATGTGATGGTGTTCTTGATATCATGTTAACTATAAAGTTGCGCTAATTTCATTCCCAAGGTCTCTGAAAATGTAGGTTCCGAGGCTGTATGTACTTATAACAACGAGCGTTTTAGAGAAGATCGCCCTTCTCTTTTGATCTAGTTCACATTGGGTTTATAGAGTAGTGCCACAGTCAGAGAATTTGTTAGCGGTCTGCCCTTCAATCACTTGAAATGAAAAAGTTTTGTACTATTCGAAGAACTCTCAGCAGAGGTTTTCACAAAAGGAAGCTGCAGGTTTTCACGTTGTAACTTGTAAAACTTGCCAGTGATAAAACAGCTGCTACGTTTTTTATTCATGTCCGATATGTGAAACAATGAACTGATTGAGGTCAGGTAGACATTTTACTTGGCTGCCAGGCAATGGGCTATACCTTGGCCTTGAGTTTGATGATCGTTGACTGTTTCTAAATCTATGGCACACACCCTGCAAACGCAATGTGAAAGGAATCAATAGGAAAAGCCGCCCTTTTCTAAAAAGTGCTTAATTCGCGTAGTATTTTAAATTACTGTAATTTTACAATTGAAGTTTACTTTTGATGGGAACTTGCGTTCAATGTGTTCGAATCAGTAAGATTTCCCGTTCCTATTTATAAGCTACTATTGTCTAAGGAAAGTCTGAAACGTAAATTTTACATTCGTATTATGCACTTTTTGTATTGATTTTTAGGGGACCATTAACGCGGCTCTTACGTAGCAATACCCCTTTCCTTCCTTCACCCCTACCCGTTTCTCTTGACGCTGTGAATGTCGAATCTCATCAAGCTCCCCCTACCTATTTTTATTGCGATAGGTTCATCTTCAAATGGGTGGTACTTGCGGTAGTTTGTAATTGCATTGTTAATTCCCTAAATTTTTTTAGTTTTGCCGTCTTTTTTGAAAATAATCTTCGAGCGGCCCAAGTATAGAATGTTATTCTCGATAAGTTATGAATTGATTCGCATTGAACAGATTGCACTTCTACTTCCTGAGTTTTAACTACTTTGACGTTTTCAGGCCTTTGCTTTGGCGCACAAACGAACAAATTGGTTGCTCTTTATTATCACAAATGAAGGTGACTGGTAGCCAAACGGGTGAAATCTAAAGCACTTCTGGATAGCGCACTATGTAGACGTTAACTTATCGCTGGAATATTTCTTTATTTCTTCACAACACGCCTTGCAACAGCTCAACCATTCCATCAAACTGTTAGCAAAATGGAACGGATCGAAGCCACGAGTACCGAGTGGGACATAAGTGCAAACGAGTGCTTTCTGATTCAACGACCTTTGCAACAGCTTTGCCTGGTGTCGCATTGTTGGTGTTGAACTTGAGAAACTATTTATATTCAGTCACCGATTTGCTACATTCGAAATTCGTCGGAATGAGCAAAAATTACTACAGAAATGTATGTTACAACGAGCACAAACAGTTATGATGCACGAACAAGTTCTCCCAGGAATGAGTTGGTCAGGCCTTCAAATGGGCCTGTCTGTTGGGCCATCCTACGACACTGTTATCTTCATCTGAAGGTTATTGGCAGTAGATATTTAAATCCATTCGTTAATCAATTCGAGAGGTCTTGTGAGTAAGGGAAGGGACATTTAGAGAGGCTGAATTACTCCAAATTCCTCTTCCAATTCGTCAAAACTCAAATATGCCCTCACATTTTGCAATGATTTACTTACACGAAAAAATAGCTGAAGGAAATGACAGCTATTGAGCTTCAAATGGGCCTGTAAGTTCAAAATATTGACGTGTCTTACAGTTCAGATATTAAAAGCGCTGTAAATACGACGGTTTATTATTGTATTGCACAGCTTAACGTAGTCTCACACCTCTGAGACACATTCAGCATCGAAAATAACCAGTAAACGATACGAAACCTGGCCGAAAACGCGGGTGTGCTATTAAGAATGAATAATGAGCGAAATTTGGGAGCTGTGCAGCATTTTAGGGGAAAAGGTGCTACTTGGTCAAGCTCTGCTCTATTTTGGTCGTGCGTGAGCCAAATAATTCCATTCACGTCCCCACCAACCATCCTGAAGAGTTCCCTATTGTCTCCAGCAGGTACTGGCTGGGGAGTAGGCTGAGAACATATGCTCCAATGTCCCACCTGCACTTTTCCCCTTGTTGCGTCATTCCCATGTTGCCTCACATTACCCTCAAACTGACGAGTGTGTAGCTTCGGAAATTTCCTCGTCGTTCGTTCCAGGATGTGCTTATTAGAACAATTTGTCTGTAGGTTCCCAGACCTCGTTATAAACCATTTAATTTCATCTAGGAAGTAGAAGGTGACAAGAGTTCATCTTTGTGTGAAGACAACCCCATAAATGTACAACTTGGTGATACACAACTCCAAAATTAGAAGCAAAATATTCAATTTAGTGCAATAATTATCACGTAAAGAAACATTCTAATTGTTTATGAGTATTTACATGTTAAGTTGTCAAACAAGTTTGACTAAGTTTCTGTGTTAAGGCTATAAAACAATGTGTATTCCAAAATGTTGTTAAGTGGTTTTAAATCTCTTCAAAGTTGTCCCCATCAGCGTCAACACGCTGCTGACACGCTGTATGAGCCTTCTGGTGCTGTTGGTGACTTGTAGCGTCTTAAAACTTGTTAGTATGCCCTTATGGGTGTAACGTGAAAGTAAGCACGTACCTTGTGCCACTGTGGGTTGGGCCGCAGCTCACAGCAATAATGCAATAATTACTCCCTTTTTTTAATTTGTATTCGTTGCTTGAAGAATAGAAGCGGAAAAAGACACATTTTGTCGTGAATTGAGTGCAAAGCTTGGCCCTAAATGTGGAACGATGGGAAGGTTTTACGAAGGGTCATGGTGTCGTGTGACAATAATGCAGAAGTTATCTAAATACTGTTTTAATAGAAGACGTTAGTTACGCGAACCAATCAGTCCAGACTGCTTGTGCAAAGGGCGTATTTGGTTAATGACAAACGCACTGCAGGTATGATCGTTCTCATCTTTTCCTCCTCTCAGCAGTTGGCCCTTTTACACTTTAAGACCACTAGGTGACTTTCAGCTATGTACGGCGTTCCTCAAAACAGTCACCCCGTTTTAATTGGCTGGGACAGAGATGTGAAGCCTTTTTTTTGGCACACTCCTGACATAAGTGTAATGAGTTGCATTGGACAAACAGAGGAGCGTTTTTATCCCCTCCACCCAACATGCGTTATGCAAACTGCATGAGAAACGCGTAACCTCCTTTTTTTTTACGTCTGAAGACCATTTTTACATGGTTTTATTTGGCTCATCACAACCAGACCTTTGTGATCTTTAGATTTGATTGTTCTTCCATTACATAGGGACTTGACCTCTTTTCAATCTATACCACAAGGGGACTTTAGGGTATATGTGAATATGCGGGTAAGTCCCTTCTTCAGTCTGAATGGAAATCGTACAGAAACTTATTGAGCAAATCTGTAATTTCATTCTTCTCCCTCGCTTTATGCTTCTCTTATTTATTTGACTGGCTTCTACCGAACTTGTTCTACTAATAAGGCTTCGTCGTTTTTTTTTTTTAAGGGGATTCCAATCAGTTGTCCTTAGTTTTATCATTTCTTGAGGTTTTGAAGTCACTCAACTACACAAGTACTTAAATGTTGGCACAACTGTGTGACAGAAAGTGGGATTCGTTTCGTTTGACTGTTGTAGGTTTCTGTTCACTTTGATTTTATTACAGTATGGCCTCAAAAGGTGATTCCATGACTGGAGTATTTATTTATTTTGTTTCAGCATTTTAAATTGCGTACTTAGTGTAATTTATAATAGTAAAACTATTTGTCAACTAGATGAGCTTTTTTTTTTTACTTTCCTCAATTGCTACACTGCAGGGTTGCTATTTTAGAACAGTATTCCTCTTGATGTAACAGCCTTCATTGACACAATTGCCAACACGATTTCTTGGAAGGGTTCCTGTTTGCTGTTCTGGAATTATAGAGAAAAATCTTCAATATGTCCAAAGAATATCAGTAGTTGGAATTCCAGAATTTAGTAGGATCTTAACAATTATTTTATTATCATGGCATGATCTCTATTAACTACGCAGTTGGTTTTGTGAGGATGCCTTATGAGTGGGGTTTATATATATATAACAAAACTGTAAAATGATTTTAATCGAAATGTTCGATAACCTGTAGGTGCTTGGGATGGTAGCAAATGATGGGGGGGGGGGGGGACCACTAGCTGCAGTTTGAAAATCCAAAATAGAATCGTTGATTCAGTTTCGCTGTTCCCCCATCAGTCATTTTTACTCAGCCCCGTTTTCTCAAATGGTATTTTTTGCACATAAAACCTCTGAAACGTCAAGATCTGAAAAACACTTCCAAAAAGGCCTTTTGAGCCTCTATGACCCATAAATGGATGCTACGTGGATACTATAGCTAAAATTCGAAGACAGTGGAACTTCGCTGGGTAAAGGCCCCAACATAACTGAAGGAATATGTAATGGTGGGCTCTGGGGTACTTATAATCGCTACAAGATAAAGGAGGCGTCCGGCTTCGTGTGTTGGATGTCGCGAGGAGAGTAAGAGGGGGATTCTGTGACAATTGTTTTCCCTCTCAACGTGTCGCTTTCTGGCAATTGCGAGCAGGCTAAAGCACGTTCCATGCTTAAAACAACCGATTTCTTAACTCTTCATCTCTTAAATAGGGCTATGGTAAGTAAAAAGGCGCTGGAATAAGAAGCTCAGTGAAAGAGCAGTAGTATTTGGATCTGACGCAACGTTGTGTGACACTTAGCGAAGTCCTTTACATCCGTAATTTACTTCACAGATAACCCCGCATATCTTTCAACTCATGGAAGAGGGTCGTCCACAATCTGTAGTCACATACTGGCTGGTTCATCTTTGTGGAAGCAGAGTTGGACGACGACTACAGAACATACTTTATCCTTACTTTTTGAGAAACCGGCTGTTAGGTTATTCGCCGCTCAGGTTATTCCTAATGTTTGTAAAGTCCCGCGTTACTGTTTTGCTTGCTTATTTATCATAGTTCGACATTTGTCGTTGAACGCTGACGTACTTGAGTACGAGGTTTACAACACAAAGCGAGGTGTACAGTTTATTTGCGTAGTTTTAGGCACTTCGTAGGCATTAGATACTTTGTGTTTACGTCTGTCTTTGTGTAGTAGTACTTGATATCCTAGTGAAAAGAAGTCTACGCAGGAACTTGAAAACAGCACTTGACACAATGTAAGCAAGTCTCCACTGATGGTTCACATATAATTAATAGTGAATGAGTTTATAATCACCAGTATCTTTGCCGGTCAAAGTTGTTGCCATATTGTTGGCTGGGCTGAATTATAATGGACCGATTTATAATCTACGCCACATAAATCATAGCGCTGATAAGGTCTGACAGTACGTTTGTGCAGCGTTGTCGGCTGCAATGTTTTGGTGTTGGATAACTAACACTGACAGCATCGAGAATATCGACCGGAAGAAACGTTGCTACAGCTTGCATGTCACTGTAGCTGAACACATTTTGTAAGGGACCTTCTCATGACAACTCAGTACGTGAAGTAACAAAGATGAAATGCTCTCTCGTGGTCAAGCTGATACACGCATGCGTTAGGCGTTTACGAAATCAGTCGTTTTAATTAAACTCCATTGCATGTTTTAGTCATTCAAAGCTGCATTCCACAATCTGCTTTGTTGACAAACTTTTTTGTAGTTTTCAGATTTGATCCGCTCAAGATGTCAGACGATGAAGACGTTGTGTACGTTAAAAAGCAGAAAACTGTTCATTATGGGTCGCTGGAGGAGCAAGAAAAAGAAAGGTATTTGCTAGCTGTAGCTCTCCGAATCCACTTTAGGAATGGGCCAATCAACGCCTTCATGCAGTTCATGGGAGACAAAGCCAAAACGGCATTGTTACTCGGTTTATTTCAAAACTTAATTTTGATTCATTTTCAACTGCTTGCTTTATGGGCAGTGACTTTAGAACCCAACATATTTAGCTAGTCACGAAATCAATGTTTGCTTTCAACTGCAATTATAATAAATTCTGGAAACATTCCCTTTGAATAACACTCTCTCTAACCTAGTAGCTTTCCATTGTCTATTTATTCCCCCTTATCACATTCATGAGTAAGTAATTCATTCTGTAGAAGCTTGTGACCCCCAAAACTGATTAGTTGAGTGTACTAAAACTTGTGGTTACTACACTGTGAACCGGTTTAAATTATTAACTCCTGAGACACCAGTAAAGGAACGATTGTTTATTAATTAATCGTTGGGTAAGAACAGATAATTAGATCAAATTGAAAAATATGGAAGGACACGTAAGATAAAAAGACAATCTGTCTATCATCTGGTAACCAAGGTGTTGTCCATGGCGTTAAATGTCAAGTAGTAGCCACATCACTCCCCCCCTAGTGTTAACGATATCGTGCAGGAAACTGAACATGCTGGCCACTGCGTGTGCTGGTCAGACGCTGGTTTTCTGCAGCATTGGTCGGGTTTGGTGGCACTCTGTCTGTGGGTTGAGGCAAGGGCAAAAGCGAATTGTTTTGATGATTAACGTGGTCTGTAGTCTGGTTGAGTACGAATAAGCGACTAGAAGGTTTTGTGCCCATGCTCCCAGCCGTCGCATCCAAGGAGGGGGCTATTAGTTTTCCGTTTGAGAGTTACCATTTGTATTCAAGGGTTTGAATGCGCAGGGAAGTAAGCATTTCCGTGCATTAATACCATATCGTTGGTGAAAACGGCAAATTTTGGGTTCGCCATCGCCTGGCTTTGGTGTAGCCGAGCGATTGCGAGGTTGATGAAAATTCCTGCCTGTAGAACGGGAACGGTCAGACTGATGGTTTAAAGCTGCGACTGAAGCGGTTAATTGAGCAATTTGTGCTTCTAATCGATCAAATCGGGTGTTGGAGGTATCAGAAGTCCCTAAAGCTTGAACGGCATATTGTGTTGGGGCCAATTCTAGGACTTGATCTGCCATTACTGCCAAATTGTCGAGGGGATCTGACGATGGAGCCAGGATAGACCGAACATTGACGGGTAAGCGCTGCAGGAACATAGTTTTAAGAAAGTCGTCCTGAACTTGACTGCCTGCCAATGATCGCATCTCACGAAGTAACTGCGAGGGTTTCCTGTCACTTAAATCGAGTTCTGTAAGGAGCTTACTGACTTTGCGACCTTCCGAAATTTCAAATTCAGCCTGTAAACGGCCCATTATATCTTTATAAGGTGTTGCAGAGAGAGGTTTCAACAGAAAATCGGAGATCAGTTCAGCCACATCACTATCCAGGGAAGCTAATACATAGTTATATTTAGTAATTTCTGTACATACCGGGGAATTCGCGAACTGAGCTTCGACTTGCATTCCCCAAACCTTCACATTACGCCGCCAGACAGGTGGATTCTTGATTGATACTCTAGCAACATGCATCTCAGCTTGTGTGTTGTTTGAACTCGAAGCGGTCGGCGAACCTGATTGTGGTGCCGAATCTGTCATTGTAGGTCGTAGAAGTAAGGGAGTACGAGAGTAGAATCGCCGTCGTTGGAAAAACGCGTAAGTTATGCGAAATGTAAAAACGACACGGCAAGCTTCACGGAATAATCACCGAGAGAAGGTGAAAGTGCGCGGTCCGTAGGTAGGTAAATACACCAAAACTAAGATTTTCACGGGGTCACCACTGTGGTTACTACACTGTGAACCGGTTTAAATTATTAACTCCTGAGACACCAGTAAAGGAACGATTGTTTATTAATTAATCGTTGGGTAAGAACAGATAATTAGATCAAATTGAAAAATATGGAAGGACACGTAAGATAAAAAGACAATCTGTCGATCATCTGGTAACCAAGGTGTTGTCCATGGCGTTAAATGTCAAGTAGTAGCCACAAACTAATGTCAAATTTACCAAATTGAAATCAGTTGAACTAAACCAAATTGAATTCTACTCACCTAACTTGAGTGTACGTTTGCAAGGTCATAGCTTCTTTTTGAACCAGTCCTTGGCATATATGCGGGATAAGGTTATGATGAATTTCGATAGGAGCGACCTAGGGTCCAATATTGGCACAATT